>JAWNOK010000033.1:0-600000 GCA_035046005.1 Drosophila acutilabella | reverse complement strand
TATGCTTCACACAATTGAAGAAAACTTGAGTCTTAGTCTCTGCCTGTTTCAAGCAACTATCTCCCTCTCTCTCTATGTCTGTGTATCCTAATCCATCTCTTTCTATCTATGACACGAGGAGAAAAACATGTTTTATTAATTTCATTTATTAAAAATGCACACCGTAGGTTATTTTCATTAAATTTTGTCAATTTCCCAGCTGCTTGGAATGCCAATGTTCACACATACACAAGCACACTAACATACACATAGGTAAACAAGTTCATATACACGACATATTGAAAGTTTGGTCTACCACCGCATGAAAATTCCAGGAAAAATATAATGCCATCAAAGATGCCGCATTAGTTGAGAGCTTTTGTAGCTAAGAGAATTATAGCACTAAGTAACTTAGTACTACATTATGCTGAATATGATTAGACGGTTTTAGCCATACCTAGATACAAACGGAAACTTAATCACACTTCTTAAGTAAGTAGCTGCTAATCAACAAATTATGCAAAACAGATAGATGAAGTCGGTTTTGGGCAATTTTTAATAAGCAAAAGATACTCAAAGCAAACAAGAATTAAATTATTAAAATAAAATAAATTAGTTTAAAACCAAATAAAATATTTAAAGCCCATAAAAAAAATTTAAGTTTGACTTTCTTGTCTTTGCAATAAGTTCATTAGAATAATAGCTTTTAAAATATGTCTTTTTAATAGAACAAATTATTAAAAGCTTAAATAATGGAAACGATTCATTGTAGCGATATGATATCTTTGAATATATTCGTTATAAGAGTAAACAATTTAATTTTTTAATTTGCATCTATTTTGTGCGTACAATATTTATTAGTGTATTTTATTTAATTTTAGAAACTCAAGTTACTAAAAATTGTATTATCAGAAAATCGTTTGAATAACATATTTATTTTCAAGTAGATTTTCTAATAGTATGTTAATATAAGACTATATTAGATCAATGGCTTAAATTGAGCTATTTGTATTCAATTTCACCAAGACTATCCCTTTAAAAGCTGCAACTCTTTCGAAACGTGTGCACAACAAATGGCATTGCAATACCGCTAAGCAGTCTGGGCCAAAACTCAACAGGTCAACACAATTGAGACGCTTTCAGCCAGCAAATTGTGTGGCACGCATGCGTAACGAGAAGCGGCAGCAAAAGGCAGGAGAGAAGAGGCAAGAGACACGGAAAAAAAAGCAGCTAAGGCAGTAGTTACAGCAGCAGATAAACCATTGGCAATGCCAGTTAAATTTAGATACCCAGAGTAAATACCATGGAAATGTTTGCTGCGATAATTGAAAGGCAAACAAAAGACAGAGCCGACAACAAGTTGACAAGCTGCGAAGAGGCTAACAGAAGACTCCAAGATCCAAAGACTCAAAGACTCGAAGACTGCGCATGTGTAGACGACAACAATGCGACCGAGTCGACCCCAAAGAAACAACTCAATCGACTAGAGACCAGTTGGAACTTGGATCTCGGATCTTGTAGCTCTCTCGTGTCTGGTGTGGCCCCGAGACTGTTTGCCTACGCATAGCCACAGAGTTGGGCTATTTGCTCAAAGCGTTTTCACTACAGCAACTGCAACAGCAACTGCAACAGCAAAATGATAAAAAAGACAACAAAAAACAGTTACAGCTTCTTGTCTATTTTTATTTAATCAAGAGTGACGTTAGGGTTGGGTTCGAGTCAAAAGAGAGAGAGACCCCAACTGCATATTTGGGCAGCTGTAGCGGTATTCTATTCATTAAATATGAGTACTTTGTATATAATGCCAGATAAGAAGAGTCATGCGAATAGGCAACAGTTGGTAACACTTGAAGAAGTATGGCTAGAGTTATGGTTAAAACAAAGCCGGATGGGTTATCAAGGTTAAGTCAATCTCTAAACTAAATCTAAGAGTGTCTAAAGACTGTTGGCTTTTCTAACTGCTGTAGAGACAAAGCTGTGAATACTAATGAAAAACAATTGTTTAGCCAGCAAAAATGGTTATCATAAATGAGAAACACACATTTATTTAAAACGATTTATTATTTTCTAAAAAAATATAATTTAAGACTATGTTGATGATAAGTCTGAGTACTAAAGATTTTCACAACATTTACTCATTTTAAGCAAAACACAATTCAACTTTAAGCTATAAACCTTTAAAATGATTATGCCTTAGTTGACTTTCTCTTTTGCTCTTCCTAGAAGGCTTCTCTTCCCTTTCTTCCTTTCCTTCTATCGTTTTCTGTCTCTTGCCCTGCATAACCCACATTAGAGTCTGCTTTGGCTTTATCTTTCAGTACTGGGCTGGGTTGGGCACATAGCATAATGGCTTTTGTGTTATGCTCTTATGATTACAGTAAAAACAAAAAGGCAAACTCAGGCTGTAGCTCATCCTGAAGCTGTCGTTGTAGCCTTAGCTGTACCAGTAGCTGAGGCTGAGGCTGAGACTGAAACCCTAGCTGTAGTTTTAGTTGTAGTTGTAGTTGGGGCTGTATGTGTACTGCTGGTGTTAACTCTTGCACAACACAACACAAGCTGCATATAAGGCGCATGGAAAACATCAGCAGCAAGGCCCCTTTGTTGAAAGCAATCGACTTAAGAACACCCTGTAATATTACTACTACTCAAAAAATTGTATTAAATCATCGTTTCTTTATGAATTTCATATTTATTTTACATTTTACAATAATTAATAATAAATAGCGTAAGGACTTTATTGCTTATCTGTTTTGCAATCCAAAGTTTCTGTAGAAAATATACTTATATTAACCTAGTTTTGTCTTAAATTGAAATAACAGCCAATAAATTTGTATATATTGAGATTTATGAAGTCTAAGAAGTACATTAACTTTATTTTATTTACTTTAAAATAAATTAATATCATCCTTGAGCTATTATTTGGATGGTTGGCTGATCTAAGCATCAATGGAAATAATTGATTTTATTATATTTTAATATGCTTGACTGTGATAGCTCTGTTTGACCTTTAAGTACTTCTAATATCCCAGTTACCTGTCATACCCTTTTGGGCACCCAGGCAAAGGGTATAACGGGTGTGTAACTGAAATAACAAAAAACACATGTGCGTTCTTTTATCGATTTCTTGGGTTGTGCCATAAAACGCTAATGGCCACCAACTCACGTCCTTCCAACGTCTTCATTCTGGGCCTGTCGCCATTTTGCTTTTCATATTTTCTTTTGAGCTTTAAGCCGTTGACATTGTTGTTGCCTCTGCTGCTGCTGCTGCTGTTGTTGTTGCATTGGCTTTCTCTTTAGCCAAAGCCGCCATTTTTATTGTCATCTTTCCGTTGTCATCGCATCGCTGCGGCGTGTTTGCCATTTTTCTAGGTTTTCGCCAGCGTCGCCTTCATACAATTTCCACTTGACACAATGGCACACAAAATGCAAAACTCTTTTGCAGTTTTCCCCCTCCTATCCACATCCCCCAGCCGCACTCCCACCCTACTCAATTCCAGTGTCTGTCTGTCGTTGTCTCTTGTTGCCTTCTTGGTTCTTGGTTGGCTTCTGTAAAGTGTTGACGGCATTTTGGATTGTGTATGCTTTTATACATTTTGCGGCCTGTTGGCAAACGAATAGCAAATACAAATGCAACTGCAAATGCAAACGCAAACCGAAGCAAAACTGCTCCTCACCATGTCATTTTCCATTTCACAATTCTCCATTTTTTTTCCCATTTACTTTCCTTTCTGGCAGCTGTTTTTCTTTCACTCTCGCTCAGCCAGTTGCAAGTCGGCTTTTGGCTTTGGTTCTTTTTAGACCCCGTACTCTTTAAAAAAGAGTAAAGGGGGTCTATTAAGTTTGTCAGAAGCGAGATGTGCGTAACAGGCAGAAGGAGGCGTGGCCGACCCCATAAAGTATATATATTCTTGATCAGCATCAACAGCCGAGTCGATATAGCCATGTCCGTCTGTCCGTCTGTCCGTCTGTCCGTCTGTCCGTCTGTCCGTATGAACACCTGGATCTTTTAAACTACAAAAGCTAGAACCATGAAATTCACAATGAAAGTCCGTTATTATGTCAAGCAGATCAAGTTTATTTCAAATTGTTGCCACGCCCCCTACCGCCCCCGCAATGAGCAAAAAACCAGACAAACCTCGAGAAAATTTTTGTTTTAGGCGAATATCTCAGTAACTATAGCACTTAGGAGCACCAATTTTGGTATACAGGTTCCTAGAGACAGCCTTAATATAACGCCATTCAAAATTTTGAGCTGCCACGCCCCCTTTGCTCATCAGAAATAAAAGACTCTCCAGCTTCAATGCCTTGTTTCAGGCATTAAATCAAATAGTACAGTGTTGTAATTTAACATACGCTTAGAGAATTACTATTTCTAACTTTCCTGAAAGTGGCATCAAAATCCTATGTCAAACAACAGAGAAATTACGGTTCAAAGTTGAAGTTATTTTAAAGCAAAATCACTGCATGCGCGCAACACATACAAACAAACACAGAAACATACAAACATATGTTCGAACGTTTTCTCTACCTGCTGGCGGCAGCGCTGCCCGGAGCCGCTGGCCGCGCCGACCAATGCTATACATACACACATATGTATGTGTGCACATACTTTTATGGAAATAATCGGAAGAATGATAGAAAAGGGGTGTGGTGCAACTGATAGAGTTGCGGCGCAATGTGGAACCTTCGCATGGATCGCGGGTTCGAGTGCTGACGATGACAGTTGCTAATTTATTTATTTTTTAATTTTAATTCAAAATGTAAATATTTAATTTTAATTTTTTAAATTTCATTTGAAAATTTTAATTTAAATAAAATGCAATACTATGGGAGTACGGGGTCTTTTACAGTCGGCTCGATCGACTGTAGCCTTTCTTACTTGTTCTTTTTGCCTTTTGCATTTCATGTCATGTTTTGCTGTTGCAGCTTTCTTAAGTCATTATTGTCGAGGCGCAATAACTGTGACAAAGTCATCTTTTGTGCTACGTGTCCTCCGCAGTTCCGTTTCATGCTCAGTTTTTTACAACAGCCGCCCCCTACCGCCCCTCTCTGAGGTCATACACCTACAGTAGGTCGCGTCTGAGTTTTGTTTTAATGGTTTTGTCATATTTGGATTTGCTTGACAGTTCAACTGGTGCAAATATTTCCTAGCCATATGACTGACAACTGTCCTAGAAGAAAGTAAAAAGTCAGTCAAGGAAATCAACTCCATTAAGTTGAGCTGCAACTCTATAAAATTATGACATAAAAGTTCAGAAACTTAATAAGTTATCACATATAATCACTATATTATATATTATTAAGTCACAAACTGTTCAATCTTGAATTAGACTAAAGAAATCCACATGTTATAAGTTTCGGGCAAGTCGTGCTTTCATGTATCCCTACTTAAACCCATACTAAAAAGAAATTCATCTCAGTTCAGTGTAAATACCACTTTGCTTCAGTAAGGAGACTAATTTTAGTAGTTATAGCTAAAGCTTTGCTTCTTAAGTTCGTTGGCAACTGTAGTTTAAACCTTAAAGCATTTCCTAATTATAACTCCTACTCAATCCAATGTCAATATATACTACTTGGCTGAAATTATAATACCTACGTGGCAAGAGGCAATTAAAGGCAGCTGACGCTCGTTTTGAGGCTAAAAATTAATTTGTTAAAGGATTCGTTGGCTTGGCTCAAAACTCTTCAAGTTAAGCTAAATATTTTGGTAAAGAGCGCACAAGAAAGGAGCAAAAAACAAAAAAAAAACAACAGAAAAACAGAAAAGAAAAAAGAACAATTTAATTAAAAACTCAACGAGTTGATGCCGTCAGTCGCTAGATGGCGCTGGTGTTTATATGTGTCGGTCGATAGGAACAAAAGCATTCGCCATTGTTTTAAGCAACTGAAAGGGTAAGGGAGAAGGGGAAAAGAAGAAAGGGGAAGAGGAAGAGTTGCTCTTTACAAACGTCGGTGGCGACGTCTTTATGACAATCGTAAAAAATAATTTTTAGTAGCTTACAAGCCGCTGGCACCAGGACAACGATAGGGACGAAGGAAGGGTGGGAAAGGAGGCAAGGACGGACGGGTGTGGGGGAGGCATTTTAATTGCATCAAGTGCCACTAAAAACGTTGAAAGAAAAATTGGAAATTAAATGAAAAATAAATATGTGTGTGACGGAGTAATAAGAAAAGCGTCAGAGAAAGGAAAAAACCAAAGTATAAAGTGAGTGAAAAGCTCACACACCGTTACCAAATTGAAAACGCAAATATTTTAGCGTCACCTGTGTGTTTTTCTTGCACTTTTCCACACGTGCCATAAGCAAGGCAATGGCAATGGGATTGTCAACCCTTTCTGCTCTGCTACTTATTAGACAACCCTCGGAGCATGTTGGGGGCACTCAAACATATGTGGCTTTAGCCCGTGTGTGTGTGTATGAGAATACCCAGAATGTGTGTAAGCCGCTTAAGTTTTGTCTTGGTCCGAACCCTCAAGCACAGAGCAGAAGTTAAGTTGGCCAACCAAACGAACTTCATTCACTGTAAATCAGCTTAACTTTTTGCGCCATAAACTGTAGCATATTTTGGAATTCCTTTTACACCCGGCTAGCCTCAAGTAGAAATCTAGACAACCTCATTAAAAATAAGAAAACATCTAGCAAACAAAATGCAAACGAAACTTGATAAAGACTCCGATTCGAACTCTTTTCCCACACACACACACATACACACGCAAGAGATAGAACAAAATATGAAAGGGGTATAAAATAAAGCAAAAGAAAAAGTAAAGGGAATAAAAAATACACATATCAGCCTAGGGGCAAAGTCTGCTCCCTCTCAGTCTTTATATCCGCTCCTAGATAGAAAAAAAGGGTCGACTTAGTCGAGGAGAAGTTTCCATTGTGCTCAGCACAACAAACCAATTGTGCACCTAAGCTGCAAAAGGGCTTTCTGGTCTATTTTACCAAAAACATATGCAAATTAGATTTTGCATAGAGCAAAATGTACAATAAATAAGGCAGAAGACTTGGCATTCAGATACAAGTGTGTGAATTCTATAAGAGCATTTAAATAAATAATGTACCCAAAAATATTCACTGCATTCAAATGAAGTAAATGGACAAATTAACAGGGTATACGCACAGCACACAATACAAAGGGGAAAAGCCTTCAAAAGGCACTCAGCTGGCTTGGGACAAAGAATATAATAGAGTTGATTTCACTATTTAAAGACCAACAAAAATAGATTTTAGTCTCTCTATTTTAATGTGGGATAGCAATAGTTTAGTTTAAAACAGGCTCTTTATTTATCTTTAGGTTGCTTTTTTTGAGTGGTGTTAAATTGGACTATCTGTATTAATTTAAGTATATTAAAATTTAATAAAGAGATTGTCATTTTTATTATATTATTATTTATTTATTATATATATATCATTATATAAATTTATTACATTCTTTCGCACTTTAAATAAAATAAAATTGACACTTTAATAAATAAAATATCTTAATTTATTAACATATTTTAATATTTCCTTTTTGACATTGCCCGTTTCATATATAATAATAGCCTTTATATTTCATTTTATTTCTGTATCACTTTAAATTTAAGCTATTAATTTTAATTTAAAGTTTCACACTGCAGTTTTTACTTAAAGCTTTTAATTTTTTCCGTTCTTACGCAAACTTTCGGTATTTAAAATATTTTCTATTCTTTCACAACAACAATTTATCAGCATTGAAAAGTTGGAACGAGTTTTTCAATATAATCAACATGTGTAAACAATTTAATACTAGCAGCTGCTTTGTTGCACTGTCTATTGATCTCTCCCTCTCTCTAGCTGTGTCTCCCATGCTCCCTCTCAAAACAGGGACAGACATTACCACAGACACTCATAGCCCTTGCTACGTGCCACATGAGGCTGCCACATATTCATGCATATATTTTCATAATTATCTAAATAAATGTGTGTAAGGCCACAACATAGAAGTGAAAGCGACATGAATTTATATTAAATACGAGCAAAACTTTGCCACACTCCGGGACCCAGTACCCCATAAATGTAGCTGCAGTTGTATATGAGTATGTGTGTGTTTGTATCTGTTGGTTGGCTCTAATTTCAGCCACGTTTACAGCTATTCCAGACCATTCCAGGCATGGCTTGGTCGCATAAAGTAACACAAGACCTAGTTAGAATATCCTTGCCAACTAACTGCTATCTTCTTCACAATATACATATGTTAAGAGTGGGCATGTGTGTGTGTGTGTGTTTGTGTGTGTGTTTACAAATGCAACATTACGAGCACTTAGTTGTGTTGGAGCGCTGCAGTTATGCGATAGCTGCAGCCTTTTTATGGCATATTTTAGTGGCTTTTCCTAAATAAAACTGGTGCTAGGTGCCATTTCCTGCTGCTGCCTGTAGATGACCATAACGCCTTAAAGTATGCAACACACAACACTTACACATGAACAGTGGCAACAAAACCACGAAGAATGCAACAATTTGCTGTAAAACGAAACCTCAGCACCAAGACGCAAAAGTGAAAATATTTGTATACCGTGTGATCACTAGAAGTAGGCTAAATGGGGTAGTATCTTTTTATGCTCAATTGCGTAACATAAAACAAAGTATTTATGCCAAAAGAAGCAGATTGGAATTTAAATAAATAATAAAGTTTTCCCTTTTTATGCGAATGTGAGTACTAGGTAACTTATAGTCTGGCATACTCACCTGCAGACTTCTCACTGTTTTCCTTTAGGCAACCTAAAATTTTTGCACGGCACATTTCGAAATCGTTGACTATGCACACTATTTCTAGGGGCGTGAAACGAGACTCGTTACTTTAGACTTTGGCACTAGAAATAGGTAAAAACTGTAAAAAGTTTCGGGTGTTGTATGAGTAGGAGCTGTGTAAGTATCCAAGTATCTGCCTCGTTAGCACTAAATGAGATGGCGATGGCATCATTCTCGTGGCAATGCCTAAAACGAAGCTAATTCAACTGCAATGCAATTTAAAGCTGATGCTTTCCCTCTTTTCTTCCAAACGAATATAGCATACTTATCAGGGCTGCATAACAAGCAGGGCATACTTTACGGCTGGCATTATAGAAGTGGAGCATGCTTTTAGGCATTCGGCATGGCCGTGTCCCATTCAACCAGCATTCTTGAAGCCATCTCCCATTATTTGCCCAATTTGAATGCGCATTGAGAAAACATTCGCAGTCTTGTCATGCAAATGATGCTAAAATTCCATCCCAGGTGACCCATATGTTAGCGGTAATAAACGGCCACAAAACAGCTAAATAGAAATGGGCTAAAAGAGTCCACACCATTTGCTAGACGAATTCCTAATGCTCTTTAAGTATTTTATACAAAAAGATTAAAGTATTGGCAATCAATTAAATGTTTTGCAATTTTTGTAATTTAATCGGTATGAAATAAATTTAACTTCCCCTTATTATTCAGTTATGCTACAAATTCTGTGAGTATTTTGATGTATCCTTTAGGTAGCGTAATAAATACAGCAAAGCGTAAAAGTTAACGGCAAAAATGTCAAGTCCCTGAAGCCGCAGAGCGGGTCACATCTCATTGGATTTATGACAACAGAATTGATATTAATGTAGAAAACTCGTCCTACAGTGCCAAATAGGCAAAACCAACAAAAGAGGGTTGGAGGGGCAGTGGAAGAGTAGAAAGCAAAAAAAAGAAGGTGTTTTTTTTTTCACTTTGATATCTTATATTTATTTAATTTTACTGTTGTTTACAACTTGAATTAAACTATTTATACTATTTACAAATTTTACAATTATAACTATGAGTTATAAGAGACAGGTTACATCATTAATTAACTTAATATTCTGTTACTCAGGTCGTTAGGATGGAATCTTTTTAAGCGCCTCACAACACCTCTTCTGTTCTCAACCAGACGTCTTGCTAGAATGTTTGGATGGTTCCTTAATCTTGATATGTAGGCATCCGTCTGTTCGTTCAAAACGTCTCCTACTTTGGGTACTTCGAGTTGCGTCTCAATATCTGCAGTACGCATGTACCAAGGCGCTCCAGAGATCATCCTCAGGAACTTTGCCTGGAAAATTCGAATTTTCGCCAAGTTGGACTTCGCAGCAATTCCATATACTTGGAGACCATATCTCCAGGATGGGGCAAATATGCTTTTGTATATCAACACCTTGTTTTTCAGCGACAACTTAGTTGTGCCTTTCAGAAACCAATACATTTTTTTTAATCTCGCTGAGAGGCCTTTTGTTATGCTTGAAATGTGTTTCTGAAATGTAAGGTTTCTGTCTAAATAAACACCAAGGTATTTGTAGCCATCATAATGTTCCATGTGCTGTTGCTGAAGAGATATACTTGGACAGTAGCCTGGTCGTAAAGCATAGGTTACATTAGCACATTTGCTAGCATTAATGCCAATATTCCAGGACACAGCCCATTCCTCAAATGCGTTGAGATAATTTTGAAGTAACCTAGCAGCCTCTTGCAACGAAGTACTTCTTGTCAATATTGCTGTGTCATCCGCAAATGTAGCAATTAAAAAATTTTCAGTATTTTGATTTAATAATGTAGGTCCAGTAGGCATATCATGCGTAAATAATGAATAGAGGATTGGCCCCAGAACACTGCCTTGTGGAACTCCAGCACTAATGTTTCGTATAGAGGACTCCACATCAGACGATACCACCGAGAACGTCCTGTTCTCTAAGTAGCTGCGCATTATTGTGTACAGTTGCGGCGGAAGTATACTCTTCAACTTATACAAGAGCCCATCATGCCATACCCGATCAAATGCTTGCTTAATATCTAGATAGGCTGCCACTACATATTCTTTTGCTTCAAAACCTTCCAGTATAAAGTTAACCACCCTATTAAGTTGTTCAGGAGTCCCATGAGATTTTCTAAATCCAAATTGAAATGGAGGTATCCTTCTGCTAACTTCCTGTATAGCTAATATACGCGTTAAAAGGCATCGTTCAAATATTTTTGCTATAGAAGGGAGCAGGCTGATTGGTCTGTAGGAATCTAAGGCATAAGGGCTCTTCCCAGGTTTTAGTATCATACAAATGCTTGCTTTTTTCCATTGATTAGGTACATGTCCAAGTCTTAGTACTGCATTAAACAATAATACTAAAAATAAGACCGCTTTACAAGGTAAGGACTTAAGTGCGAAATTATCCAACCCATCTTCTCCAGGAGCTTTTCTAGGTTTTAGGGCTTTAATTTCCGAAGATACTTCCTCAAATGTTATTGGTGCTACTGGGAGGCATAGTTGTCCAGGGCAATCTAATGTGGCTTGGACAATTGTTCTTTGATGTTGATGACAAGTATTAAAGGGCTTGAATCTTGACTCTAGCTCATCAGCAAAAGCTTCTGTTCGTTCTTTCGGCGTTCTGACCCAGGAACCATTCGACTTTCTGATTGGAAACTTCGGCGAAACTTGCTGCTTATATTTCCTAGTTAGCTGCCACAAAGAATGCTTTCCAGAGTCATCAGGGGTTACATTTGAAAGAAATCGATCATTTTCCTGAGTTTTATGAAGTAACATGAGATATCTGATTCTGTTGGATACTCTTCGATAAACTCTATCCACCTGAGGATCACGAGTTCGACAATATTGCCTTCGAAGCCTTCTTTTAATACGTAATAATGCCTCAATAGCAGGAGGAAGCACCTCTCGTGTTCCAGTCTCAGGATGAATCGGAGCAGCATTAAGAGCAGCAGAGTGTATCTTGTTAATAAGAATGGAATGCGCATCATCAATGTCTTCAGGTTGTATTATTTCAATATTTAGATCAAGAGTGTCCTCCAAATCTTGTCTAAATACTTCCAAGTTTGATCGAGGTAAAAGCAGACGTCTTTTTTTCACAATAGTTTTCGGAGACGATTCCAATACGGCAACAAGAGCAAGATGATCAGATGAAAGCTGGTAATCAGTCCGTATATTTAAAGCAGCAGGTTGAATTCCATTATATATAAAGAAGTCAATTGCACTTGGTGTTGCTCTTGAGTCATAAGGAAAATGAGTTGCTTCCCCAGTCGCCAGGATTTGTACTGAAGATCTAAGGACAACATCTTGCAGACAAATACCTCTTGTATCTGCTCTAGGAGATCCCCAAAGCGTACTTTTAGCATTAAAATCACCACCTATTAAAAACTTGCATCCTAAGGTATTAAAAAGATTCGCAAATTCAGTTGCCGTCCAAGACTCATTCGGTGGAAGATACAAAGAGGAAATTTGTAAGTCACCCATACTACAAGTGATTTTGATTGAAGCCATTTGAAGTTGTGAAGTCCTTACTGGCTGAACTTGAGAATATATAATTTCTTTATTGACGAGAATTGCAGCTCCACCTCTTTGTCTGTTACTGGGATGGTCCGCTTTATGGCAGTAGAATCCTGGTATATAAAATTGTACTTCCGGTTGAAGCCATGATTCAGTTATTAGCATAACATCAATTTTATTTATATTAAGGAAATGGGTTAGTTCTTCAGTATGTCTAGCAACACCGCGGGCATTCCATAATCCGAGTTTTAGCATTCGAGTCATTACTTCTTAGTGTTAAGTAAATTAAGACATATAGTCCTGAGATACTCGTTGGATGCTTCCAGCTCTTTAAGTCTCGCTTGAAATGAATCAAGTTTTGATGTAAGAGTTTCTATGGCTGTTTCAAGTCTTGAAAGAAAGTCAGGAGCCACTTTTCCAGCTTGATTTTGAAAATTATCATGTGTAGTACCTGAGCGCAGGGCGTCAGCATAGGTATGAGTTCCACGTAGTATAGAAGTTGGTACAAACTGCTGATAGGAGGCAACATGTGGTTGTTTATTAACCCGTTCTCTATTTAACTGCAGATTAATTTTTGGACTGCGTTCATGTATTTTGGCTTTGTAAATACGGCACGCCCTATTCCAAGCTTCATGGTTTCCTCCACAATTAGTACAAAGCAGTTTGTCAGTTTCTGTGCATAGAGCAGTCGGATGATCTTGGGCACATTTTCCGCAAATAAAAGGTCGTAAACAGTAATTTTTGGTGTGTCCAAAGCCTTGACATCTATGACAAAGTGTAGCATCAAGGGTTTTTCTGGCCATTTCAACCGTTACTTTTTGACGTCCTATTAGGGTTACCTTAAGAGCTTCTTTATTGTTTTTTGCACGAGCTATGTCCACAAAAAAGAAGTTTCTACGAATTAACTCCTCGACCTCCGTATCATTTTCTTTACGCAAGATCATGCGGGGACGTGGATTATGAATACGAATTACATTATGGCCAGCATCTTTAAAAGCTTCAATAATCTGTTCTTTAGGAGTTAAGCTTGATATATTCCGTATAAAAAGTTTAAAAGCCTTATCTTCTTTTAGTTGATATGTATAATGACGGGCATTCTTTTCTTTTAGATAACGAACCATAGATCGATAATTGTCGGAGTTTTCCACATAAACTTTAACAGTGTCATTTTTACAAATTCTAATCGTATAGTTTTTAGGCCCAATTACAAGATTTAGCTCATTTTCCATCAGATTCACATCTGTTACATCCTCAATGTTAATTGGCGGAGGTTTTTTTTGCTTCTGTTTTTCAATCTGACTATCAGGACATTGATCACGATCCATTTTATTAGCCAACTCTTCTGCTTTCGCAATTTCCTCGTCTGTAGGAAATGTATCAATTTCATCATCAGAAAGTATTTGAAATGGATTTACTGATTTTTTAGATGCATCACTTAATTTCTTAATCTTTGTAATTCCATTACTGGAATGTGGAGGTCTCTTGCGGTTGGGTTTAACTGATTGCCAGTGTGGAGAGCTTGGCTGCAGACTTTCTTGTGAGGTATCCATCAACCTGCCACTGCTCACTGTACTAGGAGCAGAGCAAATACTTCCAGATATTGTTGAAGAGAGAGGAGCCCTAAGCGATAGCGTAGAGGTGTTGATACAAGTTGTACCAGCCCGACTGCTGATAGTTTGATGGTTAGAATTAGAAGCAGCTTTTTCTTTAAATAGCGCATTGTCCATCGCTAAATCGGCTCGAATTTGGGCAGGCGTGGCGCCAGCCACCAGTTTCATTTGTTCATAATTTATGTTTGAAGTTTGCTCATTCATTTTGCAATTGACTAAGTTTTACTGCAAAACTTAGCAGCGCATTATAAATGAGCAATACAAGATTCTGTTTTGCAAAAAGATTCTGTTTTGTTTGTTAGGTTTCAGCTCCACAGTTAAAAATGTAACACCAGATAAAATATCGGTCTCTCTCTTGAGCGCGTAGCGAACCGAAAATAATATTTTTATTATTTTGATGAAAATTATTAATATATATTTTTGACAGAAAATTGTTGGCAGACAAATTTTTCAGAGAAAAAATAAATCAGGTCTGAACTCTACGAGAACACGAACGAACAACAGAGAAATTACGGTTCAAAGTTGAAGTTATTTTAAAGCAAAATCACTGCATGCGCGCAACACATACAAACAAACACAGAAACATACAAACATATGTTCGAACGTTTTCTCTACCTGCTGGCGGCAGCGCTGCCCGGAGCCGCTGGCCGCGCCGACCAATGCTATACATACACACATATGTATGTGTGCACATACATATATGCAAATAATCGGAAGAATGATAGAAGAGGGGTGTGGTGCAACTGATAGAGTTGCGGCGCAATGTGGAACCTTCGCATGGATCGCGGGTTCGAGTGCTGACGATGACAGTTGTTAATTTATTTATTTTTTAATTTTAATTCAAAATGTAAATATTTAATTTTTTAAATTTCATTTGAAAATTTTAATTTAAATAAAATGCAATACTATGGGAGTACGGGGTCTTTTACAGTCGGCTCGATCGACTGTAGCCTTTCTTACTTGTTTGACATAGGATTTTGATGCCACTTTCAGGAATGTTAGAAATAGTAAGTCTCTAAGCGTATGTTAAATTACAACACTGTACTATTTGATTTATGCCTTCAAAAAGGCATTGAATCTGGAGAGTCTTTTAGTTCCTATGAGAAAAGGGGGCGTGGCAGCTCAAAATTTTGAATGACATTATACTAAGGCTGTCTCTAAGAACCTGTATACCAAAATTTGTGCTCCTAAGTGCTATAGTTACTGAGATATTCGCCTAAAACACAAATTTTTTCGAGGTGTGTCTGGTTTTTTGCTCATTGCGGGGGCGGTAAGGGGCGTGGCAACAATTTGAAATAAACTTGATCTGCTCGCGAAAATAACGGACTTACATTCCAAATTTGGTGTCTCTAGCTCTTGTAGTTTAAAAGATCCAGGTGTTCATACGGACGGACGGACGGACGGACAGACGGACAGACGGACAGACGGACAGACGGACATTGCTATATCGACTCGGCTGTTGATGCTGATCAAGAATATATATACTTTATGGGGTCGGCCACGCCTCCTTCTGCCTGTTACGCACATCTCGCTTCTGACAAACTTAATAGACCCCCTTTACTCTTTTTTAAAGAGTACGGGGTCTAAAAAAGCTATACCGACCTAATTCACATATTATGTGTAAAGTACTGATATAATTATCCATACCAAGATTGGACAACTTTATCCTATAGCTCCCATAGGCCTAATCGGCTGAAAATAAGTCATTTGTATGAAAAATTGGTGTGAGCAAGTGCAAGCGAAATGGTCATGCTCTTCTTTTTGCTTCATCGCGTTTTGTTTCGATTCATCTATCGATACCAGTTCTTTAGTTCATTTGAGCGATTCATTATCGATAAACTTAAAATGCGCTTAGACTACGATACTAAATAATCGACTTTGATCAGCTGTTTTGCTGTATCGTTCTAGTTGCGTTTACTAAAGTTAATTGGATTTCTGATACAATTGATTAATCTCAAATAATCTACATTCTATATTCTATAATCTCAAATCGGGTTCAGCTTCTCACAGGCAATCTTACAGTCGGAAGAGCCCGACAGTACTTTGATTCTTGTTTGCATTTGCAAGTAATTATATTATCGAGATTTTTATGTGATACTCATGTAAACAATTCTACAAAATAAATCCAGAAAATAACTCAACGCTCATATTTTTAATAAGAACTTAAAAGTAGCAATAATAAAACTTCAAAATAATGGTATGTACCAAAAATTAAATCAATATTTATTAAATTGTTAAAATTTTCATTTGTCCGCTCAGTTTTACATCGCAGTTGAAAATCAGAGTATTTGTTTCGCCAATGGATGAATCTTATTGGCATCCATTGAACAATTAACGACATTTAATTACAAGCAGTCGCTGCTCTCCACATGCAGCTCAATTACAGTCACATTCGATATCGAGGCGATGTGTAAAAAAATTAATTTAATTAAATAATTAACGCCCATGCAAAGTATGTGCACATATGGAAAACTGCGCAAAAAATTGAAATCCAAACCGATGGCAAAAAATGGAATAAAAACACATTGGAAATATACATGCAAAGGGCTGAAACAAGCAAAAGTGGGCGTGGCCATGCGTTGAGTCAATCAATGCAAATTCAAATTAATTATTGATCAATATTGTTCATAAACAATTCGAAAAAGTCAAGTAGGAACCAGTCAAAGCGGGAACACTTGTTTAAGTTACAGCAAATATTTAGTCATTTAGCTGCACTAGTGAAAAATGTTGTATTAAAAGTAAAAAATATTAACAAAATAAATACTAATTAAAATGTTCAATGTATTGAGCGGCAAGTGTACAATGTTTGACTCAATCCAGAAAATATAATAGTACATAAAAGTTTATTAAAAATTTATACATTGATTAAAATAGGATAGACAGTTCCAAAAATTATTAAAATCTATTGAATTACTGAGTTTAATATATTTATATAAATTAATCTATTAAAACTAATATTCTTACTTCTTTGCAGACTCAAAGTGGACAACAATGGAGGTGCTTGGTGTCCGAAACATATGGTCTCACGGGGTCTCAAGGAGTATCTGCAAATTGATCTGCTGCAGGTGCATTTGGTCAGCGCCATACGCACACAGGGTCGCTTTGGCAAAGGTCAGGGTCAGGAGTATACGGAGGCTTACGTGCTGGAATATTGGAGGCCGGGCTTTGAGAAATGGTTGCGTTGGAAGAGCATACAGGGCAAAGAGGTGAGAATGCCGGAATACGAGAATACCTGAGTCCCAGAATATCAGAATACCAAAGTGCCAAACCTCTCTTTTGCCATTCACACATTAATCACGGACGTCGGTAGAGTGTTGGGGGTAGGGAAGAGCAGGGGATCGGGCTATAACAGAGATAAGCATCGCAATAACCGCGAGCCATGAACAGATACAAAATGTATCTGCATCTTTAGGCTGTACAATTTACGTGCGAATTATCGCGAGAAGCGAGAATTGCGTAGGTGTCCCTCGATGTCTGCGGTTTTCCGATCCCCGACTCACGATTCCCAGCTCTGCTAAGCACAGAAAACGAACTCGTTTCGGTTCAATCGATTTATTGTGTGCAAGCTAAGAAAATCAATTTGAACGCTTTTGTTTTTATTTCTTTCAGTTTAATTTTTCTGCTTTTTTGTGGCCAAAAAGCTCAAATTCCCCCCACCTACACCCACACACAGCTGGCGCATTAATAACGTTTTATTTTTATATTTTGTTGCATCTTACAGATACTTCCCGGCAATATAAACACCTACAGCGAGGTGGAGAACATTTTGCAGCCCAGCATCTTTGCGTCCAAGGTGCGCATCTATCCCTACAGTCAATACGATCGCACAGTCTGTCTGCGCGCCGAGATCGTTGGCTGTGCCTGGGAAGGTAAGTGGTCCAACCAAAGCCATGAATTATAGCTAACATTGCACTGCAGTTCGAGTTCCATTCCCCAACTCCGTACCTGTCCCCATTACCATCCTCTTCCCATTAGCTATCTACCGACGGTCGCACTTGTTCGTGCCCTGAGGCTGGCAAACAGCTAAAGTATCTTTTAGCTGCAGTGAAACGGGAAAGTTGTAAATCAACGGAACATATCGAATAAGGCATACCCTATACCATACCCTAACTATTCACCAGATACTATGTAAAATAGGTACTCCAAAAGCGTCATGAGTTAGAAATACCCTGGGAGCCCCTCTATTTACTCAGTCTTGAATGTATCTACTGCTGCCGCGGTTTTTGAAAGTATCTGGATGTTACACATAGACTATTAGTTAAGAGCCCTCAATAAATTATATATTTTATATAGAATCATTCTCCAACTCACCAAAGCTACAGTAACCTTTTCGCTAGAGTATAAAAGTAACTGCAAGTTTGCAATCGAAGCTACGACCGGTTTTGATGACTTTGTTTTAGATTTTGAACCTCGAGCTAAAAGTTTGTTACTAGTTTATATTGTTTCATTAGTGATCTCAGCTAAGCTCTTTAAAGTATTTATCACAATACTTTGTGTGCTTTTAATGCAATTTAAATATGACTCTTAATTATAATTAATATGATACACCTATAAATATAAACCCACCACTCACCTTAAATTGTTTTTCCTCCAAATGCCTTTCACTAACTCGTTACCTTCTTCTACTCTTTATGACAGAGGGCATTGTGTCCTATAGTATTCCAAAAGGTGTGCAACGTGGCATGGAAATCGATCTTTCCGATAAGACCTATGATGGCCAAGAGGAAGCTGATCGCTTTGTAAACGGTCTTGGCCAACTTGTGGACGGCCAACGCGGCAAGGACAATTTTCGCATGGACATCAATGGCTTTGGTAAAGGTAAAAAACAGAATAACAACTGAATGTATCACCGCTCAAGATTAAGAGTCGTTATTGACCACATAAAGTGTGGCTTTAGGACTGAAACTATTTCAGTCTTGGTCGCAGTTCTTTAATACATGTTTTATCCGCTCATAAATGTCACATAAAATAGTGCTTAACTGGTCAGAGACTAGTTGGATTGCATAACTTATGGGGATTATAGACAGACTTTGTGCTCCAATTTTGTGAATTGTGTACTATAAAACCATAAACTGGCTAACAAGTTTTCGTTAAAGACAACCAGATACTAAAGTAAACAAAAGACTTTCGAAATTGGCTGAAATAAGCCAGTCAATTTACAAAAGTAGTTTTATTCTGTATAAACAAGTAAGAAAGGCTACAGTCGATCGAGCCGACTGTAAAAGACCCCGTACTCCCATAGTATTGCATTTTATTTAAATTAAAATTTTCAAATGAAATTTAAAAAATTAAAATTAAATATTTACATTTTGAATTAAAATTAAAAAATAAATAAATTAACAACTGTCATCGTCAGCACTCGAACCCGCGATCCATGCGAAGGTTCCACATTGCGCCGCAACTCTATCAGTTGCACCACACCCCTCTTCTATCATTCTTCCGATTATTTGCATATATGTATGTGCACACATACATATGTGTGTATGTATAGCATTGGTCGGCGCGGCCAGCGGCTCCGGGCAGCGCTGCCGCCAGCAGGTAGAGAAAACGTTCGAACATATGTTTGTATGTTTCTGTGTTTGTTTGTATGTGTTGCGCGCATGCAGTGATTTTGCTTTAAAATAACTTCAACTTTGAACCGTAATTTCTCTGTTGTTTGACATAGGATTTTGATGCCACTTTCAGGAAAGTTAGAAATAGTAATTCTCTAAGCGTATGTTAAATTACAACACTGTACTATTTGATTTAATGCCTGAAACAAGGCATTGAAGCTGGAGAGTCTTTTATTTCTGATGAGCAAAGGGGGCGTGGCAGCTCAAAATTTTGAATGGCGTTATATTAAGGCTGTCTCTAGGAACCTGTATACCAAAATTGGTGCTCCTAAGTGCTACAGTTACTGAGATATTCGCCTAAAACAAAAATTTTCTCGAGGTTTGTCTGGTTTTTTGCTCATTGCGGGGGCGGTAGGGGGCGTGGCAACAATTTGAAATAAACTTGATCTGCTTGACATAATAACGGACTTTCATTGTGAATTTCATGGTTCTAGCTTTTGTAGTTTAAAAGATCCAGGTGTTCATACGGACAGACGGACAGACGGACAGACGGACATGGCTATATCGACTCGGCTGTTGATGCTGATCAAGAATATATATACTTTATGGGGTCGGCCACGCCTCCTTCTGCCTGTTACGCACATCTCGCTTCTGACAAACTTAATAGACCCCCTTTACTCTTTTTTAAAGAGTACGGGGTCTAAAAATCAAGAACATAAAAAAGATTAATTTAGTTTATAGAAAGCGGTAAAAATTTAAAATTTAGTTTGGTTTTAGTTGCTAATTTTAAAAATTAATAAATTCCCTTTCCAGGTTACGAATGGATTGGTTGGCGTAATGATACCCTGTTCGGTCGACCCGTGGAAATAACATTTGAATTCGAAACAGTGCGAAATTTCAGCGCTGTGATAATTCACACTAACAATATGTTCTCCAAGGATGTACAGGTGAGTCATACTAAAACCAATCGCATGCACTCATAACTGTGAGTGCAACTGCATTTCATCACAATATTTTATTGCCAACTGTCCGAGTGTTGTATAAAAAACCACTGGTGGACTGATAAAATGAAATCTTAAAAAATGAAATACAACAAAAAATTGTATAAACAATATGCGTTTGCGCCTTTTGTTTGGAAATCGTAAAGAACCAACAGACGGCATGAGGTTCCCATTCCCATACCCATAGCCATAGCCATACCCATAGTAATGCCCCTATTCATTCCCATTCCCTCAGCTGAATGACAGCTCTGAGCCAGACAAACTGGCGGCGGCAAACTGAGCAAATAAATGCTAAACAGTTCCGACAACCACAACAACCACAGCGCAGTAATAAAATAAATTCAACGAGGAAAAAAAGAGAGAAAAAATACACAAAAATACGAACGATTTTTATAAACAAACCAAATACGAAATCGAACCTAAACAAACCACAATTGATAGGAACCGAGTCAGGTGGCACTTGAAAAACGTATGTACAGTATGTACTCATATATGGCAGACCATAATATGCAGTCAATTTCCGAGGAGTAACGTCGTGCTCTTTATCGAAAGTAAACAATGTACGAGTACAATCATATAATGATTGGGCGCTGTTTTGTTTACCCCCACAAACTATGGAGGAATGAGTGGAGATGGGAGAGTGGGGAGGGTGGGGAGAGCGGAAGAAGTAGAAAACTTCCCCCCTCATGAGCTGACCATAAAACTGTACAGCAAAGTACAGAAATCCAGAGAATATTTTCAAGTCCATTGACCCAAATTTGTTTGTAGCAATGTGTTAACTGCTAGATTGAGATAGCTCCATGAGTCTGTTGACTGATAACAATTCTAAAATTTGTTTTACTCCAACTTTATTAGTAGGTACGACTGCAGCAGCACTATCTTTAATTAAAGCTCTTTTCCTTTACACAATTCGATAGAGTTTTCTCCATAGCAATTGTGTCATAAATTTCCTTGTCGATTTCTTTTGGCTGACAGCCTCGAGTGTCGTTCGACAGTTTAATAATTTTTTATTTGCGCCCCGTTTTGATCTTATCTTTGATAACTTCATATAACATTTTCCTGTTCCATATGCTTGTCAAATTTGTGTCAAATTAATCTCGATTTCATTTTGTCTGCTTCGTTGGAGAGAGAAGTGAGATAACCGTCTGTTTTTTTGGATCATTACTATGCATTTAATATGTAGCTTTAATTAGTGATAGGTTCTACATGTTTTGTTTTTTCGTATATTGAATGTAAATATCTAAGTGGCGATGCCGACAAAGGTATCACTAAATGTTTGGGTTTTCACCAATTTGGGTCACTTGGAATTTTTGAAATTAACCGTTTACAAATATTTGCATATTATTGTCTATGACGAGGCACAAGCCAGACAAAGTGAAACTAATTTATTTTGAAAATGTATTTAGTAACTAGTTATTTAATTAATATGTTTCGAAGAGGTATACCAATCCACAGAATTTAAAAATGCTGTTTAAATTTAAATCAAAATTCCAACATATACACAGGTTTTCAAATACCAGGATTATTTGAGTTTTTGGGAAATTATTAGTAATTTAAGAAGTTATTTACTACATAGAATCAGAATCCGGTGGCGCATCACATCAGGGTTATGAGATTACTGAGGTTTTTCTTACTTATTATATTATTTAATACCAGTCTCACCCTTCAATTAAGGAGCTTAACATTTTAATATTTTGTTGAATTTTTAGTAATCATTCCGTATCGAATTCATGGGTCATTTATTAACTGTCTAATTACTTTTAAGTTATCTAAAAGTTTTTTAAACACAAATTCGAATGGCTTAATTTAATGATTATCATATTATTTCCATTATTTTCAAACTCGGCCTTGCAGACTTGCCTTAATCCAAACAAAAGTCCGTCTAGAAACTCTAACTTTAAGTTTATTTCAAAGTCTTCATCCAAGAAATAAATTTAACTTTTTGAAGTCGAACTTTTAACCATTATATATAAAGCTCTATCAAATAAATGCATTTTTAAAATAACTAAATGTCATATGGATCTGTTTACTTACAAATCAACTTTCCAGACATGAGTTAATCCAAACAAATATCTGTCAAGAAATTCTAACTTTAAGTTTATTATAAAATCTACATGCTATAAATAAATAAAACTGTTTAAAGTCGTCGCTTCAGCCAACCATGATAAATAAAACTATTTTTAAGTTAACTAGCTTAATACAAAATAAGATTAGTAAAAAATCTATCAAATAAATGCTTTTTTAAAATAACTGAGTGTCATATGGGTCTCTTTACTTACAAATCAACTTTCCAGACATGAGTTAATCCAAACAAATGTCTTTCCTCGAGTATATTTCAAAGTCTAAACCCAGCAAAATGAACTTAAAGTTTACTTTTTACAGCCTTTAGTGCAGCTTCCATTCATTAACCAATCTCTTATTGTATCTACTGTATAATTATGTTTACTTGGCTCTTATCGCTTATAAGATTTCTGAGTAGTTTTCCTGATGATTGTCTACGCCTCAGCTTACATACAAATTTATGTGGCTTTTTATATGACATTTCTCTTTGGCTTACTCTCAGTTTTATAGTTATGTATGCAGCAGCTATGAATCAGTTAGTGATGCCACTCCAGATAGCGTACTCTGTCAGTCGGCCAGGCTTAAGTATTTTACCTTGATTCTGCTGACGTAATTAACCACAAAGTATGTAGACCCAATTGGCAGCAGATTCAAACGGCACATAAAATTCCAATTACCACAAATTTTCTTGGGCTTTGATTTGTTACCGCCATTTGGACGGTGAACTGAACTGAACTGAGCCAAACTGGACTTGGAATTGGACTCAACGGAGGTGGGAAGCTTACCTGGTTTACTCTCTTGGCTTTGGCTTTGCTTTGGCTCTGAGTCTTGGCCATTGACCAGTCGCTTTATGGCTTGCCATAATTTACACAGCATCAACGATGTCGTCGTCTCGCTATAATTCTCATTTTTATGATTTTTCATTACCATTTGCTTGGCCAGCGCCATTTGGAAATGCCCCATAAGTCATAAAATTACTTAGTGCGGCTTTTTTCGGCGATGGTGGGGGACTGGTCTGGGAAGCTCTGGCCGGTCTGGCTGTAGTCGTCCCATAAATACTCAAAATGCCATTTGTGATGCATTGATAAGCCTAAAATTATGCTAATTGCGTTTTAATTATGACACGCGTGTGGCTGCTGCACCTTTCACCGCACCTGTATCTACACCTTTCATACAACAGTTCCAAGTCCAAGTCCAAGTCGACGTCGAAGTAGAAGTCATTACATGTCAGATGTTCGATAAGCCCCTTGAGCTCTTGTGTTGTCGGTTAGCGTCTGCTTGTTTGACTTTGTCTTTAGCATTTCTAATGAGTTTAGTGCCTCTCCCCCTTCCTTCTCTTATCCCTACCATCTGCCCACTCCCCTTTGTACTCTTTAAAATGCGTGCCCAGATTTATAACCCCGATTAAGACATTGTCGTGGGGGTCGAGTCGTCTGTGCTACGTGTGGCCTATTAATTAAAGCGGGGAGCTTAGTCTCTTTGGATTGTTTGTCTCCATAAGTGGCTGACTTCCGTGCAGGCAATTGGACTGGGAAAGTTTGTTGGGAAACTGTTTGACAGGTTGGATTAGATCCCAGAACTTAGCCCATAGTTATAAAACGAGCACTCCTCTAAACATATCCAAAATGGATTAGTTAGAACAAGGTAAGAAATTTGTAAGGGACTTAACAAAATACTCAGGACTTTTCTTATAGAAATGCAGAATATGTATAGTTATATATTCTATAAAAGATTTGTAACTATTAAAGATATTTTTATTCATTAAAAGGGTTAACTTTAAATAAAAGAGAAAATTTATTTGTTAAATCGAACAATATCTAATATTTTCTATTTCCAATTTTAATTCTTGATTTTAAATATAATTAAATAGCTTCATAAATAATTTCTCATGCAGTCTGTATAACTTTTGAAGCTGTCTGCGAAGTGGACATTTATTAGATTCACATGTCAGTAGCAATCGAGCTGAATTGTTTAATTTATTAGCCGTTTGAGGTATCTGCCCATTTATCTATTTTCTATTGGTATTCAATGCACTCAGTTACATACAAAGTCCACACAACACCTCCAAAACAAATGACCCAAAGGCGACAACGAGTCAACAAGTCAACAACAACTCATTAGCCATGCTCAGCTCAATTGGCAATGGGAAATGGAAAAGACAACACTTACACATCCGGCTGTTCCCAAAAAAACAAGAATAAAATGGGGAAAGAAACAGAAAAAAAACAGAAATAAAATACAAAGTGTTGCCAACGCCTGGCCAAAAGTAAATGTTTATTTGATTTACATTATTTTCTTTCGTTCATTCAGTTTTTTATTATTATTTCGAGACTTCCGTGGCGCGTTGCTTGGCCAAAACTGTCAGCAAAGGTAACAAATATGAGAATACAATTGGCGTGTAAAAAACAAAATAAATGTGATTACTTTAATTGTTATGCCACTCACAGTTGAGCACTAGTACACTTACAGAAATTAATAAATATTTTTAAAATTTGAAAAAAAAAATTTTTTTTTTATAATCTAAAATTTGTTCCCTTAAAGTATAAATACAAAGCTTTTTTTTATTACAATACAAATATATATTTATGCAGTCCTATTCAAACTGTAGGAATTTTTTGTCAGTGTAAACATTGGCTTCGAAATTGTCCGGCAAACTGTTACTCATTGCCCCATTTCTCGCTCCATTTCTGTCTTTCTTTTACAGGTGTTTGTGCATGCCAAAGTTTTCTTCAGCATTGGGGGACGACAGTTCAACGGCGAACCAGTTCAGTTCTCCTATATGCCAGACCAGGTGCTGGATCATGCACGCGACGTGACAATCAAATTACATCATCGCCTGGGGCGTTATCTGCAGTTGCATTTATATTTCGCCGCCCGCTGGATGATGCTCAGCGAGATTACATTTATATCAGGTAAGAGTCTCCGTCTCCAACTCCAACTACATCTCCAACTGCAACTCAAATATAAGCTCAAAACTGCCACTGTCAGTGCCACAACGCCCGCTGGGCCAAAAAGTGTTGCAGCGAAAATTATTTTATTAAAAAATGTAACACGAGCACGCAAAAGGTAAAAGTTGAGAGCCAGATAAAATAAATAAAAATATATTTTTTTTAATTTATACTTTTATATATAAAAAGGGTTAACTCGCATCTCAGTTCCCTTCTTGGCCACCTGCTGTCCCACTTGCAATAAATGTGAATGCATTCGTTGTCAACTCAATGGTGTTCCAGGCTGCCCGAGGGCAGCGACAGGAGTTGAAGGAAATAGTTGATGTGCCCCTGTTGTTTGTAGTTTAAATTAATTTTTTATGCTCGTTTGCGCCGAGTTGTTAGTGGATTTAAGGCAAAGATATTCCGACAGATAACTGATTAGTGAAACACACCAATAGAGACACAAAAACACACGGATTGTAAAATACAGTGTTTGAAAAAACCCATTTATGCGAGACTTTTTTTTAAATTTTTTTTGAACTCGTGTTTCATCGCTTTTAATTATCCTGAGTAGACAAATTCAACAGATACACGTCGATTTCCATCATCAGAACTATTTGATTATACTTTTTACAAAATGTTTTTATTCTATATATCGATACGTACAAACTCAAAGCCTATCGATAATATATAATTATAAACTTATTAAATAGTAAGTTAGTATGACCGACTAGTATGTTACCACAATATTTAAAGTAGTTTTTTTACACGGTTTCATTCTTCAAATAATAAGTTCAGTAAGCATTCGTACAGTTAATAGATATTTATTTAAATGTCTTAAATTTAAAGTGAAGATAGCACCAAAATAAGTTTCTCATTGCAACAAACTATTGTTCAAATATTCTTCAAAATTTAAAAGATAAAATGGAAAGATAATAGACTCCAGCAAATATTATTTTACCCAGCTGTGAGTTTCTGACAGTAATGATCTCAACTATACCTGCCATTCGACCCTACTATGAATTAAACAGCAAAATCGACAAGAGAAACAGAGGAGAAAAACTTTTTATTTACCTGTACAACTGTTTAATTATCATTTTCATTTACTGCACCTGGACAGCAAATGCATGTTCTGTGTTAAATACACTCATACGATTCGTTTGAAGCAGAACGAATAACCCAAACAGTAAACATAATTTAACCAGGCAAACTACATAACTACACAACTACAAAACTGCAAAACTCTAAGCTCAATGCGCCTAACGGCAGCGGCTCAACAAACATAAACTGAAACTGCCACAACAAAAGCAACAACAGCAACTACAACAACAGCAAGTGCAGCAACAACAACAAGTTTGAGCAATTGAAATTCCACTGACACTAAAAATTCGTTGCGCATTTCATTAAAACCCTTGGCAAACGGCTCGACTCGACTCGTCTAAACTGAACTCAACTCGACTGTATGTGTGTGTTTGTGTGTGCGTATGAGTGTGTGTTTGTGTGTGTCGATGGTGCAAAATATATTACCAAGTGAGAGTCTGGCTATGAACCAATTTTTACTTAACTCACATCCAAGCAAACAAGTCAGAGGCAGGGGAAACAGAGAAAAGAGGGGAACAGAGAGAAATGAGCAGCTTTGTTTTTGTACTGTGTGCAATTGTGCATAGAGTGATACAAAGAGTGAGGGGAAAAATGGAGTAGTAGGGAAACCAAACTGGGTAGCGAGTCAGCCATTGTAACAAGCATGGGAAACGGAAGCACACACACACAGACATTGAGACAGAGGTAAAGGAAACAGCAGCTATGGCATATGCTTGACTACAACCAGAAGCAAAGCACAAGGATATTGTGAAAATTAAATGAGTTGCATTACTTTTGTGCATTTGAAATTTGCAACTCAATGAGCACAGAGCACAGCCAGTCGAGCACTAAGAGGAACCCAAGGGTTACCCAGAGAGAAACATAGAGAGTTGGTAATACACCAGGGGAGATAGCATATAAATATATATATGTATATGTAACAACGTGCTTTCCTGTCTCCAGCTTCCTTTTTTACACGTTGCATAATCAAGCGAATGCTCTACACCTGTAAGGGGATTACTCTCTAAATACTTTTCCAAGGGAACAATGCAATTTAGCTTAAGCAATAAAGTGATTTAAACATTTGCGCATATTAAATGATAAAAACTAAGCATTTGTTTTAAACAATTCTATTTTAAAATATTTAATAGATTACTTTTTGTATTTCACTTGGAAAGGGAATTGAATCTTCGACTTGCCTCATTTGATATTCTCTTTTGTTGCCTTTTGCCATTGGCTGTGTCTTAGTTCAACTTTTTTTCTTTCTTTTACTTCTTGCTTACAGATTTGTTTCTCTTTATGCCTTGCTATTCTTTTACTTAGATTTCTTTTTGCCTGTAGCGTATTTAAGCTTTGCTTTATAAATCAATAACATTGCAATATATATACATTTCTTTTTTTGCATGGATTTTGATGCATTCTATTCAGTCCATCCATCATTGCGTCATTCACTCAAGCATTCAAATTCATTTCAATAACTTTGTTGCGCTTTAAATCCTTCAGCAATTTCCATGGCTTAATCCTTTCTAATTGAAAATCGTTTTGTATTCCCATTTGAGATCTGAGAGTGCTTTTATATGGAATGTTTGTGAGTCGGTGGAATGAAAGGAGGTATGGGTAGGGGTAGGGGTAGGGTATGGGTAGGGGTAGGGTATGGGTAGGGGTAGGGTATGGGTAGGGGTAGGTGTAAGGGAGCTGGAAGCGATTGCTCGATGGTAATGCGTAGTTGATGCTATATGAAATTGCATCAGCATATGCAGAGCATATGATGCAGTTGATTTGTTGCACCATTGAAGGATGCTTTTGGCCTTGAGCCACTACTGTTCTCACCCTCTTTTCAACTCTCTGACTCTCTCCTACTCCCCTTGTCTTGCTAGCAAATTGCAACAATGTGCGTCATTTCGCATTTTGAAATTCGAATTTCGGAATTCGCAGCGTAATTTGCTTAATGGTTCAGTTCAGTTCAAGTACCAGCCAAAGTGCATTGATATTGAAAGCATTAAAGTGCCGAATGCATAATGCAATCAATGATTCCAGAGAAAAGGAAGCAAACTTCAGACAGACAAACAATGAGATCTTAATGGAGGTCACGTGCATTGCGACTGATTATGATTAATCTGACAGTAATTACTGCCAAACACATATAAATAAAATAGTAAGACGCATTACTTACGAGTATACGGCATAGTTAAAATCGAATTATCCAGCTGCAAGTTAAGTTTAAATGCACTTGAGAACACAAATATATTTTAAATTAATCGCAAATCAAATTAACAAAATTTATTGAAGTATTTATTTGGACAGTTATAGATAGAAGTGTTATAGACAAGTGGTATTGTGGTATTAAAATAATAGGCATTCTCTTTGGAAATGAATTCCTCGTTTCAATATGCATTTAATTATTTAACATTATTAACTACGAAGACCATTTAACGTTCCAAGGTGGCGTATCTTAGAGAATGAGGTATTGGAATAATAATTTATAATTGTTGCACTTAAGCCCTTATCCATTCGGAAAGGTATTTTAATTCTTTGAAGAACATAATTTATAAGAACAACTTTTTTTTAAAACTTCTTGGTCTTCAGCAATTTGGAAATTCTAGCTATGACTTTAGCTTGTAACTTTTAATTTATAATTGTTACTTTCCTAAAATAAATAATAAAATAATTTAAATTAGGCTTACTAAGAAAGTCCCACAAACAAAATTGGAAAGAAATTATTGAAATCTGTTTCAAACAATTTAAACAATTTAACAATGGTCATAGACCTTCAACTTTAACTTTAATAATAACTTTAACTTACAGCCAATAATTCTTAATTTATGTTTGTTAATTTCCTAAAATAAAAGTTTATTATGTAAAATCAGTAAAATTATATTTTTTTGGAATTTGATTGTTTGGTTGTCATCAAATTTTATTGAACACTCTGAAAGCAGGGTCTGAACACGTCTACATCTCACACATCTAATGACATATTTAAACACCTTTGAATTAAGATAGTCGAAACATTAAAAAGTTTATTTATAAGAAATCAGTTTCAAGCAATTTAAGTACTTTAGCAATGGTCATAGACCTTCAAGTAATCCCAGACATTGTTTTTCTTACCTTCTTAAGCAAATAACAAATAAAATCAAGGGTTTATAGAGAGACAGTCTTTTGGGAGTGTCAAATCCTTTGTCTACGTACAGCTGTCGCATTGAACCATGTGTCAATAACTAGTCTGAAACCACACACTCTCTGCAATACAGTACTCTCTCGATATGTGGAACGTCAAGTGGTACCATTAACATTTTGTCTCTGGCAGCGTAACAAATTAGCATATTTGAAGTTCGCTTTGGTTTGGTTTTGTTTTTTGGGGGAGCATGTGACCTGGCTTTTGGAGTGGGGAGATGCGAGATGGAAGTCCCAATTCGTAGCGCTACTTTTGGATGCGGCGGACCAACTTTGATGCCACAAGCGTTAGCCAGAAGCGAGAACCAGCAACAGAATGGCAGAATTGTTGTTGCCGTCGCTATTTGCATGGCAAATTCAAACACACGAAAGTAAACAAAAAACTTTTGTGTGCCCAACAACAAAAAACAAAAAAAAGGAAAGTTGACGCCAAAGAAAATAGACGACACGCGGCGGAAACAACAACAACAAAAACAACAGCAAATAACGACAACAAAACAAGTTCAAAATCAATGCCAAGAGCTGTAAAAATTTGCATTTCCCTCAACGATTTTTCAGCTGTTTTTCGAAATTTGTGCAAAATGTTCTCGATAGTTTTTCTATCTTTTTTTGTCTTTTGTTTTAAAATATCGAGCGGAGTTCAACAAACGCTCGAGGCGGAAATGCATTTGGAATTTGTGCTTCGAACCAGGATAACCAGTGCTGGCTAACAAAACAAAGTTAGCAGTTCGCTGGGTAAACAGCAGAAGTGGGTGTGCCTCTGGGAAGGGGAAGAGCTGAGAGGGAAGGGGAAGATGGTGACTGAAGGGCTGTTGTTATTGACGACTGTCTGGGCTGGATGATGGCATTTCTATCGCTGCTGTTTATTGTCTGGTCTGGAAAAGGTCAACAGAAAACAAACAACATGCTCACGCTTCAACGCCCAACGCGACGCCGCCTAAAAGTATGCAACACTAATTGGCACTCAACTGGGCGTTGCCCCTCCCACTTCATCTGCTCCAACATCAGCGTTGACATTAACTGAAGCAGCTCATTTATCATAATAATCGCGAATCTTTTTCTCTTACCCTGAATTTTGCTGCTAATTGCTTAGTGAGAGCCATTAGCTTCACTGGTTTATCAAGACGGGCAGCTGTCACTGGCCCCTCCCATCCCTTCAGCATTGCTGCACTTTGCTACCATTTTTATGCCATCTTCTTTTTAACCTATATTCTCAACTCTTTCTCTCCCCCCTGTAATCTTTTTGCAGTTCCTGTCGTTGGCAATTTCACAGATGAGGAGCTGCTCAATGCACCGCCTTCGAATGGCGTCTCGGTGCCAAATACATCGGAGTATCCACTGCAGCGGGATGAAGTGGGCAGGGCTGTCAGCACAGGTGGGGAAAGAAGTCAACAGACCAAACAAGGTAAGTCGCTGGTTTGATTATTTGTTTGACTTTTTACCAGCTTAATTGGCTGTGTTCCGTAACTAAAACATTTTCCACAATCGATGGTAAAATGTTCTAGGAGTTAATATTTTATCAAGAAATCTTGGAAACATCCCACCTAATAGAGATTTCTGGATATAAGTGAATAATTCACATAAAAATAGTTCGCGAAAGTTGTTTCAATATTTTAGCTTGAGTTATTCAATCATTTTTTTAGTATATTCATATACAATATATGTTTATAGTAGTAAAGAGGTAATTGTGAAATCAGAGAACTCTGTATTTTGTTGTTTTCTGAACAGCCATAATCCCTTTCCTGCTTTTAAAGTACAGAGTCCACAAACGAAGCTGTATCTTCAATAAACAACTCACTAATTTGTGTCGAGTTTTAATATTTTTTTAATTACTCCGCGTTCAGCATTAACAATGAGTTAACAAAACAAAAGCGTGTTGCCAATGTAGGCACAAACAATAAGCAAAGCCACGCTTCGAATGCAGAAGAAAATGTTGAAAATGGGCAAAAAGCTGTTCAGTTTTTCTATTTTCTCGCTGTTTTACTTTATGTCTTCCACTTCTGGCTTGTTTAACCGCCAGTTTCAGTTGCACTTGCAATTGCCGTTGTTTTATATCAGCTCTGTTCTTGGTTTTATTTTTTGGTTTTTCCATTTTCCCCTTTTTTTCTGCAGTTATCTCGCCGAAACCCATTGACCATCAGGAAGCGGAAGCAAATTTCGTTGGCGCCATAATCACAACGCTGGCAACGATTATAATGCTGCTTGTTGCCATTATCCTTGTGATAATAGCACGCAATAAGCGAGGACGCGGACGTGGCAATGTTTTGGATGCATTTCAGCACAATTACAACCCGGATACTCTCGGCGGTGTTGATAAGCGACTCCATGGCAATGGCACTGTCAACGGGATCTTGAAGGTACACTTCAAAACAAGATTATTCTGGTAACAAATGCTAAGAAATTTCAAGTTGGAAATTAAAAAGTGTTAAAAGAAATTATTATTGGTTTAAAAATTATTTATTTTACAGTAGAATTAAAATGAAAATTTTTTAGGGCATTTAAAAAAAAAAATTCTCTTCATTCTGATTTTAAATGTTATTTTTTGATTCAGTCGCGCCAAACATAATCTTTTGTAACGGAAATATTTAACGTTTTTATTTATTAAATTTATTATTATTATTTATTAAATTTATTATTTAATTTTTTAGTTCATCTGGTCATATATTCTTCTATAACAAACTTTTGCTGTGGTGTGAAAATAAAAGTTTAAGTTTAACACAATTTTAAGCACTTTGTTAAGTCAATATTTAACTTGAATACATTTATACAATATTTGTAACAAAGAAAATCATACAATCAACAAAAGAATAAAATATTTTTTGGTATATTGAGCCACACATAGTTCTAAGAAATTTTAAGTTCAATCATTCTGTTGTCTTAACCAGTGTTCCAAATCGTTTTTATCAGTGTAGAACACCGAATATCAACTAGCATTTGGCTTTGGCCACTAACAGGTTTTACACGGAAAGTGCATAAGCTGCTGTCGCACAGTGGGTTCGTCACCGGTCTCCAACTAGTACAGTGACCACCCAAAATGCATGTCAGGCAGCTGCAAAAAAAAACACGAAAAAAGATTGAAAATTGCTGCCGGTAACGCACAAAGGCATTTTCGTAGTGGCCAGTTCCATATGCAGAAATCATGATTAAAAACTGTTGTGTAGTGCACAGAAGTTGTAGTTGTAGTTGTTGCTGGAGAGTATGAAAAAAAATGACGCCTAGCATCAAATGTTTTTTAACACATTTTTCTCACCTTTCGCCCTCAGGTGGTAACAACAATGGATGACAATGAGTCGTCCATTGACAAGAACAGTCTCTACCATGAGCCCTTCAATGTGAACATGTACACGAGCGCGGCGAGTGCTTGCTCCATGAATGACCTGCAGCGTCAGCATGTAACTCCGGACTACACAGGTGAGTTCACAGTAGAAGCTCATATTGTTGTTGTAGCTCCAGCTCCTGCTCCTGCTTTTGCTTTTGCTTTTGCTCCTATCCCAACTCCTGCTATGGGCCATAAACTGTGCTCACAGCATGATTCAAGCATCAGCTTCATTTCCCACTTCCCCTCTTACCACACCTGCAGCGACTGGTGTCGCAGCTGATGAGTTTGATGTTTTCCATCCTGGCTGTGACAGGACATGCAAATGTTTCTGCAGCGTTTTCAGGCAACAAAAAAAATGAGAAATGCGAGTCCGAAGCAATGCTTAATTTAGCGCACAACATGAAAGTCCAGTCCAGTTCAGTTCAGTTCAGGCCAGTCTGATGGTGCCAGCGGTGTTGAAGGATCAGCAGCACCACCGCCACCGACAGACTACAAAAACCATAAAGGAAAGCAAAAAAAAAGAACGGGAAGAAGCAAAGCTGCTCGTTGTTCGCGCCGCAGGACATAATTTTGAATTGCTTAGTCAGCAGTGAGCAGCCCTGCAGAAAGGGTATGCCCAAAGAATGCCAGAGTTCGTAACAAGTTTTCTGTAATTGAGTTTGACAGCAAACATCGTAAATATTTTATTCATCTTGCCAAAGATTTTCCAGGTTACGTATACGCAGAAATCAGCCAACAATAAAGTTTTTGTTATACGGTCGACTACACTTATTACGTATACGCACAAAATGACTAAATTGCTTAATATATAATTGATAACAGTGAATATATTTTTTTGTGTACTTTTCTAAGAATAGCTAAATCTAATATATATTTCGAAATCTTCTGGGTTTAAATAAAAATTGTCTAAAAATGCATTCATTCATTACTTAAAATTCATGCTTTAAATAAACTAAATAAAATCAGAATTCAAGTTAAGAATTTGCTGCCACAATTACTCTCTCAGTTAGCCAAAGACTCAGGAAAATTAATTAAAATATTAAATCATCTATAACTTTTTAAGAGTCTTAACAACTTGTTACACATTCTAAGCCAATAAATGCCTAGATTAACTAACTTACCTTTACTCTCCCAGTTATAAATTACTGTGATACTGCCAAATTATACGAAGAGTAACTAAATGTCTGTCTGACGTTGTAAAGGATTCACTTCATGTATTTTTTGGAGTAACATGTGCAGTGTTTAATTGCCACATGGAACATGGACCCTTGGACTCTTGGTTAAGGGTTACGAGCTTAGCTACGTAATTTGTAATGAATTCTAATGTCTTCTACTTGGTGCCTAAAGGCATGTTACACATTTTTTCTCCGTCCTTTCTCTCTCTTTCTGTCTCTTGCTGCCTCTGTCTTTATCTCTCTCCGTCCATCACTGTTTGAGACTGAGACTTAGTCAGAAGAAGTGAAGCGCATAAAATCGACAACATGCAGGACAAGCACATTGTTTGCACACATTCCTGGGCCATCATCATAGTCATCATCATCATTATCATTATCATCAAAATGATTATCAGCATTGTCATTGTCATCATGAACGTTTATGGCACGCCTTTCATGCGCTCGAGTCATTTGGCAGAAAGTTTTCTGATGTTGCCTTTGGGTGCATTTTATAACTGGGCAGCAAATATTTGTCATCGTCTTTGCCCCACTACCCCACGCCTCCCAACCTCCCAACCTGCGTCCAACCCCCTCTCGTCTTATGCCTTTGTCTGTCCGCTTGCCATAATAATTTAATTTAGCTCAAATAAATTATAACTTTGCCCAGTATCACTCCCAGTCAGAATCATAGTCACTCGTCACAGTCTCGCGCGTACCGCACGCTTCAAATTGAGTGCTTGAAACTTCGTTTTGGCTTCAAAAACTTCTGCCTGCACTCCACACACACACACACACACACACAAAAACAGATACACACACACATACCTAAATTGAATCCCATTTTTGAAGTCAACTGCCAATTTGCACTGCCAATGCAGCCCCTTTGGCTCCTCAAACGAAAATTCTCTGCAATCCCTGCGAAAAACTCCACGCTTAATAACATTGCATGCAAATAAACATGGCAATAAACTGGAGACCGAGCACAAAACTTGTTTAAAAGCAGGTCGCAATTCCCTTCTTACATAAGACAATCTTATAGTTATAGTGGTTTGAATAATAATATTAATTTGTATAGAAAGTGTACTAACTGCTGATGGAAATAAAAATAAGGGAATAAGACAAATGTTATTGATTTAATAAACAGCCAAATCATAAACTGGTAAAGAAAAAAAATTAATAAGTAAATATTAAAAAATCATATAGTTTAAAATTCTTTTAAGGTCACAATACTAACAGTAATACATATATATTAAATTGCAATAAATAAAAATTATAAAACTTCAATTTAAAATATACTAAAATTTAATAAGTGAATATTTATAGTTTTAGTAAGACATGTTGTTTATAGATATGTTCTAAAATTGAATATATAATATTTTAAGAGTTAGAAAGATTTAAATTTGTATAAAATTAAAGTTACTATATTCAAAATAATTAATCAGAAATTAATTCAGCTCTAAAATTTTAATAGTTATTTTTCTATATTTTTACTAAAAAAGGTTTACTACTTTACAAGCCTTTTCGATAGTATTAGATTCAAATATACTGTATGCCAACTTATAATCCATTACACTTTCAAATGTTACATTTCATTAGCTTATTCGTCTATGACAAAATTGCAGTAGAGCATTGAAAATTTCTGCAATTTCAAGTTGAAAACGTAAGGCCACAAAACTTCAGTGCAACTTCAAAACTAAGGCACTGATTGCTCAAATCAGTGTTGCCAACGCTTCCACTTAAAAAAAGGCTAGATGAACTAAAAAAAAGGACAGAAAAGGGACAAATATAGAAAAAAGGGGACATAAAAAACGGACAAAAATGTTTCTTGTACAAAATTTAGTTTTTTCAATCTTTTTTCCATCCAATGCGTATAATACGTCGTCAACAGTAGTATTTTCTTCGTCACTTCCTTAAGCGATGTACACGTTCCGGTTAATGGAAGACAACTGTGACAATGTAAACCGTTTCTACGTAACCCGAACCTTGAAGAATAATATTGAATTTATTTATAAATTCACTGCACTTGCAGTGTTTGCAGTACGCAAATCTGGATCTTTAGGATTTCGGCACACCCAATTCTTTATACCATGTTAACTTAACCACGATTCTCGAAATATATGTTTATTTGTCTCTTTTGGCATGTTGAAACTTTTAAGCGCTATATATAGATATTTGATATGTTTGATTTCGATTACACGCTTAGAAAACTTAGTTGCATTCAAATATATTTATTGAAATTAGATAAACAATAAAAATGCGATAACATCTAGTTTAAATTAACAAATTTTGCAAACAATTTAAAATAATCAAAAAAGGACAAAAAAAAGGATAAAATACAATAAAAAAGGCAATTTTTCCGGACAGGGGACGTTTTAAAATTTTTCCGGCAATTACAATTTGAAAAAGGACAGATCTGTCCGGAAAAAGGACAAGTTGGCAACACTGGCTCAAATGTATATAGATATACTGACATAGGAGATATACACAAACACATACTGAGGCAGATACATATATAAGCAAACACATACAAACACACACACACACATGCAATTGCATGTACAGTCAACTTGCATACGAATTTCGCAGAGTCGTCGAAAAGTTTTGTCATTAACGTTGAATTGTCTGTCGCACTGTCTGTCCGTCTGCCCTCTCTCTCTCTCTATGTCTGTCGTTCTGTCTCTTTCGCACTGTCTGTTATTTTATGCTTTTCACTACTTTTTGGCAAAATGAATGCAAAAATGACAGCCAAGATGGAGGCACAAATGTAGAATAGACAGACAATGAGCCACTCACAAGCACACACACACACACACACACACACACACACTCTCACACACACGCAAGACAAACTAAATAATGTTATTACAACAACAATAAAATTAAAACTTGTACGTATATTTGATGCAAGTGCGAGAGAGACACCAGCAACGTCAAGTTGCAATTAATTTCATTTAGTTTTTTGCCACACGCCATTTTGTCTTGCCCAGGGTTCTGTTTTCCTACAGTTTCCCCGACATCTTATAAATCTCCACCCCCAATCTCTTCGCTCCCATGCCCGCAATGAGAGTTGACTAAATGGGAAAAGTTTGAAGTTGAAAGCAACAAAAGTCCTGGACAAGACAAATGAAAACGAGAGACAAAAGCAAGACAAGTCCAGTCTGCTAGAAGAAGAAGGCCCACGTGCCCCTCTGGCGTATGAAATATGTGTGTTTAAAGAGTGAAAACTGCACAGGTGGAAAACAAATAAATATGTCAGCGAATTACTAATGAGCAAGCACAAATTAACAATGAATAGATATAGAACTTGCTAGATATTATGAAACGCTACGGAAACAATAAAGGTCTGTCATTGTTTTTAATTTCTAACAGTTTCAGTTTCAGTTTTATGCCACTTTCTTACTAACGACTTTACGACTTGTGTAGTCGAGTGTAAATTTCACTTGAATATCCGTTAAATTTTGTGGCATCTTTTTGTATAATTCGTTGCTGTAGCAGAAACTTTTGGCTCGAGCACGTAAAATGGCGCTTAAAAGTTTATTGTTTTGGCAGCTCAGTTTTATGGTCAAAAATTAACACTCTCTGAACTGGAAACTCACTCACCCACGCTCTAACTCTCTCTTTGTTTCTTGCTTTCTCTTTCTGCTTCTCTGTTGGGGTGCAGATGTGCCGGACATTGTTTGCCAGGACTATGCGGTGCCTCACATGCAGCAGCTGCTACCGAATGCCGCGGGCAGTGGCACAGCCCGCAGTTCGTTGAATGCATCCATCGTTGGAGTTGGAGTTGGCGTAGGAGTTGGTGTTCCAGTTCCAGTTGCAGTTGTAGCTGCGGTTGGGTCGGGAGCATCACCGCCAGCACCACCGCCGCCCGTACCACCACCACCAGAGAAATATTACGCAGCAACGCCAATTTGCAGCAAACCAGTGTTGGGACCGCCGGGGGGATCACAAAGCAGTGGATCGTTGAGTTTGAGCTCCTCGAACACGGCTGCGACCACGCCCACGCCAACGGGCGGCAAACCGCATCATTACAATTTGGATATGAGCGCTAATTTCGCCGACATCAACGAGGAGCAGGCCAATTGCCAAGTCCAGGAGTTTCCGCGTCAGTCCCTGGTCATCGTCGAGAAGTTGGGCTCTGGCGTATTTGGTGAACTGCACTTGTGCGAAACAAATGTGCTGAAGTAAGTACCACCCCCTCCCTGTTCTCCACCCTTGTTATGCCTATCTCCTCTACACTCCGTTGTGTCTGTTTGCGAAATGCAACTAAAATTTCGAGGGAAAAACAGAGGAAATGAGTTGCATTACGGCTTACGGACTATGAGCTACAAACTTCGGTCTATTCGATGGGCCACAGTTGGGACTGTATCGAGAGTTCTACTCAATCTACATTCTTCCCTAATTGTTTGAATGAGCTATTTCAACTCTATGAGAAACTGCAGATTAACTTCAACTAGTTTGACTAATAAGCAAAGTTTTCACAGCGAGGGAACAGAATCCTGTTGATAATTGATCTAGTGAATTATTAGGAAACATAATTTGTGTAGAATTAAAAGATTTTCTATTAGATTCCGTGGTAAACTTACAAAGGAGTACAAAGCCTAATTTAAATATTTAAGTGGTTTATATGATACATACAGGGCTAGTTAAAACTCCAATTAAAACACATAAGTTTCTTTTTAATGACATAAAAATCAAGTAAACATTTCATTAATTTCTTTAAATGAAATGTCGGTTTTCTGTCCCTCACACAGGAATAAAAACCATTAGCCAATTTTTAATAGGCTACAGAAGCGAATGGCAACTGAAAAAATCAAAAACTCGTATAACAATAGTTGACAATAAGAAAAACCGCAATACTTTAATACACACACAAAAGTGGACGTAGGTAGAGAGAAGGATATCAAATGGTTAGATAAAAAGGCACAAAGCAAAGCGAAACCAATATATGAGAGGCTGTGAGATGAATCTTCTCCAGGCTGCTGGAGGTTGCCGGCTGCAGATTGCAGGTATCAGGCTTGTGGCTTATAATGCCACGTCTGCGGTTGAAACAACAACAAGAACAACAAGGGGAACAACAGCAGCACATGTTGGCCACAAAAAAGCTTATCAGAAATTCCATTATGAAAACTTTAACCAAAAAAGCAGTAACAACCGCAAAAGCGGCAACGTCAACAGTCAGAAACAGTACCACAAGCAGGAACAGCAACAGAGCCAACAGGAATCAGTCGCAGACATAGACAGAGACACAGACACAGACGAGACAAGTTGGAAGAGCTGAAAAACTGACATGGTATTCCCAGTGGAAGGTTGGGAAAGTAGTGGAAATGTTACCTTTGATTTCATTTTTGCCGTTTAATTGAAGCTTTTTGTTGCACATTAAATGGAAGGGTTTGAAAAAAAGAGTAATGTGGGCGTGGTAGAGCACTATAGATACATTTTGTAAGGTATATAAACTGTTAATATTAAAACGAGTTTAATAAATTAATAAATGACTCTTAAGTTTCGTTTTCTTAATTATAAATATATTTATATATATATGAAAATACCACACTTTTAAATGTTTTACCAAGAGAAACAAGAATTAGTTCTTATAACTAATTTTTAACTTTAGTCTGGTTAAAATTAAAAGTATTTTAGTTTGTTTAGTTTGGATTTCCAGCTATCAGTGTAGGAACAGGATTGCGACAAAAATATGCTCATTTCTTACAGACAGCATGGTGTATGCGTAATGTCTGGATGTATTAATGTGTGTGTGGAATTTGATTTTCAACTTGCATGTCCATTATAAATTTCACTGTAGTCTCGGACAATAAAGTCCATCTGTTGTCTGATAACTGTCTATCCAGCTGTCTATTAATATTTTATCAGACTGCCACGCCCAACACAGATACATAGAGATACACACACACATGCGGACGACCTCGTTCGGTGTTGGCCACTTGAAGTTTTAGCACACGGGCAGCCCTTAGAGCATTTCACTGTCTATGCAGGCAGCAAGTATATGTGTTACTGCATGTGAGTGTGTGTGTGTGTGTGTATGTTAATTATTTTGCATATATGCAGCTGCCTAGGGGTCCATCCTTGCTGCTGCTCTGGCTGCTCTGGCTGCTTTTTCTGCCACTGCAGTGCAATATTACGTATACGTAATACGTTTTGTGGCTTTCTCACCGCAAAACTATTAAAGCAAGCAGGCAAATCGAATTGTTACGTTACGTATCAAAATTGCAAAAGGGCGACTATATATTGACAACAGCAGAGACCATCACATTGTTGAGCTGCTCTAATTGATTTTTGTACCAAAGAGCAATTGTCATGGGCATACATACATGTATAAACAAATATACATATATATATAGATGTATATATCTCAATTGATATATGTTAGATTGGAAATGCTAGTGTGGTCATTGCGAGTGGCAGCACAGCGGGAGTTGTGGCTAAAAACCTAGAGTTATCTGTGGTCAACTCGTAAGCAAGCAACAAAAGTTTTGTATTTAACAATTGACAATGTTAAATTGTTGTATCAAATGAAATTTGAGACCTGCTCACTTTTCTAGCAAGTCAAAATACATGAGACATTTTACATCTAGAGCAATTAGAGAGCAGAATTTAATAAATTTATATTGTACTGATATTAAAGGCAAAGGGACTCAACTTAATGTTGCTCTTGTTCAGAAAACTTACACTTGTCTTTTGATAATTATAAAATATTTCAATGGTTGATATAAATAACCATTTTACCTAAAAAGATGTGCAAGTTTTCGCAATTTAATTGTATTTAAAATACAACATTTTTGGAGAATCGTATTTAATTTTAATTTAAATATTAATATTGATCTTTCCTACGTGCAATTCTTACAGCGCTACTCTTGTTGCCGTTGCCACACTCCGACCAGGAGCCAGTGATCACCTGAGAAAAGAGTTTCGCAGCAAGGCCAAGCAACTGGCGCGACTAAATGATCCGAATGTGGCACGTTTGGTGGGCGCCTGTCTGCGAGACGAGCCCATTTGCATTGTGCAGGACTATTCGAATTGTCTTGGAGACTTGAATCAATTTCTACAGGAGCATGTGGCTGAAACCACTGGACTGATGGCCAACAAGAGTCTTAGGTAAGCGATGTGGAAATTCAAAGGGATGCTGCTTTTCCTTCTTGTTCTGACGCCCTTTAATGAACAGAAATCTAATGTGTGTGTGTGTGTGTTTTTGTCTCTTTCGTTTTTTGCGTACGTTTTTATCGCACTTCCTGTACCGACGCCATTTGCCGACGCTACACTTCCGGTCTCGTGTTCAATGATTACGCCGATCCACCCAAACGAACAACGAACAACCACCGAACCAACCACCAACAACATGCGCAAACGGATGTAAAAACTTCGTTAACTTTGTTGCCACTGCCACTGGAACTGGCACTGCTACTGGTACTGGTGCTATCGTCGTCCTTGCCACACGCGAAAACTTTTGAAATTCTCATTTGACGTTGGCATCCTTCGTCTTCCTCCTCTCCATCGCCGACATCCGCTTCGTGCCCTTACAACCTGCTTGTAGCTATGGCTGCTTAGTCTACATTGCCACACAAATTGCATCGGGCATGAAGCATTTGGAGCAAATGAATTTCGTACATCGGGATCTGGCAACAAGGTAAGTGCTAAAGATAAGAAAAACCCAAAAAGCATCTTTCCACGCTCGACACAACCCTCGTTCTACCTCAATTTTTGTCGCATCATTGCTGCAAATTGAAGTTTAACTTAACATGTTGGAAAGTATTTTTCTTTTTTACTTTTCGGGATTTTTTTTGTGCGTGCTTAAAAAGTTTCTCAACTTGTCGTTGAGTGGCAATCGAGACAAGCAAAGGTGTTGGGAAAATCACTTTAATTTCACCGACCGAAATCATTGGTATTTCCATGACTTTTAACTGATATTATCTATATATACTCTAAAGAAATCTTCTTATTTATACATCTAAAACTATGCGACCTTAAAGTATCCTTAGTATTACAAATACAGTTATCAAAACTGAATAATAGAAAAAAGAATTTCCATCATCTTTATATTTTAAAGATTTGTTATTGTAATTTTTTTAAATTTTGTAGTCGAAAAACTGGCAAGCAAATTTCTTCAGTGTAGATTTAAGTTAATAAAGCCATTGATATTTGATGCCAATGAGCACACCTGTGGCACCTGTGACAACTGAATGCAAATTGCTTTTTGCCAACGCTTTCAGCTTTGTATTCTCGGGTTTCTATAATGAAATCATTTAATAATATCACATTATTGTCCGACCGAAATGGCGGCATGAGGAAAACTGTAAGAAAAAAGAAAAAGCGAGACAAAGTTATAAATAAAATTGTAATTCAATATATTAGGAGACCTCGAAAACGGAGCTGTTCAGTTTGGTGTTGTCTGCACATTTGCGCATAAAATGTAATCAATTAAAATTAATTTGCTAATGAAAATGTCAACAAGGAGAATGGCAACAACAACAAGAGCAACAACTACAAAAACGATTGAGGGACTAATAACAGTGGCAACAACAACAATGGTCATGGCAACACTCGACGACGTTGCTGTCGCTTATAAGCGAATTTTTTTGCTTTTAGCTTCGATATAAATGAATGATAGACATTGTTGTTATAGCAGCACACCCGAAGCTCCTAGCCTCTCAAACCCCACCCCTGGTTACAGGCCCGTCTGCTGTTGTCGCCCTCGTCGTCATAACAAATCAATAGACCTTTGCGGAACAAGTAGCTTGACATGCCATGGCATGACCATATTTCTTGAATGCCTTTGAAATCCAATAAGAAATTTGGCGTCTTTTTTGGCCACACGACACACGCCCCATCCCCTTTCCAATAGAGACATCTGCTATTGCATAACAATGCAATCCAATAATAATAAAAAAATAAAGTAGACTACCCTCAATAGGTAAGCAACATATCATTTGACAGCAATTGCCTTGCGAGTTATCTATTTTATTTTTCTTTTCGCTGCCAGTGTGCAAAACTCGAATTGCTGGCTATAAATTTAGGACATGGCAAAGCGGCGTATACGAAATACAAACGCAAATATTGCGTATGCATGCCGTTGTCCAATACATTGGCATATTTATGATGCTTTTGTTAGTAAGTTCACTTTAATACTATACTTTTAAATGCAAACTTCAATACTTGATTGTTTAGTGTTTAACAATTAGACTTATTTATAGCATCAATTATTGTGTCAAAATCAGAGAGATTGAAAGAGCTTAGGGCTGTCAGTAAGACCATCAAGCAAAGCACTTACAAGCAGCTGAAAATGTTGCTCCTTTTTTGGTAAGCTTAACATATTTGACATAAAAATTAACTAAGATTTCTGCCTGAATTCACTTAAATAAGATTTCTGCTACATTTGCCCGAGCAAACAATAGACCAGAGTACGAACACACACACACACACAGAGCACACAAAAAGAAATAGAAAAGATAGACAGAGTGAAGTAGAGAAAGAAAAGAGAGAAAACACACACACATGTATAGCTGGAATATATTCTTGGTATTGTTTGATTTAACATTTTACCTAGCGAACAGACAACGAGGCAAGAAACTGAGGAAACATCAGCAAATATTTGCTATAAAGCCGCACTGAATGGCAATGGAAAAAATTCTACAGAGTGATATTTGCACAAAGAAATAAAAGACCGAATAACAGAAACTAGAACAAGACATGATCAGCATTTGTAATGGAACAAAGACCAGTTAAAAATGATGAACTAACGTCAAGAAATAAACTAATTAAATAAAAATAAAGTAATAAATAATAAACTTATTGCTATAGCTTAAAAATTGTATATTTATTGTCTTAAAATCAGGCTCAAAGTTTAAATACTTCTTAAACTACCCTCGCTCACTTCTCCACAGCTGATATTAGTTAAAATTTCACAACAGTTTTAGTCGTCTGCCCGCACAACTGTAAAGTAGTTCTGGCCACAAGCCAAATTTGCACAAATTTGCTGACGACCCTTTCTCCCTTTGGTTGTCCTATTTCCTCTCCCTCACCGTCTCTCCATTCTGTGGCTGTTGCAAGTTGTCACAGCACACTGGGAGGCATACAAATTGTTGGCCAATGTTGGACTCTCTCGATGCTGGGAGTCATGCCACGACCACTATTAAAATTTTATACTTAACTAATGTGCCTTTGGTTGGGATTTTACTTCTGGTCGGATTCCAATGGCAAACAGCTGACGTGGAGGAAATTCTCAACAGTGCCGCAAAAGAGGAAATTTCAGTAAATAAGCGTAAACAGTTGCAATTGTTGTTGTACTTGTAGGTGTAGCTTATTCATACACAAGTTCACATGTGTTTAGTCAACAGGAAGTTGGTATTGTCTTTGGATTTGTGTTTTTCTACATTTACTTTTGCTTTTACTTTTTCACTCTTTCAGTAGGAAATGAGTTTATTGCTGTTGTAAATATTGTAAAATGTTTTTTACAACTACAACTACAAACTAAAACTCTTTGCTAAGCCTCAAATTTAGTTGATGTCGGCAAAATGCTAAAATCCTTTCGGCTTCTGCGGTTTGTTTGGTCGTCTGTCCAAAAAGTAGCCTCCTTCTATGTATCATTGATTGCACTTGTATTTTTTGCACTGACTTTTGTCGGGATAAGAATTCATATCAGGGTTGGGTTTTATAATTTAAGTGCTTCATTTTAAACCACAATTCCACTTTGCTTGCTGCCAACTCGCTCTCTGAAAGATTTAACTGTCATTTTGAGATGCTCTACACAAATAATGTACAATCAAACCATGACTCACTGATTTCAAGTAATTGTTTACTACAAAATATCAGTTTTATTACTTGGAAATAAAATAAATATATATTTACATCACTTATGATAGATAAACTTACAATTTGTATTAATATAAATTATTTCAAATGTATTTTCATTCTTTGAAAAACATATATGTTAATATTTCATTCATGTTTATTCATTAAAACCTAAGACAAATGATAACTTGAATAATCCCAGATTTTTAAAGATTTTTCTTTTGTAGAATCCGCTTATTTGAGGTGTTCATTTACACTGCTTTCAATGTAATTAAAATAGCTACATAAATCGTTTATATTTTGATTGATGCTTTAAATTCTTACCCAAGAACAATAGCTTTCATCTTGTAAAGTTTTGTTCTTCACACTATCACTATAAATTGCAATCAATTAGCGAATCAACTTTGTAGTACCACTGGTTGTTTCATACACTACAACTGTAAAGTCCTTGCTGAAACTATAAATGATTTAAATGGAACTTCATTGGCATTGTCGTTATGGCAACACTTTTATCAACATTTCCTGCCAAGCGGAGGAGAGAGAGGGGGAAGAGAACGTATGTGAAGGAAGTTGAGAACCACAGGATATGAAAAGAAAACCATGGAGCAGCTGCTGTTGTTATTGTTATTGTTGTTGCTGCAGAATCCTTGGCCAAAAAGTGCAATGTATTTCAGTTTCGGCCTTTAAATAGTTTTGCCTACTTTTGGGCGCCAGCAAAAACAATGTGCCCCGTGTTCCGCCTCTCTCCCGCCAGCCCCTATCCTTTTGCTGAAAGTTTACACTGTGCAAATATGCAGAAATTTATACACACGCATACACACAGACACATACACTTGTAGTGGCACCCGTCCATTTCCTTTCACCCCACTCGGACGGGTGCATATTGTATAACGACGCATTTTTTCCGCTTTTTCCGCTGCTTGCAAAACTCTTATCAGCGCCATTTCCCTTCTGGCCAAGAGTTGCCGTCATGTGAAATGGTCGTGGCATACTGCGTGCACCCCAGAAATTGTTTAAAAATAGTTTCCAAGTGCTGCAGAAGATGATGTAAGAAAAAAAACGAAAGGTTCGCACACACACACACACACACACTCGCACTCGCACTCGAGTGAAAGCCCCCAAAAGATATGAAATTTTGCGCCGAGTGTTGAGTTGAAGGCGATAAAGAGGGCGTGCCGGGGCTGTGTTGTCATTTATTGCCATTGCTGTGCGTAGTTTTCATGTAATTTTCAAGAATTTTTTCAACAGTCTGTGCAACTAAAGCAAGTTCTTGGTATTCCCTGTAAAAGTACAAATGTTTCGCTAAAAGAAACTTTTGTAAACAAGACTCCAGTCGGTGAAATACATGAACTTTAAAATTAATCAAAAATTCCACTAAAAATCAACTGAATCTAAATTCACAGAATATTTGACAAATTAAAAAGGTTTTCTAAGTATACCTATTTAAGTTAAAAATTTGAAACATACATATTATGTATGAAATGTATTTTTTTTTTCAGTTCACAGTTTAAATTTTAAATTATTAACATTTATTTGACTATTTAATGAATCCCATTCTGCTGGGCTTTAAGTAAGTAAAGCAATCCAAACACCCACTTTCCTGAACACTTACATACGGTATTCTTATAGTGCATCAATACGCTTGAAAGGCCCCCGAACTTCTGGCTCATTCCATCAAGTTGGAAGCCGCAATGCAGCAAACTTTTGTCATTCTCTCACACCCACGACTGGCTGTGTATGCAATTGAGTGTGTGGTGTCCTCAGTGAGTGTGTGAGCTTGTGTGTGTATATGTGTGTGTGTGTGCATAACCCATCGCTGTCGTTGCCGTTGTGTCTGGGCCCCACAGCGCACATCAGCTAAGTAAATAACATTTTTCGCACTCTTAGTCACGTTCCTAATCATTTTTATTTGGTAACTGTTTGGAAAATGTTTGCACACCAGAAGCAGCAGCAGTAGTAGCAGTGGAAGTAGAAGCTGTAGATGTAGCAGTAGCAGTAGCAGAAAGTGTAGCAGCAGCAGAACTCACATACATACAACTGAGAGTATACTGACAATATTTGTTGAAATGAGCTTTGGCACTAATATCGTTTATTAGCTTGGCACTTGAGTGTTTAAATGCTGAAAAATTGTTCGTGATAGTCCAGAGCGGACGGACATGTGAAAGTGGGGACACAAGGGCACCGCAGGGTATATAGGGACACACAAAAAAAAGAAGAAGTCCTCGTACTCGTCCTCGTTCTCAACATCATTGAGTTTAATTTGAAATTAGTTGAACATTTGTCGGTTCTACGTTTTGTGCTAACCAAGCATTTTGTGTGTGCTCAAACACAGTGCTTTATCCCCCTCTCCCTGCATCCCTACTATCATTCTCTCAGTGTTGTAGATTGCAGGGAAAGTTGTCTTAGGTCGTGGGTTCAACTCGGTTGAAAGGGGCAAACCTCTGTCTGCTCTGAGCATGCCGATAACAAGGTCAATTCTCAATGGTTTGCGGCTGAAACGTTAAGAAAATTAAAAACGTATCAGCAGCAGAGATATCTAAATAAATTAATTTGGAATTAGGAGGGGGTGAAGTACTCTAATTAAAAGCGATTAACAATGCAATATACTATTAAATAATGTAATAAAAATATATAACATATTAATTGTTATTTTCAAAATATTTAAAATTATTTAGTTGTTTGAAACTAGGTCCTATTTCTCTTTAATAATGAACTGAGACAGGGGAAATATAAATTCCAACTATTTTTGTAACGATTTGTGGATATAAAGTTGTTGCAAAATGCCATCGATGGTTGAGCTGCACGAGCTGGCATTAAAAACTATAACTGACAGCTATCCAAAAAGTAATGCCACAAAATGCTGCACCTGAATGTGGTTAGGCTGCAACTGGAGCACACCTCTACCTGCTAACTATATCTCGTTTCATCTCTAAATGCTTGTTTGTGTGGGCGTGGCAGCAACTGCTGGTGCTGTTACTGCTGTTTGCATATTGTTATTAATTTTCGTTTTGAATGGCATGTTGACAGTCACTTTGACACTGACAGCTTTGCTAAAAACTAACAGCCAACTTGCCCAGGGATAGGGAGAGATATACCGAGAGACAGTGAGATAGACAGAGATAGATAGCAAGAGGGAGATAGAACTATAGACTGCGTCGTCATCTAGCAACTAAGAGCTGAGAGCTCTGCGACGACCACTCGGGTTTCAAAAAGGTTTATAATTTCAAAACAGCCAACTGATGTGGCACGTCAACAGTATGCAGCAGGTGTAAAACACACACAGACTGTGTGTAAGTTTGTTAAGCCAAGTTTAACTTTCGGCCAAAATAGAGCAACAACTGATGCCTGATGTGGCTGCTGCTGCCAGTTGGCTGATAAGCGGACTGCATTCGAGCGAGAGAAAACCGCATTTCAAGTCTGCATCTTTAAATCTGTCAGCTAATGATTCATATATATATATATATATATATATATAACGTTTTTCCCCATATTTAAGATTGTGTTTTCCGGATTCTGTTTGGCTTAGCTCAAGTGTCGTCTCCTTGGCTTGGTTATAACCCCTCAAGCTTTCGCTTTTTGCTTTCTTAATTACACCACTCGAAAAATGGCTCGAAAGTGCAGCAGAGCCCGAACAAATTGCAGACACGCAAATAGCCGCAGCCCCTCAGGTGCTTCTGAAATGATGAAATAATAAACACAAAATGAGTCGAGCAAAAAACCCAAAAACTTCCACTGGCATATTAGATAAGGTACAAGTTCTTGGCTTCTTGAATATCTAAATGAAGCACAATATTAATTTAACAATGCAAGTGTTTCCAAGTTTCGAAATAAAGGGTATATAGAGTCGTATATCCCCAACAGCGTATAGAGTCAACACTCAGTTACCGAAACAACAATTTGTATTCACTTGCCTGGCTTTAGCCTTGGTATTTCCCTGGCAGCAAAAACCTTGTAATACGTGGCGTATGTGCAATATTTGACTTAAGCGGCAAGCGTATTTATATAATACTCGCTTTGCGTGGCGTTTCCAAATATCGTGTTACCTTATAGTTAATATAAAAGGAATAACAGTCAGCACTTGTTTGCTGCAGTTCATTTAAATTTCATTGGAAGTTCGCAATTAATTTTTGTTATAAAAATTATTTAATGAAATTCATCAATGGAAATCACATTTAACTGAAATAACCCAAGTTAAACTATGACTACTTTGCAAATCAAATTAATTTAATTTATTTAGTTTATATAATGCATCGTTGAAATCAATTTAAACTTAAAAATAATTCAAACAATTCGCTAAAATTTGTAATTTAACTAAATAAAATGAATTTGAAATATTTTCTCATTCCAAAAATTTATTTATTTTGACAATTGATTCAGAGACCGCTCTAAATATTTTACTTCTTAACTATTTATTTAAAAAAAGGTTATTGCTGTTTTGCCAACTTGTTTTTTATTGAAATAAACATTTAATTAAAATTAAAAAGCAAATAATTATTAATTCAATTTATTATTGAATCATAAAATCGGAATTCAAAGATTTTAAGCATTGAATTAAATATTTATATTATTTTAATTTATTTTTTGTTCTATTTCGGTTAGATTTAAATACATGATTTATAGCTGGCGGATATAAGAGCTTAGCAATAAATAGTCATACGGTATTTAAAAAAAAATGGAAATACACTGATTTCCGGGCCAGTTTTTAATCAAGTTGTAAAAAAAACACATTCAGCATTTTATAAAAAAAGGACTTGTAGAAATAAAGAAAGAATGAAGTGAATGTGGTAAAAACATTTCATTGGCCATGTTGTCGCTGTTGTTTTTGACGGTTTGGGGTCTTGGGGATTTGGTATTCAGGATTCTAGATGGGATTCCGGACTCGGGAGTCGGGATTCGGGTAAAATTTTCATGTTGCTGCCCGGCCCGCATTTCGACACCTTTTCGCACATAAATTTTAATAACACATTCCAATAACGCAGTGCATGTAAATTGCACCCGCACGGTACGCTCACATGACCCTATTATATGAAATTGTGTGTACAAATGTGTATGGGTGTGTGTAGGTAAGGGAGTGTGGTGTATACACATATTTTTATGTAGTATGTGCACAACACACAAAACAATTCCCAAATGTAGCGACACGTAGCGTTGAAAAACGCTGCTGTTTCTGCTGCAATTGGCAAACAAGTCAAGGTGGTAAATAGCAAGTGGAACCTCGAGTAGAGTGAGAAGGGGCGATAGAAGGGACGTGTATCCTATTGGGAGCAGCTATATATATTTATATGTATATGCATGTACATGACGCTCATTTTGTGTCAACTGCGCAAAGTAAATTGCCGAAAGGGCAGCGAAAACAACAACAACAACAAAGTTCGCTACGTTGACAAGTTAAAAAGTAGTTGCAGTAGCAACATCAACAAAAACAACAACTCACATGTACACACACATAGAGAGCAGTCAATAAACTATAAAATATGCAATGTTTGAATATTTTTTCAACAGAAAAATATTTTATGCATGCAGGTGAATTGATTCAACGAGCTGCCAACGAACCAAACGAGCCAACCCAACGAGTCAACCATTCGAGCCAAGCAGCCAACCAACGTTGCACCCAAAGGAAATTAGCTTGACAGGAAATTCCACAACATTGCGACGAGGCTGTGCAGCCAGCAAAAATCACCCAGAAATCACCCCCAAGTCCCTGTCCCTCTCCACCACTCTTCCCCTCTCCCACTCTCTTTAACTTAACACCTATGGGCAATGCACCATCCAATACTTTGGTTGCCACAATGCACGTTGACATTTTCACTCATGCCGATTTTCATATTACATTTGGTTGAGCTTAAATGACAAATGTGGTTGGGTAAGCCGACGTCTGGGGCTGCCATTCAGTATCCCAGGTCTGTGCCCTGAGCATTGGGGTTCGCTCTGTCTCCCTCTCTCTCACTCACTCGCACTCTCTGTGCAGTGGAGATCGTCACCGGGTTGCACTGAAGTTGAGGCATTTTCGGTTTGCGGTATTATTGCTGAATGACAGTCTGACTGACTGGCTGAATGACTCTATATGTCTGTATATTTATATCTGTGTGATTGTGATTGAGTGAGCAAGTGTGTGTGTGTGGACCTGTCTGGTTTCGTTGGCTTTGTGATTGTGATGGATTGTGTTGGCAATGGCAGCGATGCGGCGACAATGGCAACTTTGCTGTTCGCTGTTGACTGACTGTCAATTTTGTATGAACAGCAGAAGAAAGACAGCGAAGAATTGATAATGATGTGACACAATAAAATGCTCTTCATATTTGATATTAAGCACTAAAGGATTGTATTGAAACAATGAACAGTCAAGGAAGCCAAAATTAATTAATTAAGCAAAAAGATTCAAAACTTAAGTTAAAGATTGCTCAAAGTTTACTAATAATTAAAATAAACTAAGTTTAGAATTAAGTTTAATATATTAAGCATTGGATCAACCGATATGAACATATTGTCTTTAGAGTCATCTCAAAATGCTACCTCAAGTATAGCCTACATCAAATAAAAGAAAAACATCAAAACAAAAGCAAACAATTGCTACAGAGACATTCTCATGCATAGAGCGCAGTCAATGAATTTCCTTTTATAGCTACATAAGACTGGAATTGGTTCCAGTAACTGTTACTTAATGGATGTTTCAGAGACAAACACGACCACAAAAGCCTTTTAGAGCTTCAACAACCCCCATGCATTTGCACGTCACAACAACAACGTTAATAACGGTGACAACAACAATTACAACGACAAAAGGGAACAACAAAGAGATGCCTATCGAAGCCTATAAATAAATTTGCCATATCCAAGTCAAAAGCACAAATATACAAAAGCCAACGGCGGCGGGGATGGCAGCAGTGAAAATATTTGAAAATTAATGCAAAGACATATAAATATAAAAGGGAAAAAGCACGCATACGCAGTGTATGACAGTGAGCAAGATACGGGAATGGGAAAAGCAATAAAAACCGTCAAGTTGGCAACATTGACGACATCGCATCGAAAACGACTATAGACGATGTCAACAAATAGAGCAAATACCCAAGACCCGTACCATGACGCAAAAAAATAAAACAGAAACCGAAACAGGCAGAGCCACAGCCCGGCCTACCCAGTTTACTCGGTTTGCCCTGCACCTGAACCTGCGGCCTGAAAGTATGCAATAAAAATGGCAAACGCTTTAGTCGTCGTCGCCGTTTTGCATTAGGACTGCGAAAGGGACTCAATTGGGTTTCTTTTGATATCCTGTAGATGTGTGGCGCAATGAGGTATGCTCGGTATACTACTGACAATTGGAATGGCTTTTATGCACTTCATTCGGAGGTCTGAGAGATCTATCTAAAGACTCTAAAATATCACATAAATAAATATCATATATAATAAATTTGAGCCTCTTTCTTGAGCAAACTTATAAGCTTTAGGTTGGTATATATTCTTTAAGTAAGACAGCATCTTTCTGCGTAATAACTTCATTCACCAAACAGATATCAGCTAATATGCAACACACATTCTGCTAGGTATTTTGAGCGCCTATAAGAGTTTCAAACAGAGTTTCTTATCCTGTTTGCAATGCGCTTTTAATTTGACCGCGTCTAGAGGCAACAACGATGACGATGACGACAACTTTGGTGTCCTTTCCTTTGCCTACGCACCGGCGCAGAAACTTAATTTTCCCCACTGTGGCTGTAGCTGTTACTGTAACCGTGGAAGTTGCTGATCCCACAGCTCTCGTTGCTGTTGTTTTTGTTGACTTGCGTTTTTGCATTGCAGTGGCAAGTTTTGTGGAGTCGCTAAAACTTTAGCCATTTCTTGTTTTTGCAACAATTTCGAAGAGAAAGAGGCTATTTGTTGCTTCGCTGGGCCAGACAACGCTGAAAACGGCGACGTGAAGCAAAATGTCGCCCAGAACCAATCATTTCCTTTATGCTCAAACCCTGGCTGAAGTGACTCCTTTTGCTATCTATGGTCTCAACGGATGTCTTACTGAGAAGAGGGCAACATTTTAATATACTTGTGAATGCCATTGGCTCACTGCCATTTAGAGGCATCCACACTGCTTTCAACTCCTCCTTCCTCTTGTGTCATGCAATTTTGTTACTAAAATAAATTTTATTTCGCTTGGTTTTTGGTTTCTTTGGTCGCAGTCGTCGCCGCCGTGGCCGCCGTTGTCGTCGTCCTCGTTTTTCATTTCATCGAGCGCCCTGTTTATGAACTGCTTGCTTCTTAAATTGTCTTTATGCCATGGGCCAACTGCATGCCACTTAGACGTTGTCCTTTGACCCAGCCTGGCCCGTGTGCTCTACGCTACTCTCTCCCCTCTCCTCTCCACCCTACTACTCTTCATTTTCTTTCACTTTCTTCTTTATTTTTATTTTTTGGTAAATATTTTGCGTTCTGGCAAAATGACATCCTTTGGGTGAACACGAGCGAAGCGCCGAAATTATTGCTTAAATTTAGTTTTGTTTTTAGGGCTTCTTTCCTTTGGTCTCGGGACTGTCTGCTTAGCCTCTGTTTCCTGGGGGAAATTAAAATGTGCTTAGAGTATAATTTGGCTACAATCATTTTTTGTTGCCAAAAGAAATGTGAAACTACGACTTCGCCGAAACTTAAACACAAATATGATTTCACTTGATTTTTAAATTAATATTAAAATTATTTCACGTATATAGCAACTAAATAAATGTTGAAGAAATGTAAAATTGATATTTTTTATTCCCTTCATTAATTGAATTTATATAAATCTTTTTATACATTTGATCCACAATGACTTAATCTAATAAAATATATTTGTTTTTAATTTTTTGGAAACACTATTTTATCTTGACTTAACATTCTTTTTTTTGTAATCTTGTAGCATTAGTTCTTAGCTCGACGAGTTGATTCATTTAGGTTTTAAATAAGATTACCAGTTACTCATTTGAGTATCAGTTAATAACTTAACAAGTTCTCAGTTGCCTTAAAACAAAGCTATTCGTTCTTCTCCTTGGCATTGCTTGTTAGAGCATCCGACTTCGGTTCGTTTGGTGGTACCTTCTTTGGCTCCGCGGTACCCTGGCATTTAAGGCAAATAAGTGTTATGATTCCCACGAAGAGGCCAAACAATATTCCAATCACAGCAGCCGCAGCCAGAAAAGCCAAATAGTGCACTTCGTTTAGCAAATAGGCCAAAAAATCGACAACGGGCTGAGCCACGTAATAGCAAATAATTTCCATCGGATTTAACATCATTTTGTTGTAATAGTTTTTGTCAAGAATTGGTCTAGAAATCAGTGAGTAAGTGATGTCTATTTTAAATATGTCAAATTTACAAAATCGACATCACTTTGAATGTTATTCCAAGTCAAGAGAAATAGTGAAAATTCTAAAGTTTAAGTTAATACACACACATATCAACACACAATTTATTCACAGCATTATTATGGACTTTCAGGAGTACTTCTACAAGCAGTTGGCCATATTCCATAACCATCTGCAGTCCGACTATGGACTCCTTATCAAGGCCGCTACGTGCATTGCCTTTGGAGCCGTTTGCGGATGGATTATGGCTCTTTTCGCTTGGATTGTTTACAAGATAACAGTGTTTTTGGATGCATTGCCTGTGGTGTTGAGCTACAATTATCCGGATGATGATTTTGATTTGGAACCAGATGACATTGATGTCAGTTCGAGACAAGCGCAGTCGGAGAACTACGACCGCTAAAAGCAAAAATAAAAATGAAAGAAAAATCGATAGGTCTTGTCATTGATCTATTGAGGGTTTGATGAATTTTAAGATGAGCACTTGTACTTGCTTTGAGTCGACTTTCCTCTTAGACAGTCTCAAGTGGCAGGCGATTTGAAGTCTGAACTCGATACACAGTAGTAGCCGCAAAGTCATTAGCAGACTTTTCTACTCTTTTTATTCCTTTTTGGAGTGAATCAAATGTTGCAACACTTTAAATTCAATTACTCATACGCCACGTAGCACTGGGTAGAGGCCAGATGAAAGATGCTCCTCACTCTGTTGGCATGTGTGTTTGCTTTCAACATTGCCACAGGCTTAAAATATTTAATAAACCATATCGTTTCTTTTTTCCGCTTCTCCATTTTCTGTTAAATTTTATCAAATTCCTGTTTACGTTGGTTTTTCTACGTGTGTGAGTGTATGTGAGCCTCTGTGCGCCTGTCTCTGTGCTTGTGTGTGTGTGTGTTGATTTTCCACAAATAGCTGGCAGCTATTTTTCCACAAATTTTATATAAAATATTGGCTGTCTTTTGACGTGGCTGCTGTGTGGGATAATGAAGGTCATGACTTGATTTGAAATTAGCCTTAAAGCCCTGCCACTCCCCTTGTGATTGCCTTAAAATGGTTATACTGTAGAAGCTACTGATTTAAACACAGAAATTCTAAGTATAAAATAGAATGCAGTATGAAAATCTCAAGCTTAATATCAAATTTAGTTTGTCAAATATTTAAGTTCAATTTACTTATTGATTTTTATGGCTTTTGCTTTGGGTTACTCAATTTCCTGCGAACTTTAATTCTACTGCACTGAAAGTACAGTTCCAAAACAGTTCTTATATAAGAATTTACCCGCAGTTATTAGCCTACTTTCAGCAATGGGGCTTTCATTGTTATTTAAAAGACCATTGTCTTTTCAGAGCACTTGAGAAAAGCTTACAAGCAAAACGCTCTGAAACAGACAAAGAACAGACTGACAGAGTTGCGACTGAGACTGCGACTACGACTACGACAACCCTAATTTTGGAAAACGAGTTATAATTGCAAAAATGTTACAATGCAAGCGAATGAAAGAGAGTCTAAAACTGAATAAATGCCATGATGAAGGTATATGGAATGAGTCGCTTAATCACACCCGAAACCTCAAGCCCAACACTGAACCCCTGCTCCAAACTCCCACCCCTTTTTTGCCAACCCGCGCAATTCATTTAGTGGGTGGCTTCGCGTGCACAGCTTAAGACTCAACCCCCTTTCGCCCCTACCATTCCAAGAGGGTTGTTCGCCTGCCCAAATGCGCTTAGGGTGATATGAATGCAATCTCGCCAGAGTCGTCTCTGCAAAGCAGTCCACGGGACACAAAACAGCTGTCAGCGTGGCAAATTTTTAAAATGCAACTTCCAAAAAACTTTTCATGCACTTTAACAGACCCTCAGCTTAATGGAGGCAGAGCGAATACGCCTTAATTGATACATAAATAACCAGCCGGTGGGTGAAAATAATAACTGATGAACGTATGCACACCCTAGGAATAGAAAACAACCGAAAGTCCACTCCAAATAAATCTAAGAAACTTACTGTTTGGTGTTCACGTAAGTTTTGATCACTATTTGTTAACTATTTCCTCTCATTAAGTAATACCACTTTCTTTAGAAATTTAAATGGTTTTTTAAAGCTTGCAAATTTAATTACATTTTGTTACACCCTCAATTTATCATAATTGAATTTATACCTGCAAGACTTATGCCAAGACTTAAGTTTTTTCTAGAGCGCTCTCAATGTGCATCTACTACACCACCAAAAGTGCTGGGTATTTAAATGCCACGAACAGACAGACTGGCAGACAGACAGACAAGTCCTAAACCTTTTGTGGAGTGAAGTGTACGCGACTTTTGGATTCATTAAGGTTTCTCGTTTCATTGAAACACGAGCATTTTTCATACATGAATGTGAATATGAATATGAATGTGAATGTGAAAGTGAATAGCATACCATAGCCAGTGTAGAATGAATGCATTCATACTTATAAAAAACAGTATAAATATATTTATATATATACTGTGCTGACTGTAAAACTGCGTAATGAGGCAGGAGGCATAGAACGAATTGAATTGGGTTGCTTCGGGTGGGTTTTTTGGGATTATGTGTCTGTGTGTGTGTATTTGTGTGTGAGTTGTTGTTGTCTAGGCAACGGCTCAGCGCGCTTTTCATATGCAACAACAACAAGAACAGCAACGGCGACGTCAGAGCTGCATTTTCCGGTACTCGCATTTCCATTGGGGAAATGGAAAATGGGAAATGGCACTGCCAAGTATTTTACACGGCTGGGATGCTGCTCAGTCCCTCTATCCAACCGTCTGTCCGCCTCTCTGTCTGTCTGTCTGAGTTCTGCCTTTCGTTTTGGTGCATTGAACTTTCTCTTAGAATGAAATGTTTGTCTGTGGATGCGGTTCACTTGCTTTTGACTTTTCACTTGATTTTCCTTTCTTTTTTGGGGGGTATTTTGATGCAAACTGTCTATGTAATTTGAGGCATTTTTGCTTTGTAAGAATTCAAATATTTTCTTGTTAAAGTTGGAAGTGATTCCAATGTCTGTGCTGAAGTGTGAAAGGGTTAAGTGACTTGTGTTGCAGTGTAGTTAGAGTTCTCCTAGCCTGCGTGTTAAACCAATATTCAATAATACCATTCAATAATACCATTTAATAATAATATTTAAACTTAGGCAAGTTTTTGCGTAGACTTAAAAAGTAATGGTTAATAAAAACAGATCTAATCTCTTTTACTTAATATTGCTGTCTGCTATAATTTTGTCTAATTATTGGTCGAGTACTTAAAACAGAAAACACTTATTAGTCAGTGATTAGCAGAAAACCTTGAGATATCACAATATGAATTCACAATATGAACTTAGTAAACTTTTGTGTACCTTGTCAGTCTTTAATATCAATCAATTGGGTACGTTTTATAAGAAACATGGTATGAAAGACATTAATAAATTATGCAATAATAAAGTATTTGACCGGAACATTAATAGTTGGATCTATTTCCTCTATCATACCTACTACTTCTTGCCCTATCTATTAACACCATTATTAAATATATTATGTAGCAATAACAAATAACAAAGTCACGATTAAACTATATTATATAAGGACAATATGGCATTTAACAATGTTTAACATGTTGCACATTTGTGCTATACATTCCATAGTCATTCCATGGTGTGAAAAGAATTTCTAACACCACATGGACTAATAATTGATTGAAATGACTGTTTTCTTGTTAAGCAACCTTTAAAGAAATAATGTTAAAACAAAGCTGATTAAAGCAAGTTATTGATTTTATTTAAAGAGATCAAGAATTTTAAGGAATTGGGAAAACAAATAGTTTCATTTGGAGCATACAAGAATAATTACTTTCATATCCCCTTCATCAAGTAGAAGCACTACATTTATTTTCAATTATATATGAAACTATTAGGAGGCCATTACGATGCCAACTCCGAGTAATGCGATTCTTAATAGACGAAACATTTACAAAATAAACCCGATTCCAATAACTATTCGAGTTACCTGTCAGTCGATCGATTGCTGTCATGTGGAACGCAGAGGAAATTGAATTGCTTCGAAACGGATATGGGCAAGCAGTTTATAGGCGGGTACTACTGTACAGCAGCTGGTTGCTCTACTGGATAGCGCGATGCTGTAATTTTGTAAAGTTACGCTATAATTCGAAGCACAAGCGAATGGAGAATACACAATACCATATGATCATTGGCAAGTTGATTCTGGGAGTTAAATTATTCTTGTTGCTGAGACAAGTGGTGGATTATATAATTTTGGGATTTGTCGCTTGGCTACATTTATTTCGAGTCGACGAAGCAGATGGTCAAAACTTTCTGATAGGCTTGGTGAAGCAAGGGATTTTCTTCAATGTATTACGACGAATTGTGTTATTCCTACATTCCCAGGAGGATCGCTGTGTGATCAAACAGGTGGTCAACGATATATTCTATATATCACGCAGCATCGAGTCAAAGTTTGGCATGATCTATCACTGCGAATGGAGCCTTTTGTGTCTTTACCTTTGTAAGCTTTACTTGGCCTACATAATTATGGAATCCATGTATTTCCAGACCTACTTTCTATGGCTCAACTTCTTTTACTGGCTGCTATTGGAGTACTGTAGTATTGCCTACTTTATCTATCAATTAATTTTACTCAATTGGTCACACAATTTGTCACTTTTTCTACAATCCTTCATCGAGTACCATGACAATCTACAATTCATTTCCCGTGCTTATCATCATCGTCTGTTGTGGCTCTTCAAACTCAATTTTCGCATTAATAAATTGCATAAAAATATTAAAGAGAAAATTGCCTGGCTACCCTCGGCCATTTACTTGGGTATATTTAATAGCATATATAATATGGAACTCCTACTTGAGTGCCTAATCTATGCTAAGGATGATCTCGAGGATAAGATATATATCATTGTAAATGGTTGTATGGGTCCAGCATTGGTTCCACTACTAAATGTGATGATCATTGGGTTGTGTACCGATCGATTACGTACAATTGAGTTGACTCTACAGCAGCAGATTGTTATCGTAAATGTTCAATATGTTCGTAAGGGTAATCAACACGATCATACACTCAAAATCATCCACAATGAGGTGAGTGTATTGAAATTTCTTCCACTTAAAATGCGTTTTACAATGTGATTAATTTTTGCAGCACACATCGCTGATTGTGCACCAGAAAGTGGAGCCTCTGCTTAATGTTATAGTTTTCGATGTCATCTGTGATCGAGAGTTTGCATTCGACTACTTTCTGACCATAATGATTACAGCTTTATCCTTCATACAGTACACGATGTCGTCACATAGGAATCTCGCCGAGTGTACAATGCATAAATAAATATAATAAAATCTTGTTGTCAGCTGAAAATGATTTAAAGTGTGCGACTTATAAATAGACGAGGAAGAATAAAGAATTCAATGATTTGGTTAATAAATTCCCTTTACTTTTAGTTTAAAACGTCTACTATTATGAAAATCCCAAATATATTTGTAGTTTTCCTACCAAAAGCATTTCGATTGAATTATTAAAGTAATTCAAAAATATGTAAGAAAGGCTACAGTCAAACGAGCCGACTGCAAAAGACCCCGTACTTACTCCAGTACGTAATTAAACACACAAGAAGCTCCTTTGGGAGCTACAAATGTGATATTGGTGAGGTAAGGCATAATCCTTATATACAGTACTCTATTTGAGTATTGAGTAAAATATAAGAAAGTCATGGTTTATCAAATTTTTGATATTTTTAATGAAAATTTAAATAGGAAAATAATTCAAATTTAATAAATAAATGTCTTATTTTGATTCTATTGCGTTCTTTACGAATTCAGCATAATTTCTACTTCATTCACCTCTTAACATTCCATAATTAATCAAACCAATGACTCTTACCCAATGGGCGCAACAACTCAAACAATCAACAGTCACGTACCAGTTTGACATTTTAGCTTTTGGCAGACAGACTGAAAGACTATGCGAAATATTCAATTTTTGATACATTTTGCTGGTACATTTAAATTTATTTTTACAACCCTCGAGCAAACGTGTTGCGTTCTATGTTGTGTTAGCAACTTTTCTCTCTCTCTCTCTCTCTCTCTCACCCCTGCAGGCGATAAAATAATAATCGATTTGACTTTGGTTTGAGTTTATTTTTCTTTATTCTGCATTTGCCTGGCAAGCCCACAACTTATCTGAGGGGTGCCCCAAAAAAAGAAAGAGTGTGTATCGAAAAAAAGGAGGAGAGAAAAAATGGAGCAGCTCTGTCACTTCCTGTTGGGAATCGATTCTTATATGTATTCGTGTATATACTTGTACATACTATATCCCCAACCTGTGAGGCCTTACCAAAAATTTATGCGAATTTGAATTTGATATGGTTAAACTGTTTGCCTAGGCAACTTCAGCCATGCAAATGGTTTGATAACAGCAGCATGCGGTGAGTTGGAGGGCGGTTGGGTAGACGTGTCATTGTGCCTAGCTTTGTCGCTTTTTAGTGTAAAATTAATTTGCTATAATTCATCAATGGAGCCAGAAAAGGCAAAAGGATTATTTTACATAAAAAATTGTGGCACTTGTCGATTTTGCATAGTCTGCTTTCAGGCGCAGCAGCTGAGGCGGGCAGATATGAAGCTGAAGGCTGGATAGAATATGGTGGAGAGGGGTGAGGAGGGAAGTGAAAGGGACATCTCCTGTCTTTTAGTGTGTGTAACTGACGCACTTTATGTAATTTATGGCTGCACATTTATTTTATTGAGTTTAATGTGGGCGCAGTTGTTACCAGCGCCTTTTCAAAGGTGAAAGGTTTGGAGCAGGAGAGTTTGAAGGAAAATGGAACGTTGCCGCAAGTTGAAGAATGGGAACTGATGGCCCATTGGCGCTTTGTTATGCCTGACTAAGCGCACTGGTAAATGTATTACATTTGGAATACGGCGAGGGGGGTAATGGGTAATGGTATTCCGAAGATGCCACGAGCATGGTCTTCAAATGAATTACTGCTTTTAAATCATTCGAATATTAATTTCAAATAAAGTAACTCTAACGCTGGGCTTTCAAATTGGATTATTAATTAACGTTTATCACAAAATAGAGATATCAAATTTGTAATTTTCATATGCCACGAATCCGCTCTGCAATGAGTTGTCAGCTGGAAAATCGTTTGCAGTTTTCATTAACACTTCAGTAAACTTTAGCTAACAATTAATGCACTGGAACCGAGCATTAAATGTATATAGCTAAAATGTCAATTAAATGAAATATGTTTTATAATTTGTCGACCACAAACAAACGCAGGCAAACAAATTAAATCGTTGGATACATAAACTAAACAAAACAAAATCTTCTTTCATGTTGCATTTGCCAGAACTAATTAAGCATTCAAAAACGTTTTGGCATAAAGTTTAAATTGTCTGTGGACATAGGCTGTGGACCTGGCTGGAGAAAATCCAATAATAAAACCAAAGAGAACGACGCTTGACGCTCGTAAATTATAACAAATTATTAAGCAAGAGTCGCAGAAAGTTTCTATGCCGCACGCCGCAAACAAAAGTTTGAAGGGAAGACTACACTGCGTGTACGTAATATGCTGGACGATGTCGTGCTTGTTGTTGATGTTGTTGTAGCTGGTGTCGTTTTGCTGTGTGCGGAATGATTTATTTTTATTATTATTGGCGGTGAATTTTAAATCAAAAAGCGAACAAATTCTACTTCTGCTACTGCTTTTGCTTCTGCAGTCCACTGTACCAAAAATACAAGAGAGATTTGCCCAAAAAAGTATGCTACAGATTTGTGAGCTGGCTTTCGGTGCCAGCTGCTTTTGTCATTATTAATAACTGTTAATTATTCACCATTATAACTATGCTTCAGAGCACGTTCTTGTTGGCCTTGTCGTCTGCACACCAATCTCACTGACTCCCTTTGTCTCTCTCTCTCATTCTCGGTTTCTCTATGTACTTTTTGCCGCTCAAGTAAATTCTCTTTTCATATTGTTTGGCATTACATTTTATGTGCTTCTTAGTTAACGCCTGTTACAGCCATCTCTCTTCCTCACTGTCTTTCCCGCTCTCTATCTCGCTGTTGGCTATATTTACATATTATTAAAAAGTTTTTCAAGCTCAGACGACGACGACGACGACGAAGAGCAGAAAACTTTTCTATTTTGCTCCAGCTAAAGTTATTGAAAATTCATGAATAATTGACATTTATTGCAGTTGGCACAAGTGATGGTCGATAATGGACGACCTACACAAATGGGGCCGGGGGCGGGGAAGCATGGGCGTGGCTCTGTATGCGTGTGTCTCTGCACATTTACAGACATAAATATTAAAGTAGCTTACGTACTTAATTGTAAATTATGTATTCAATTAGTTATGCCAGGCTGCCCAAGAGATGATGAAGTAGTCCACAGCAGCAGCAGCAACAGCAGCAGCAGCAGATAGATGTGAACAGATACGAGATGCTAGATACGAATGCCCCTTGCTGGATAAATAGCTTACTCAAAATGCAATCAAATTTTGATTGTATTCTATGAGTTTCTACAACCAATAATAGTGTCAGCTGCAAATTATGTTATTTAGTGGACAGAAGATATACGATTTCTTGACAGTTATTTAATTATTTATAACACTAAAATCAGCTTGTTAACATTTCATCTTCCTTTTGGTAGACATAATTGAGCAACAAAACATGGAATTTAAGTTTATTTTCTTAGTTCTCATAGTCAAATAAAATTAATTACTCTTCAAAGTTATGATATAAAATGATTCAATTGCAAAGTTTTGATATAAATTGATATAAAACTTCTATTTCATTATTTGTTTCAATATTTTACAAAAGTTTCTTCAAAATTGTGTTGCTCAGAAAACAAAGAACATTTTTGCTATTTAAATAATATTTTTATTGAAATTATTTTCTGTTATGTTACCTATAAGTTGTCGTGCAAAACTTGAAAAGTTTCAGAACGCTGTTGCTCTCATATACCCAATTAACCCTTTCAAAAAGGCTACAGGATACAAAAATTGCCTTTTAATGCCAGTTAAGATAAAACAACATGTCAGCCAGTCTGAAAGCTAAAAAAACAAATTGTAATATTTAACTTTAAAGCTCGGCTTGAGGCTACAACTGCGCTTTGTCTTCGATGTCTGCAGTTTTTGATTAAATGTGGCCCGCAGCGAGTGTTTACTGTATCTGTGTGTGTCGACTCGCATAGACTAGACCTACGCACAGCAGAGATTGCGTATTATGAATTTGTGGTAGGTTGGGTTTGGTTTAATATATGTTTTGCCATAAAATAACACCAGAGGGCGCTGTCAGCAGCATAAGCTCAGCATTTCCGTTTTTGTTTTTAGTTAGAACTAACCTACCCTACCCGCATATAGATAGGCATGAGTATATGAGTTCAGTTGGTATCACACACACACACACACACACACATACATATATCAAAACATTTATGTTGCAGTCTGTAAACCACATATGCTGACGCTTTTGAGTGCTCTACGCATTTCCAGGCATTTGCATTCAAATGCATTTAATTAAATCAACTAGAACCAACAGGAAAATGCTGCAGCAGCATCAGCAACGAATTCAGCACAACTCAACAAATGACCTTCTTCCACCCGCTCACACACACACGCACACACTCTTCTCTCTATATGAGCCTCATAACATTTAAAACGAAATTTATTTTGTGTAAATTTTGCTAGGTTCGTTAGTTTTAATTGTGTTTAGTTTTCATTTTCAGTGCGAGCACGCACAGTGGTTGTCAGTTATTACAGAACTTAAAATATAACTCTTTATTTAACACTTAAATTTATTGTGAGAAATATTTGAAATTGGTTAAATTAATAATATTATTTAACAATTATTATTAGATAACATTTAATTTATATTAACTCTTCAAATGTTTCCTTTATTAAATTTCATATATAATTTAAATCGGTTTCGAAGAATGTAAATCTTATATAAGAATAACATTTAATTTAATGTAAATAAAAATATTTACCAAATTAATTTATCAGCAATTTTAAATCCAAAATGAAAATTTAAATTTATTGCCAAGTCTGAATATTTTTCTGACATTTTGTGACCAGTGTGTGTTGCCTTTTGTTTGGACTGACAACAAATTCTTGCCATGCTTACAATTAACTTGGTTTGAAATACTTTTTTTTATATCTGTGTACTGTACTGTACTGTAGATGCGTTTTTCTGTCAATTTGACAGTTTTGGGATTGCGGTTTTTAAAAATAAGCGAAACCATTAAATAAAACAAAAACGAAGCGAAACAAAGTCAGAATCAGACGACCTGCCCCTTTCTGCCTCCTGTCCCATTGTTCCCTGTCTCATGTTCTCCTGTCCGACTGTCTGTCCGCCTGCTTGGCTGTCCCGAGGCCAATCCCACTGTCAATTAACAATTGGCTGAAACAGCGTACCCGCATCAAGCTGTCAAAAAGTTAAATGTGAAAAACTCATTCGTATCATTTATTTTATTATCGCTAATTGAAGACAAGGTTAAAGGTAATGGCCAATGGCTTCAGATACAGCACTTGATTTCCCCACAATTCCTCCACCCTTCCCACCCTCTCACCACATTCATCAGCTTTCCCCTCCACATTTGAAATCAAATCATGGCTGAATTGAAGCACTGATAACTCAGCCAACTGGCAGCCTAGAAAAAAAGGGATACCAAAGAAAACAACACTGTTTCCAGCTTTATTAACACTCGAATGCATTTTCTTTGTGGCGAAAACATCGTTTCCTCTTTCCACAAGATGGGTAAAAGTTTTGAATTCATTTTGTTTTCATATTTTCAGTTTTTCAAGGCAAAGTTCCGCACGAGCTCACTAACATAGTTAGGCTTAAGAAAGGCTAATTTAATTTAAATAAATAACGACATACAAATTAGTGGCATGCCCAAAAAGTTCAAATTAATATTGGCTTAAAATTATAAAGAAATTATTGAGAAAAATTCGAAGCCAGCAAGTTGGGTAAAGAAATGTATTAAAGTAAAAGAAATTCAATTGAATATTTATACGTATATGAAATAAAATAACTTCAAGTGTGCGGTACAACATAATATTTTTATTTAACTTACAAGTAAAAGTCTTCTCTAATGTTAATTCTGCACTACTTTTTGAGCACACCTCGTTCTGTATACATGCGCCGAACATAGTGCGCATATATTTAATTAATTGAAATGTCAGCCAACTCGCATAGGAAGACTCAGTTACAGAGTTCCGTACGGAAGCGTCTCCTACCTATTCAAAGTATATATATTTATATATATATATATACATATTTATCCATTTTGGGGGGCAGTGAGGCATAATTGTGCCAACATTTAGCATCATTATTTTTGCTTCTTATCTTTGATCTTAATAGTTTGCTTTGACAATTTAGCAGGACTCAATGGATTCACTTTGCAGGAGGCAACCAGTCCGCAAAGCATTTAATGTGATTAATTAATTTAAAGACCCCAGGGAGTTGCAGTGTAGAAGTATGTGGCTGGGGATGATATGAATATATAATGTTAATGCTTTCAGGTTGGAAATTTGAGGAGACCATTTCGGTACAGCTCCTCAAATTGCCTTCAGTCAAACAAAAGCCTTTCATAAACCGCGTTGACAGTGACACTTGAAAAATGTGATACAAAAAACACAAAAACACTGAAAAATAAGGAATTGTAAATAAAAGACCTGAAGAGGTTCGTTTATAACTAAAACCATTCATTGTCTTTCGTCGTAAACCCTTTGCAATAATGGCACCAGGTGCGCAGCGGTCGCCATTTTTGATGGACACTTTGATGGACATGGCGGACCGAGCAGGTACAGTCGCAACAAAAGGCAAACGGCGAGGACATTTATCAAGGTGGCAGACGGCATTTTAACTTAATAAACAATAATCAGGCTGTAATTATATGATGGTAATGGTATAATGAGAGCCCAGACAATACGTCAACGTCCTTGTTTAGCTTGATAATTGAAAATGTTTGTAATTTTCGCCTGGCTTTCGTTTTTGTTCTCTTGTTTTCTACACAAACTTTTTACTTTTATCTGTTGCAAAACTTTTGTTGGCCTTTTTTTCTTCTCATCTGGCGGTCTCTCTCTCTCTTTTACTGTTTTGCTACAAAGTTTTGCGACAGTTTAGGGATTAGCAGCCCCGAAGTAGGCAACGAGAAAAAAAAGAAAACGAAAAAAGTTTCGGGTCATGTCCAAATTTAAGTGCTGAAAAATTTTCTGGATTATGTGGCAGTTGATGAAGTTGTTGTGCGGGGAATTAAATGCCAATGTCTGGATCGCACTTGCTCTAATAGATTTGTCTACAAAATATTCGAATAAGTTGATGAACAAATGTCGTTAACCTCACCACGCACCACGCGTGACTTGAGAAATAAACTTTCATTACCTCGGAGAGTTAACTTAACCAAAACTAAAGACTCTGCAAGAGTTTTATAAAAGCAAAACAATAGTTAAAAAACTGAAAAGTCAAATAGTTTGACAAAATAGATATGAATATTAATAAAGTAAGTTAATAATTCAGATTAAGCATGTTGCATTAAAGCCCAATTGTTATTTAAAGCCTATTTTGTAGAAATAAGTTATGAATTAGTTAAGAACAAAAATCCAAAGTGCAGCTTATGAAAATAAATGCATTCTCCTTTGAGCATAACTGTGGTTTAAAGTTTTAAACAACAGCCATGACTGTGCACAGCTGATCTGGATTATCGTCCCAATAATCAAGTATATAGTATAATGTGCTGGGCGAGACAATAAGTTGCCTGGAGTCTGCCCAATGATATGGAAAATGAAGTATTAACGCAGCTGATGTGCAAATAATTTTGGGGAACACGCCCAGACATAAGCCCAAAACAGTTGCTTTGGCAACGACTTTAGAGTTGAGAAGGTAGCCCCTCTTTCCTCCCATCCTTTCGACTGTCTTTAATGGAGGGTGGGTAAACTTTTCACTAAGATGCCTGTGCTGCTTTGAGCTTTAGATGGCCGCTTACACAATTTAACTAAAAGCTCAATCAATCATCTCACATAGATGGCGCCTCCATGGTAATGCTTTATTTCTGCTTATTTTAGCCCCTCCTCTTCATGTGCCCCTTACCGGAGGGCATTTGCCTTTGTAGATATTGTCATAGAGTTTCCTTTTAGACCAAGTGTCTGCTGTTCCAAGAACCGTTTTGCCTGAAGAAGTTTTAAGCCGCTTTCCAGGCACTTTTTGAAGTTTAAGCCGTTCTGGCCAAAGACTCCCTCACCCCTCATGGCTTTACCTGTGTGGCAACTGTGCGTTTAGAACATATTTGCTTAGCTCCGAAAAGGGTTATACAAAATATTAGGCACAAAACTGCCCCCGAAATTGTTGCGGCTAATGCGCACCCAAAGGCGGCTTAGCGATTAAGTCGACAATGTGACGTGGTCTTAAAGTAATTGCTTGGAAATGAGCCGAGCTTTTGATCTACTGCATGTTGTGCAATTAAAAATGTAAGCCTCAAAGTATGCGATGGAAAAGCCAATGTGCGACTTTAAGATGCCCTTAAAATGCATCTTTGTGAAGAAGTAACTGATACTGTGAGTGGTCTGAAAAATCACATCTAAAAATAATGTGTAGACATAATTTAAAAGCTTAGACTTGTTTTTAAAACACTTCAACTTGACAAATTTAAACCTTATCTTTCTTAAAACTGTTGCATAACTCATCGCAACATCTATATGCCCACTGTTGCTTCAAAAGTAGTGCATAATAACTCTACTATATAAACTTACAGCCCTAAAGGCTGATGCAAAATCTCACCCAAGCGCAGGCTATGACGACAATGATGATGATGAGCGAAAAAAAAAAAATAACACAACACAAGAGATGCCGGGCAACAACAACAATGAGGAATAAGAATATAATTATGTCTGCTTTCTGCAATTATTTCAATTATAAACACAAGCTGTTGCTTGTGCTTTGCCAGCGCAGCAGACCCACAGCAACAGCCAACAATGAAAAGTTGCGAGTGGCGCATAAAAATCTCATTGCATACTTTGCAGCGCTCTTCTCTTCTCGTCCTGTTTCTTCTCAACGGTTTTCTCATGCACTCTTCCTCTTTAAGCGGAGGGAAGATGCTTGCATAAAATGAGCACATTAGCCTAAAAGCAGGCAACATAAACTGTGCGAACTCCATTGTCTAGACAGGGCAAAAGAAAGAAAGAAAGAGTGTGAGAAAGAGAGAGAATGAGATGGTACGAGGCGTTCAACTGAGTAAAAGAAATAAAAAACAAAGACGCCTCAGTGTGTGCTACCTTTTTTTCTATATGCAGCTGCCACAAATGCCGTTCTGTTGCTGCAGCTTGTTGCATATGCATGTCTGGGCGTAATGCGTGTAGTCTGGACAGCAGCAACACCAAGAGCAACAACAACAATGCCATAATTACTATATAAACTGAGCGAGCTTGGCTGACTTTTGACTGTGTCTCAGTCTCGGTCGCAGTACACTGAAAAAAAAACAAATTTTTAATACACTTCACGTTTGTTACAACTGCAACCGACAGTTGTTTTGCAGTGATGACAATTTAAAAAGTAAGAGATCTTTCAATATTTTCAATTTTTAGCTTCAGCTTTAATTTTAAGACTTTTTTATCAGTGTAATCGCAGTTGTAGTCCGAGCCTCTTTCTGCTGGGCTTGTATTATTTTTGGCATGTGCCGGGAATTGTTTTTGGCTCACGTTTGCAACAACAACAACAAGAACGACAACAACAATATGAAGTCCCATGCTCATAATAAAACTTTTACTATGACAGTAAAATTTTAATGAAATCACTGCAAAACTACAAAACACTTGTGCCAAGGCAACCAGGATCCATTGGAATGTCTGACTGGGGGAAACTTGCAACAGAGACTTACGACAATGCCGCACAGTTTATTATTGTTGTTGTTGTTTGAGTTGTTGCTGTTGTTGTTGCTGTTGAATGTGTAAAGTGCAGAGGCAATTGAAAACTGAAGACTGCAGGACCAAGAAACATTTTCACTGTTTGTTTGTCTATTTATTTGTTTGTTTGCTGTGGTAATTCGTAACACATTTGAAACATTTATAAAGACCAAAGAAAATGCGGTGAAAAAACGGCAAATAAGGGCAAGCGAAGAGTTTCGAGTGGGTGAAAATGGGTTGCATTTAAATTTTACATAATATTTGATTTCTTCCTTATGGTAAATTAAACTCGTTTAAACCAGGACAAAGTTGAGCAGATAAAGAAAAAGTGTTCATTAGCTCAGATTAAATAAGTTTTAATTGCCAGACGAAGAATTATATTATTATATATAAATAAATGAAAACTAAAAGCTAATTTGATTTTAACTAATCAAAACTGAGTTTGTGCAAGTGCCTGATTGGGTAGAATTCAAAGTTAATAATCTGTGTATTATTCTGAGCATACACACATTTATATCGAAGCATAAAATCACAATTTACACAGACGTTTAAGCAGTCTTCTCCTACTCCCGAGAGCACATTAATGACTGGCATTATGCGATAGACAGTCTGAGCCTGAGCCTGAGCTTGTCTCTCACATAAATCACTTGAGTAGGCGATGCTTTGGAACGCCCCATGCGCCCACCTCAAAGATATAAATCAATTTGCAGCCATAAACTTAACCCAACAATAACCAAAAGTGCCGCCCAAAAAACCAAACAAAAAATCAAAAACACAAAAAAAAGGAATCGCTTGAATTAATTTGCATTATTAAATCGGACGCATAAATCGGCGAACAGAAGGCGGCAAATACAATAATAGAATAACAGAATGGCCAAAGTTAAAAAAAAATACAATACGATAATTAAAACATCCCCAAGGAGCGTGGAACTAATTGCCGCAGCCCTTTGGCAGTCGTCAGTGAGTGTTATAAATAAATAAATGAAAGCCAAACTGAAACAAAACTCAACCAAACTGAACCAATTGGAACCAAAGTCAACGTCATGCATAAATTATAAGCAAGTGCGCCTTAATTTATGCTTTTAAATTTTATATTAATAACGCACAGCGTGAAAATTGGCTCACAGACACTGAGAAATGAGCAATGAGAAAGGGAACACGCGAGGAAGGCCAGAGAGAGGAAAAGAGAGAGAGAGAAAGATTGTGAAATTTGTTGAAAACGCACTAATTCAATAATTTATGCACATTTTTTAACACATGAACGCATTCAGAGCGACTGCAAGGACTCCCGAATCCTTTTTCTGCCACTTTTAATTAAAATTAGCAAAAATCGCTTCACTTCCGAATGTGCAATAAGCAGATACCCTGTAAAACAGATTTATTAAATATGCTTTCTATAAGAGTTCGTTTAAAGATTACTTCAAATTGTATCGTCAAAAAATTTACTTACCTTACTATTTTATTACAATTTTATTGATGTTCCTTAACAACTTAAATTAAACTATAGATAAAATGAACAATTAGAGTTGTAACTTTAACCTATAAGTGTAAGGTACATTTATAATTAACTTAAACTTCTGATACTTAGATCAATTGAGATATATCTTTGTAGTCGTCCTCCCGACACCTCCTCTTACATTATCTAGTATGTATCCACCTGAATTAATAACCATACATCTATTTTATCAATAACATTTAAATGGGTTTTCCTTCTGCTCTACATCGTTTTCTCAAAACGTATTTTGGTCCAGATTGGTCAAGTTTATAGTACTCTAGCAACCATATGGATATTCGAATGAAGAACCACTCCTAACTATGATAAATAGTTGTGATATTTAAATACATTTTAGCCTAACAAACACATTAAGTATACATAATTTTTGAATCGATTAATTTTTTCAAATATAGCTTCTTTAAGCTTAACTTTATGCAAAGTTCGAGTAATGCATGCCCCTTTCGACTGTAGTTGCAGGGTATGCATACGAAATAAACAGCAGAGCAAAGTAGCACATTGAGAGCGGCACTTTTGGCTTGCCGTGCGTTTCAAATTGAGCGGATTAAGTTTAATTACAATTTTTCGTTGATATGCTGAAATGGGAGAGTTTCTTACACACACACATACACACATCTGTATACACACGCACACTCCTTTGTGCGATGCAGTTGTAAGGGTTGTTCCTTTTGTCTGAAAAGCAAACCTTTATGCAACACACGCTGCGGGAGGCAATGCAACGCAGCCGAAACCGCATCCAAAGGACACCCCCTCTCTCCATTCTCCTCACCAACCCCAGCCGCTGCTTCTGCCCAGCCTTGATCTCTGTGCGTTTGTGTGTGTGTGTGTGGAAAATTCGTTGCGCACACGTGTTCCATTTCAAGGCCCGTGTCCTTGTCTTGGTGTCCTTTTGGGCCACTGTGCGCTCCTGTTGCGCTCTGTGTGCTTATAATTGGATTTAGTTGTCGTTAAGTTTGGACTGCTTATTGTTTTGCCGCCGCCCATGCATATGTTTGCTGTCATTATTGGCACCCACAGACCAATCCGACGACCCTGGCAATTTTCTCCAGCCAAAAGCAGCTGAAAGCTGGACAAGATTGTCTCTGTGTATGTGTGTGTGTGTGGTCTGTAATGACAGGCATTGGGTTATTGCCATTGGGGTTGCCTCAACGGCATTAACAATTGAAATTACACTCTCCGTAAAGAAACTGATTACTTGATAGACGTCGACATGGAGATGAAAATGGAAACGGTGTTGGAGATGGAGATGGAAATGGATTTGGAGTTAAAGTCGGCAACGTGTCAAGAGGGTTGCTAAGACCCAGCACATTTGCAAGGTTAATTAAATTTGATGCTGAATTTTAATGGGTGTATGCGTGTGTCATAATGAATACTTACCTACACACTCCCACACACACACACACACACACACAAACACACACACACACACACACACATAATTATTGTCAGCCTAAAACTTGATTTATGGCAACAATATATGAAATTATAAAGCAATATTGGAATCGAGCCAACAATTAAATGAATTATTTCAAGTTGATTTTCTCTGGCTTTGATACGATTTTTTACAATCACTTTTTTGGCCTAAATTACATGACAGCAATTATTTGTAAACTGATAGTTTAGAAAGCATACTTTTTAGATCGCAATCTATTTGGTATTTAAAAAAAAAAATAGTTTTACCATGGACTAGAAATATTTTAGGTAAATAAAGTTGAGCATTTTAGACACATTTTAAAATATAAATAAGATTGTTAAAATATTGCTACTAATTTACAATTAATTGTTTACAACTTTCTGAATTTTAATCAAAGTGTTTTAAATATATTAATAATAAAGTAAGTTAATGTTAGAGAATTTTTAATTTATTATTTATTATTTTTAGCATTTAATATTTTAATCTATTAATTTATGCACTGTGGTTATCAATACTTAAGCTAACACTAATTATTAAATAAGAACTAAAAATATTTTACTGTAAAAAAAATGAAATTTAGAAAATTTATAAATTAAGCTTGGTATTTTAACACCCGAAGGAAGTAGTAGATACATTATAAAATTTATATAACTGTTTTATCTATTATTCTTAAGACTTAACGGTTCAATGCTTAAGCTTAAATATTCTTCATTGGTTGTAATTGCACAAAATTGAATGGCTTCATTTGAATTAAAGCACTTTTGGTATTGGCCAGCTTGTGGCTACCACTTTTGGCTATTGAACACGTCGAATTATTTACAGAGTAATTACGTCTAATGCCTTTTTCCCTAGGTCGAAGTCCACCCGCTGTCGTGTGCCACATGCTCCTCTAATTACTTTCGAAAATTGTGATCAATCACACGATATACTTATATATAAATCTATGTCCATGTCTGGGAGTATGGGTGTGTGGGTGTAGGTGGGTGTTGGTGTATGTGTGCTGCTGTTCCAGCTCAACCCACTTACCCCTGCATAATGACCAGGCTAGCAAACACCTCAGAGCAGGGAGCTAAAGCCAGAAGCCAATAGCATGGCTAAAAGCATTTCAGCCTTAATCGTTTCATGTCGCGCGACAAGTTAAACCTAACCGCTCCCCACCCCTCCACCAAATACCCACACCTCCCCCTTTCTCCTAACTAATTCCAACCCCATCGCTACGAGCTTAGTCTTTTGGTGGGAAGAGGAGGAGGAGGGGAGGAGTGGCTTTGGGAGGTCTACTGTAGACTGTTCCATGACTACCGCTACTGCCACAAACTGTTGGCCATGGTCAGCTGTGCGTTAGATTTGTACAGATTAGCTAAAAAGTTGGGTTTGGTTTGGTTTGGTTTGCCTGCCAGGCGCTCTTAGTAATAATTGCAAATCAATGACAGGGAAATTCAATTCAAAGGCTGCTAGGCGACACCATAATAACAACAATAATAAGAACAACAGAAACAACATTAACAACAAATACAACAATGGTAGCAGCTTGAAATTTCAATTGGATCGATTTGCAATTGACAAAAAGCGTTGAACAGCAAATGTTGCCCGACGTTTAGCAGAAGGAGGCGATTCAAAGGATTTGTGTTTAAATGACCAACGCAATTATGGCCAAGCATAATTATGGGCAAGAGTGTGTGGGTGTGACTATGTGTGAGTGTGTGGGCGTAGGTGAGTGTCGTTATATTGATAAATTAAATTGATTTAATCAAACAATGACAGAGATGAATGCGGTTTATTAACATAGCCTTAGTTTAAGGGGGATCCAAAAATTACATGCTTTCATTAATTGTAGTTAATTAAAATAATTTATAAATTAAGACAAGCTTTAGACTGGTATAGCCGACTAGTATTATACCCAATTTATATAGGACTCTCGAGTTTTGCAGACTCTAAAGCTGTTACTTGAAATGATCAACAAAAAAACAACAAATAATATTTTTTACAAAATTAATTTAAACCTAATAACGAATTAAATATTTTAATCATTTACATTTAAAAAAAAATTATAAGACATTTCAAAGTGTCGCTGTACATTGTGTTTCTAATTATAATAATTTTTTACATTTTTTGTTCATTTTTAAATAAACAAGTTTATTTAAAATAAAATGTAATACTAATTTTTTTAAGGACTTATATTAAAGTTTTCTTTTTTTTCAAAGAATATTATTTTTTTTTTTCATCTTAAAAATACCCTTTTAATTCCCTGTTTATTTTGAAAATTACACACCTTCCCTGCTTTAATACCCGTTATCTTTGCATTTTTTTCGCGTCATTTTACGTGTGTTTATTTTGTGTAAGCGACATAATTGTTTATATATGCATGACTATAAATATGCTGAACATATATATATTTATATAATTATATGTCTGTGTTTATATATCTGAACAATGTGCTTGTGTTTAAGCCATTCCAATCGATGTCTGCATATTTACAAGCAATAATTTATTAAATGGTAATTGTTTATGGCATATTATGGCCATTATGTTGCCCGCTTTCATTTATTTTAATATGCCTTCAATCAACACACGCACACACACACACACACGCACCACAAAAACACATATACATACACACTCGATTTCAATCAATTGTCATTTGCATAAAATCAACATTAAAACGGCATCGTTCTCTGACTACAGTAAAAACTCTGCCCTGGCGAAATTTTAATTAAAAATCAGCTTGCAACAATGGCAAAAAATTGGTCGAGAACATGCAAAAATTTTGCCCTTCTCGTTGTTGATGTGAAATGTAGGGAAAAGTGAAAGTCACTAAATTTGAAAATGAAAATTGCCATGCGGGAAACTGAAGGGGTATAAGGACGAGGACTTGCAATAAATTTTCACGTTAACAAAAAAATCAAATGCAGAAAAAAAGAAAGAAAATACTAGAAAAATGCGCATAAATTAAACATAAAATGTTGCCAAGTGCAACTCTGCTCAGAACTGGAACTAGAGTTACGGCAGTTAGTTAGTTTTATGCCCCTTTGAAGGTAGCACTCCGCCAGCTTAGACGCAATCACCTCCAACTCCACCTCCATCTCCACCTTCAGCACTACCTCAACCTCAATCTAAAGCAATCCATCCTCACTGCAGTGAAAGTAGTTAAAGTGAAAGCCCTAAAATGCACAAAAATTTGCATAAATGCAAATTAAAGTGAGCTGACTGCAGAGTTTTAGTTTAGTTAAGAACCCGGACACATCACTCAAAACGACTCGTTGCACTAATGAAGCAACAAAGGGGCGTGCCACTAAGAACCGGGCGTGGCACTTAAACAGCGTGCAACAATTTTAAGTTGACGCCTTAAAGTAAATATCGGCCACAACAGCAAACTTCCATATATTTAATGCGGAAAAGCTAATAGAAAACATTACTGATCGCAAATCTGATCACAAACACCACTCAAGGATCTTGTGCTCAGAAAAAATCAATAGTAAACGATAAAACGATGTCAGCAGCGGGGTGAATAAGTTACTCTTTTACTTAGTATAGAATACTGGATGTTGGGGTGTTTTAAAAACGGATTTTTCGATCTTAGGGGCTTGAAATTTAATCAAACAAACTAACAACCTGTATAAATTTATGTAAGCCAATAAGAAACTTTCTTTATAAAGGACTCAACTCAGACAACTCAATCAGGTACATCATAAGTTCAACTTGTCTACTTAAAGTGAATTTATGGAATTTTCACATTATGCACTTTATATTTGTATCAAAGTTTTTAATATTTAATTGCCAATTTTACACTTACTCAATTTCAAAGTCAAATGAAGCTTTTGAGTTTTGTTGACAACTTTGATTGCATTTAGCTGCAGCATTGAACTGTGCTAAAGTTGCATTTAAAGTCAATCAATTCTTTGGAATATAGTAACAACTTCCGCTTGATTGCACACTATATCCAACACGGCAGATGCACAAGTGTCCGTTAGTCCAATAGTCAGTGTGTCTGTCTGTTTGCCGTGACAGACGTCAGAAGCAGTTCCAGTTCCAGTTGCCGCTGCAGAACCAGTTCCACTGTCAGCATCAACTTTAGCTCCTGGTTCATTTCATTTTATTTGCACGCGTTGCGCTGTCAAGGGTTAAATGCATTCAGATTCCCCCTCTGTGCCCTGCATTTGACCTTTATTGGCAATGGCAGCCATTTGCTTCCACCTGATCACATTTCACACACAAACACACTCACACTTACACGCGTCCCCCCTTCGTCGGTGTCTCTACCTCTTATATTTTTTCCCTCTCGCTCTGTCCCCTTCGCATCACCTTCAATTTTTGCATGCGTTGACATGTGAAATTGTTGCGCAAGTCTCCTGGCGATATTTTGCTACTGATTGTACTTGACTTGTTGTTACTGTGTTCTGCGGGGGCGGAAAGTGAAGGGAGGTGAGAATGGTGTTGATATTTTAATTAATGGACGTATGTCAACTGCATGCAAATAGGTTAAAAGCCAGCCAATTTCCGTGCAAATGCAGCTAAATAACACTCCATTTGAATTGGTTTAAGTTCTGGTTACTTAAGCTGTGGATAAGCGATAACAAGAAGATTTTTCAGGGAAATATTTAACAAATAAAATACTTATTCGGATGGGAGAATTCTGTTTTATTGAATTTAATGCCATGAATCATGTAAATTTGAACGTCAATTCAATTATTTGACTAACTTTTACTCACAAGTATTTTTCTTATATTTTTAATTGTTAACTATTCATCAAATGCAAGTCTCGAATTTATAAGAAAAATCTACACTTTCCATTTCATAGAATACAATAAAATAACGATTAATATTGATAGCTCTCTTTTGAAATGTAAGTAAGCCAAGAGCTAAGTATTTTGAAGCCAAAAAAAGTGTTATAATTTTTCTTATATTCCTTTTCTCAATCATTTCTTTAAGCTACAAATACAATTTTTAAATAATACACGACATGACAAACTTAAATTTATAGCATACAAATACCAATTAACAATTATTAAAAGTGACATTGGAATAACATGCAAGTATTGCATGCCAAAAAGGAAAAAACTTGAAGTGAATTTGAATGCAAATTCAAACTATTTAAAATAACGAACAATTTTGCCAGTTGAATGGCACGTGCCGAGGTTAGAGTTGACCTAAAGCCACAAGGCCAAAGCTAAAAACAGAGTTGTGATTTCAAAAAATCAATCATAAATGGCAAAATATCATAAATGCAAAATGAGGCCTTGTCGTAACCTTTGACATCGATAGCTTGGAGCCAATGCTCTTCATCGTTATCATTAGCATACATTACGGCTTGACCCTCAAGTGCTGTCCAAATGGCCCATTATGTGCTTGTATCTGGTTGCTCCATTGGCTTCCTAACTAATCATTTTTAGCCCAGTTGCCAAAAGGGGTAGTCAGAGCTTATGTTTTTGTGAGCATTTCAATTAGGACCCTAATTGCTTATTTGGGTGACAGTAATTCTAAATTTGCTTAAAGAAATTTGCCAATTTTGAATCAGTAGCACTTTTCACAAGACTGCAAAGCTTCGTTAACTGGGCATTTGATAGTCGAGTAGCTCAATTGTTACGCTCTGAGTTAGTTTTTTTTTTTGAGCCGTGGTCAGTCAATAGCAAAGGTCCTTTCTTGTACTCGCTCTTAACTGTGTCTCTGGGTTTGGAAGCCACCAATAACTACACTTCAATACATGTGTGTGTGTATGTTTATGTGCCAGTGTGTGTGTGTTCAGGGCAAATGATAATAGTTGTTGGCACACACAATGCATAAGGACCGGGACCCTCGACTGATGTTGTCCAAGTGATAAAAAAGCTTAGTTCAGTTCATGTGTTCAGTGTTGTGTCATAGTTGTAGTTGTTTTCGCCAAAGTCCTTCATTCATGGGTTCATTCATTGAAGCGTTTCAATTGAGTGGAAAGCCAAGTCGAACCCGCTACTCCCGTCTTGTCTCCAATCCCTCTGCCGAATCCTGTTCGGGTCCTTCATAAGCTTATAAGCTTGTTTCGCCCTAAACCATATATTTCCTTCTCATAGCTTCGTTTTGGTTTGGTTTCGCCATCGTCGCTTATTTTTCATCTCCTTCTTTCCTTCACTTCTTTTTTTCAATTTAACATCCGTTTTTGTGGCTACAGCATGTCTATTATGTTGATGATGTCCTTTGACAATGTATGTAGTAAAGAGGGCCACAATGAGAGCGACCAGTAAATGGTCTAGTAATGTCCAGAGTTTGTATTGGCATTGATATCGAGGATTGTTGGTTCCTGCTGCCTTTTCTTTTGTTTTCCACACTGATTGTAGTTGCTTTTGTGGTTTGTTTTCATACAGTGCTAAGTTGTAGAGCAGCGAGTTGGTTAACTGTGTCAAACTATCGCTTAAATATTTAAATGATTATTTTACTACATTTAAATGAAAAATTAAAATATATAAAATATTAAATAGAGACTTTCAAATTTGAATCTTTAATAATTGTGCCAATTGTAGGGACTTTAAATATTAACAAGTAAGAAAAGTACAGTCGAGCACGCCCGACCGTAAAATACTCTCTGCATTTTTTCGCAATTTAATTATTAAAATTGGTCTAGAGATATTACAATGTGTAGTACTTGCATTAAAACACGTTGAAACAAAAACAATCTAAGCATAATCACACATACATCTGTTTGTCTGTATGCGAATACACATACGAAAGCCAATATATGATGCATATACATGTATGCAGCGCTGCCGCCATGCAAGCAACGAAAACATTCAAACATGTGCTTGTATGTTTCTGTCTCGCTTGCACTCATACATTGATATGAATGCGGCAGCGCTGCCGTCACATGTGCTTGTATGTTTCTATCTCACTTGCACTCATACAATACTGTACTATATTAACAAACGCCTCAAAACGAAACGAAAGTTGAGAATTATTTTTATTAATTGAAGGAAAGAGGGGCGTGGCAATCCATTTAAAATGTCGCTAGGAACCTCCATACCAAAATTGGTAAACCTAGGTGCCATAGTTATTGAGATATTCGCCCAAAACACCAATTTTTTCCGATGTGTGTCTAGTTTTTTGCTCATTGTTGGCGAATGGGGCGTGGCAAAAAAGATTCTTGTATTGACTGACTAAATATCTGATCGATTGAGACCAAGCTCGAACTTGTAGCTCTTACCATCTCTTAAATCTGTTTGTTCATACGGACGGACAGACGGACAGACAGACGGATAGACAGACGGACAGACAGACGGACAGACAGACGGACAGACAGACGGACATGGCTATATCGACTCGGCTCGTGATGCTGATCAAGAATATATATACTTTATGGGGTCTGCCACGCCTACTTCTGCCTGTTTACATACATTTTCACAAACCCAATATTCTCTTGCAGAGAGTATAAAAATTAATTAATTAATTGCATTTGCTGCATGGAACAAAGAAGAAAATTGCTTATAAAGCGATTCTTGCTATGGTCTGATTAAAACACATATTGCATATTTTTAAAGAAGTGACAGTAATTTAGAAACACATTGTAAACTATTTGAGATGTAATTCTGTTTGCACATTTGAGGGAAATTCCAAGCTATTATTGTGCGCCAATTCAATGAAATTTCATGCAGAGTTTTGGGGATATTTTCCCCACCAGAAAGAGCGTCAAATGATATATAATTTAATAAGTATATTAGGCTCGAAAAAAATTTTAGCCGTTTTCTATTCTATAAAATAACATAATGAAATAACCCTTAGTCAAAGAATGTTGGTGATGTTAATATCCCTACAACTAACATATTAGTTTTTTATTTAATATTTAATAGAATTTGTCTCACTTTTTAAGAGGTAAGCGCAAAGAAGGTATAAAAATATGTAGACAGATTATTAAAGCATTTGGTGGTATTTCCGCAACAAAAAACCGTCATAAGAGATAATTAATTTTACACCTAAAATATTTCTATGAAATACGAAATTAAAATTCCAAGTTTAGTTCTTCTGACATTAATACGCTAGACATTAATCTGTAGATATTTATTTAAATTTATAAAGTTTAAGTTACGCTTATTCTTTAGTTAAGTTAACAGAAGGTTAACTAGTATATGTGAAACTAAAGTAAAGCTTATATAGGCAATAAGGTTGTAAGCTCTGTATACCTTTATAAACAGTTTCTGATTAGGTCTACGCTGGAAGATATCATATGACCTATATATATAAGTGCTATGCTACCGTTACTATGGCTCTGAACATGAATCGATATCTAGAATATGCCTTGGGGCCATTTGACTTGATTGAGGGTTGTTTTCAAGATACCCTTTGACCGCGTAAAGCTCATCAGACTTGGGTTTAATTGTTTGTTTTCTTAGTTTATTGAACTGCCCGCAGACGTTCTTCGACTGACAGACAGCAGACAACTGACAACTGACCATTCTGGGCACTTCAGTTGATGCACTTAATGTCCATGGCGTGTTTTTAATGGCCATCATTTTGGACTGGTCGACAGAGGGGGTGGTTAGGGAGGTCCTCGGGTTAGAGACTTTAATTAACTCGCTTTAAGCCAAAGCAAAAGCTGGACACTGGGCACATGGTTCTAATTTATAACCAAGTGCCAAGACGCTTTCTCTGCGTCCCAGGCCAAAGCAAATCGCAAAGTCGTTTATTTATCCTTGCTGCCAAGTATTTTATTTATTTTTCGCGCCGTCGCGTCGTGTGGAAAATGCTGCTTACGAGGGGCAGGAGTATAGAATGTGGGATGTACAGTAATGGGTGGAAGAGGGGTGTCCACGAGCTCAGACTCTGGACAACTAAAAACCCATAACTATATGTTTTTCTGACACATTTTAAAAGTGCGCCGCAAGTCGCATGCAATTTATTGTTATTGCGTTTTGTACCCGTTTGTTTTGCTTTTTTCGCTGTTGTTATCTGTTCTCTCCCTCACTTCCCCCCTCGCTTACACTTCATCTATCTCTGTTTATGTCGCAAATCCAAGGACATTTTGTTGTGCATTTGTGTTAACCTAATATCCTTGTAATTGCCAGCTAAAAAAAATATATACAGAAACTGGAACAATTTTTGTGTTCGTGCTCTTGTTATTATTGCTGTTGTTGTTGTTGATCCTGCTGCTGTTTCTGGCACATAGCTTGTTAGTGAAAGTTGGGCAAAACAAGAGCCAAAACTAACGATGTTTCCATTGTCCATTGTCTGCCCTTTTATTATCAAAATATACGAAAAATATCAAATGTACTTACCAAAATGGACAACATACGATTTATTGTATTGCCTGAATATGTATAAAATTTTGCAACGTTAGTTATTAGTTTAAAAAGCTAAAGTTACAATCAGCGCAATAATAGAAACAAAAAATGTTCTGAAAATCATTTTTAAATTTCCAAAGCTCCATAACAAAATAATAAATCTAAAAAAACTAGAAGAAAATAACTAAAATTAAAAACAAAAGATTCTTAAAACGTATTTACTATTAAACTGAATCTAAATTAAATTAATAATTTATTGGCATTAAGATGGTATTATTTTATATTTTGATCGTCTTTTTAGTAGAGTATTTATCGGAGGACTGTTGCCAAAGTTAGATACATTTTTTCCTCTTCCTGTTTCTGTTTCTGTTTGGTTTTCGACCATTTGGCTTTAATTTGTTGGTCAGCTTACAGAAATTTTTATAGCGCATTTTAATTGACGCTGGTTCTGGCCCAGTTCGCACAGTCAGAGTTTTATTTACCGGAATATTTCTTAACCAAATTTATGGTCGAGTTTGGTTTGTTGTGTGTTGGCCAAATTAATTGGGTTAATAGTGCGGTTTCTCTTCTTTTTTGTGTCGATGCTAATGGTTGTATTTGAATCGATTGAGTTACCACAATCTACTTTAAAGTCGGTGGCTAATGTAATAGCGATACGGGTATCAATTGGCCAATTTAAAGACAGCTAACAGAAATGAGAATGTTTATGATATGATTGTGAGCAAGGGAAAAGGGGGTAAAGGGGAAAATACTGTTTCAACCCTCGGCAAAACCTCGACACGTGTCAATGTCGCTGTCAATAGATGTCAAGAGCAATGGAAATGGTAATCCTAGACCATCCGTAAACTGCCTAGACAAGCCTACTTAACTACTCACTCAACAAGCGACACTCGATCCATGTTGCAACTGCGTCATGTGTACACATATCCACTGTGAATATACATATACAGTTATATACACAGATATATACATGGTTGCCTCCTGTCACACACACATCGCATGTCAGCTGAAAATTAAACCTTTCACTCAACTCAAATTCAATTGTTGTTCGTCTTCAAAATCGAAATCTATAACGCACGAAATCAGAAGCTGTCCACCAAAACAGGGGGAGTGTGTGGCTCGTACCACCCACTGTTTGGCCCTGTGGTTTGAGATTTGGCCTAAACGCATTACATGCTGGAAGCCGTCGAGAGGTTGGCGCACTTGAGGCAGAAATTTTATTTGTAATATGACAGCACTTCATATCCTTTTTCAATGATATTAAGAGGCAGTCAAACAACAGGAAATTATGCACGTCAGACCTGTCTGCTTATGTGTAACACCCGCCCCCTTTAGCCCATCTCAACTTAAACCCATTCCATTGTCCATAACTTGTTATTGCCCGTTGGCCCTTCGTCAGTCATTTGGTTAGCCCCATGTCTTGTTTTCGCCAGGGTTTAGCACATGGTTCGCTGACTGGGTCTTTGCATAGTTGATTGCATTTTCGTTAATGAAATGTGCTGAAGATGTGCCAGATGTTCGATAGACACGCTATCGATAACTCACAGCTGATAACAGCATCATATCAGGCTATACACAATTATTATACTAAATTTGCTCTAAAGGCTATATGGAAACTATATCACTAACTGACAGTTGCTTCAAAATTCACTGTAATCTTTTTTATTGCTATTATTATTTTTTTAAATTTATTTTAATTGAAATGAAAATAACTATGTTTAATAGAAAGAATATCAATTATTCACCAAGAAGTTTCCTACACACATCCTGTTAGAATTTTAATGAGACTGGCTAACTCTAATTTAAGGCTTATTTTATTATGAATATTTTTATCATTAAACCCCACTTGTTTTAATAAAATTTAATTCACAAATGCAATTTCTATATATTAAGTATTTAATCCGTTCTTATTGAATCACCAGTATAGTTTTATAATTAAACGTATATTTATTTCACTTAGTTACAAATTAGTTTATTCAATCACAACATTCATATTTCACCACTCTTTTTCTGATCGTATTTCATAAAACTTCTGCTCTTCTTCGTGGTTTTCTCTAAACTAAACTCGTTTCCATTCTCTTCTTCTTATTACTCGGCATTCTTCTCATCATGCCCATACTTTTATACTTATATTTTAGTTATTAGTTTTTCACTGAACAGTTTTTTCCTAATATAAAATCCTCTTTCAGATATTATTTACTATCTGTTTAAAGTTTTATTATTTTTAATTACTGTTACATTTGATTTATTTCTCATTATACTCATTAAAGCTCATTGATTTGCTCCTAATATATTTTAGTTACTTCCCACTGTGGTGTAATCTAATCTGTTTCGACATTATTTATTTTCCAGCTGCTCTCTTTTGTGCATTTGAATATTATTTGATTTGTGATTTATTTCGTTTATTAAAAAGCATTTCGTCCACATTTTTCCTGTATACTTCTTTGTGGTTGTGGTCTGCTCTGCAATTGGCAATTGAACATTTTTTGCATTCTTCATGCACGGTTTTATTTTAGAATTGTTCGTATACATTTGTAAGTTGTGAATTTCGCTCGCAGGTATGCTGTCATCAGTCATAAACTCAAACTGTCGTTTTATTTACTTAACTTTGGCACACTCCGCTTTGCACAATATCAAATGTTGATTGTGTTTACCATTTCATGGTTTCATTTACTCCCCCAATGCAGTATGCAGTGCTATGTGTGTGTATGTGTGTATTTAGTACCCAAAAGCCGCATCAACCCAATCCGTTACCCAGTCCTTCTTGTCTTTCCGCTTATATTGTCATTCTCAGTCATGCTTCAACGTTTGTTCATTCCCTTCACCTCCTCGACGCCTCGCTCCATCATCCCCCTCAACCCCCGTTACTGCATCCTCTTTAGCTTTTGTTGTACCGCCTCGGAGTCATCTTGTTGCTTCCGGTTTATGAAACTGGGGTAACGACTGAAACAATAATACCAAAATATAAAGCTGCTGTTGCTGTTGCTGTTGCTGCTGCTGCTACTGCTGTTGCTTCTGTTACTGTTGTTGCTGCCCTCGGGGTCACTCAGAACTCAGCGGACTGACCACTTGCCAGCTTTCAAACGTAATGTTAAATCTGTTTTGCACCGGCAATGCCCCGCAGCATCAAATAAACAATAACTACTAGCAAAAACATGAATTCTGGATACTCTTTTATGGCTTAACTTTAGCTCAGATTAAGATTGTGTGTTCGAGAAACTTTTAAAACTAATCCAACATAAGTCTTTACTCCAATTTATTTTCATTTTAAGTGCAATTGTTGATTAAGGCTTTGAACTGAAGCAGTTACACTGCAAACAAAATGGTAAAATCAATTCCAAATGTGAGCTTAAAAGTCCTAAACTTTAAAATCCTAAAAAATAACCATTTTATTCATAAATACTATTATCTTTTAAAAATAAATTATGTTAACAATTATATGTTTCATTTTATATTTATTTGAAATATATTGATATATTTAAATAAGCCAACATTCATTACACTAAAAATATGTACGAGAGCTATCGTATTTAAATTATTTTAAAACTTAAGGTTCCGAAAGTACGAGTCAAAGATTAAATAATTATTGATATTATTATTATTGTTTAATATTGATTAAAATCCTAATGTAAATTGAATTTTTTTGGTTTTTCTGTCAGTGTAATTTATTTACTTGTGAATATTGCAAAACAGATTTTAGGCCTGACTGTTGCAAACCTCTCGCTCAAGTTGCGAATACCTTCTTAAATGACAAGAAAGGCAACACATGCAACCCCTTACCAACTACCCTGCCCTCTCCACTGAACCCCTTGCACCCCTGAAAGTGTAGTAAACAGGCAACGGGCAAAATGTCGAGGGGTTTGTTTGACAGCGAGTCTCATTTGAAATGCATGCGACGACAAGGATGAGATGAGAAAGAGAAGAGAATGAGTATGGTAATGGGTGAGGGAAAAGGAAGAAGAAAGAGGATTGGGATGGGGTTTCGCATTGGTTCATGTATGAGGATGTGGATGTGGTGCTACGACGAAGCAATCAACTCGTGTCAGCAAGGAGCACATCCTGACTGAAGCTGAGCTTCTTCCTCTTTCTCTTGCTCTTCCTCTTGCTCTTCCTCTGGCTCTGACGCTTCTTCTTTCCTTTCTGTTTCTGACTGGTTTGGCTTTTTGGCCTGCGGATGAGTTTGTTTATTTAATTTCTGGTATTTTTAATTGAATTCTCAATGCTGCCACAGATTTTTGATGCAAACCTTTCGCTCTTTTGCTCCCTCTCTCTTTGCAGAAGTTGCATCATCGGTCCCGAACTTAGCGTCAAGGTCTGTTCCATTGGCACTGTGATAAACCGTTCGGCATACGCGTCGGACTATTGCCAACTGGAGGGCACTACGGGCCGGCAAACTCAGCCAATGCCCATACGTTGGATGGCCTGGGAGAGTGTTTTACTGGTAAGTGTATCACTTGATATTGGAAAGGTCCTAGAAGACCCTTGTAAAATTATGAATCGAAAGCTTAAGTCTTAAAAAACACCTTATATTAAAGCAACTTTAAAGGACATTTTACTGTTTTGAGCAAATTATAATTTGTGCAACATTTTTTCATTAAAATTAGGTTTATTTAATACATTTTAAGTATGTATTAACTTATTTAAACATAATATGTTTAAGAAGATTCCTGTATATTTTGTATCTTTCCTTTTCTGTTACGGGTTTGAAAGGAATGATCCGCATCCACTAATGGTTGTTTACTGCAAATGATTAAAAATGCTCAAGTACATATTCTACTAAGCAGAAAAATGTCTTAAAAACCTTTAAGAACACTTAAGACGATTCGCAACTATTTCATATCCTTTAATCTATTTGTTTACAGTATGCAGTTATTAGTGCCCCACAAAATATAGCATACTTTTGTGCAGTCTGTTGATTGGAACTTTGAGCCATCTGTGCCTCCCACTATAATGTTAGTTATAACGCTGATGAGGTTTATGTTTGATAAGTGTAAAGGCAGTTGTTGAAATGAATGTTCTAATGAATGTTCTAGCTACTATGGAAAATATCTTCTAAAAAACGTTAAATCTTAACTAAAATCTAAGCGGGTCTTACATGAGTATGCATGCCAATAAATAAAAAGTAAAATTTAGATATCATTTAATTAATTTTCTTTAGCAAAAAGGGTATCTACTAGCAGTTCATTCCGGGTTAGAGCCAACTTACCTGCTTTAACCGTTTGCTGCATGAATTGTGCGCTCAGGCACAAGTTTATAATTATAAATTAATGAACAGTGTTCACTTTTTTCCTCTGTCTGTTTACCACCTTCCGCTCTCGTCACTGCTCCTTGCATTCCCTGCCAAGAATCCTGTGAGTGGACCTGGCTGAGGGCTAGTCGATGCTTCGGGCAACTTGACAGCAAGATGAGATGTAATTGTGTTAATTATTTTTAATTTGCTTTTTCTGCTGCCTCTTTAAGCTGGCGATTTATGTCAGTTACCTTTTCCGGTCTTCAAGTCCTATAATAAGACCATTAGAGCAGCTTGCATAACAAAAGAGTTTTAATATTTTGTGTAAAAAATGCAGAAAATTACCGAGAAGATTTAGTTGAATAAATGGCAGGTTTCAAAGGCATAATTTGTAGCTCTGAACACACACTTAAGACAGTAAAAGTTGAAATTACATCATTCAGTTGTTGGATAGGATTGTAAAGAGATAGAGCTTGAAAAGTAATATTAATATATTTTAAGAATAAAATCGAATTAAACAAAATATTAATTCTGAATACACCTGTAAAACATAAATAGATTTCTAGAGTACCTAAGGGTTTCACAAGTTCAGCATTTAACTTTCAAATTTTTAGTAGCAATGCAACCAACCAAATAAATTTCGGTTAGCTGAAGTCCATTAACCCCCGCCCAAAAGCCCGAGCACAGGTCTCATCAAAAATGCTAACCGAGCACTTTAATTTGCGCTGAAAGTGGCATAGAGCGCGATTTTTATTACCGAAACAAACAAACGAACCGACGAAAAGAATGAAATACAGAACACAAAAAAACGAAAACACAACAAATTAAAAGTCAAAAATAAAAATATAGACAGAAAAACAAAACAAAAAGAAAGAGAAAAGAAAAAAGCAGAAACCGAGCTGAATATTTTGTAAATCCCCAAGCGAAAAACCGCACTAAATAAATTAATTAACTACATGAAAAAGGGATTTTGGAGCAGACAGAACCAAACTGAGCACAAACAAAAGGACATACATGAAGTTTACGCTCTCGAAATAGCAAGGATAAAACTCATGGATAAGCCCACGCATATAGCACTAGATATGGTGCCAGTTGTTGCTCCGATTGTGGTTCTTGTTCTTGTTCTTGTTCTTGTTCTTGTTGTGTATTTGTGTGTGTTTTAGACAACGCAAAGTACAAGTTGCTTTTAGAGTTTTGCTATTGCCTTTGGGCCAAATGAACAGCAACAGTAGCAGAGTAGCAAAAAGGGTAAAGGGCAGCAGGCAGAGGATAGGGCGCAAATGCAAAGGGCACGAGCTGACTTATGCTAAATGCTATATGGAATATGCTATATTCTGTATTTGTTATATTAAAAAGCGCAAAAGTTGCCTTCAAGGATATGTGCACATGAATGGCTTTTGTGGCACAACAACCGCGAAATTCCTAAGCGAAAAGTCAAACAGGCAAAGAAATGTTTTTAGCCTAGCTCCCAAAGGGCAGTATAGGCTTATGTTCATGTGGCCAAACTGGTCAGAGCGTATAGACAGCTGAATCATAGAGACTTTAAGGCATTGTATCCCTAGATTTATAAAATGTACTTTAATCCTCGGCAACTATATCATAAAGTTAAATACTTAGACCATTAACAAGCCGATGACTTGGACAAAGTTCTACAAAATTATTTATATTATAATCCAAATATACAATCATCGCTTAATAAACACAGTATATATAAGACACTTTATTTCTATCAATAGATTAATAAATTGTTTCAAAAAATGTGTTAAAAACCTTTTTTTACAATTTTTGTCTTAAGCTTAACTTGAATATAAATTTCTGTTAAAATATTTGATATAGAATTAATAAATTAAAGAGTATTCAACTATACAAAATTATATAAAATAAAAATTCAACAAATAATAATATTCCAATGTTTTTTTGCATTCAAAAATTATTATTATAATTATTTTGTATAATTTCTTATATTTATTTATATTATTATTTTTTATATTACCGAATCCAATTATTATTCAAGAACATATTAATTTTAATATAAAATCGTATAAAGAGTAAAGTCCCTTTAAACTAGGCGTCTAACAGTCGAGCAACTCGATTGTAGCATGTTAACTTGCTTGCTCTATTTTTGTAATTTTCATACCCATTAATTAAACATTTAATTGCAGGCAAAATTCAGCACGAAATCTGATGTTTGGTCCTTTGCCGTTGCCCTCTGGGAGATTTTGACATTCGCCCGGGAGCAGCCCTACGAGCACATGTCGGATGCGAATGTTATTGAAAATATTGGACATATCTATCAGGATGATAAAATGCATGTAAGTCCAGAGTCAACTATACCAAATCAACAAATACTTCAAGTTTTTCCATTTTTTTTTTTGTATTTTCTTTTTTTTAGGAACTTTTGCCAATGCCACTCAACTGTCCACGGGAGATTTACGATCTGATGTGCGAGTGCTGGCAACGCAATGAGTCGAGTCGACCCAATTTTAGGGAGATTCATTTGTTTTTGCAGCGCAAGAATTTGGGTTTTAAGCCCAGCACCCAAACGCTGATGTATTGAAATACAAATTGTAAAGAATAAACTACAAAATACAAAAAGAAATAAAAAAAGTCGAAACTAAAAGATTAAGATTGAAAGACAGTTGGAAAGGCAAAGTGAATCTACACACGATTTTAGCACACATTTAAAATATTTACATATACAATATCGAATATGAATATCAAATGGCAAGTTTAAATGACAATGCACAATGCGAATTTTATGCATTTACAAATAATGTATTTAAAATTCATTTATTTATTCTCAAACGGCGGCTAGTCGCAGTTGAAATGCCCCAACCAAAAGATAAATCAAGTAATTAAATTTAAGTTATAATTTTAAATAAAGAAATTTAATAATAACCAGCGAAAATTGAGCTAAAGAAGGAATTCTTTAGACTTCTTGGTGTCTTATAACATTTAGAATTTGAAATTAGTTTAGAAAAATTAAATATAAATTTTTTATTTTGTATAAGTTAACAAGACTTTCCATTTGTTTTTTCTAGCAGTAAGCAGATTTTTAAAATGGAATGTAAGTCTATAAAACTGAAATAGGATTTAAAAATATTCAAGGCTTTGAAAACTATAATTTTACCTGTTTAAAAACTTCTTAACTATCAAAACAATAATTTTCTAAAACATTGTGAGTCTTCCTTAAACACCAGAGTTTTGTATAATTTCAAATATATAGAACACAACAAAGTTTGTATGAGAAAAAAGCATTTTGTCTGAAAAAAAAACAAGAGCAGCAAAAATAGAACACATGGAATATTATTTTAAAAATCTATAAGAAATTATATTGTAAATGTCAAATTAAAAACTTTTAAATATGTATGCACTACAACAGAAGGTTGAATTTATAAAAATGCTTAAATAATTATTATTAAAATATTCAAGACACTTTAAAATGCTTTTAGTTGGGGCAATTTGCACATATGAACTGTATATCTATACCTAAATATAAATAAGACATTTTTGGGTCAAACACAGGAGATGCTAAGTGTTAGCTTTAGCTTTAGGATAACTATCGAGTCAATAGCTTAAGGTTTGCACTCAGCATTATCTAAACAATAATTGATAAATTACAATTAATTGTAAATAATAAATTTCATTGCGAACTATACCCAAGTGGATATCACAAGCTATGAGATAAGCCTAAGTATTTAGAAGTACTCTACGCATATTCTATGAAATAGAATTTAAAACACAAAAAACAAAAACATTGACATATGTGTGTACCTATCGCTCCTCCACCTGAATGCTCTCTATCTATCTGATAATTTTGCTTTAAATGTATATAAAGAACTCTATATATCTACACATTGTATACCATATATATATATATATATATATGTATACTCGTATCTATATACTTGTAAGCCTAGTTCTATCAGCCAAAACTCTATCAGCCACTACTCAAAATTGAATTTTGATAGGAAGAAATGTTGAAAATAAATAAAAAATCACAAAACCTGCATATAATTTTGACAATAAGTGACAAATTTAGAATTTCTTGCTTCTAGAACTGCCTAATCTAATGAAGAAGTGTACCAGATACTCTAAATATCCGATATCCGATAGCATGCTAAGAGTTCAAATCCAAACAGCTTCAACTTCGACTCATAACCAAGTCAATTAGACGCATATCAAATTTAATAATTACTACACAATTATTTTGTACTCATTTCTGGCTTTTCTATCATTAATTTTATACTGATTTCATCATATCAAAAAAGATTTTCCTGTGCCTTTTTCACATTTCTTTTTTTGTTTCGTTTTTTATGAATAAGCTTTAACGAGGTTTCGCCACTGTAACAAAAAAAAAACAAAACTTAAACTAAAGTGAATACTTAAAAATATTGAATATACATTTAATTAAACTCGTTTAAATAATTACTCAAAGCTCGGCAAGTCGAGACTTATTTGAATTGTGCAATTGATTTAATTGTAACTTTACTTGTAACTTGTTTCGTAGTTTTATTCCAATCATAAATGCTGATTTTGCATCGTAGTATTAAATGCAATTAAAATTATAATTAATAAACACAATACACGTACTCTAATTATTTGGAAATTAACAAAAAAGAAAACGTTTCACCTGCAACGAAATCAAATTATTGCAAATTACATAAATTAATTAACTAATTTTTCAATACATAATTATAAAATGAAAAGACAAAGAAAAAACGTTGAGCACAATCATGTTAAATAAAGGATAATTAAAGCGCATTGAAAATGGCAAAAGTAAAATTAGAAAAGCAAAGAATTTGAAGGATTAAAATTTTAAAAATTAAAAAAAAAATAATCGTATAGTAGCTTAAGCAAAATTGCAGCAAAAATTAAATAAAAAGAATGAAGAAAAATAAAAATTAAACAGACAAAGTAACAAAAATCCTAAGTACACTAAATGCAAAAATAAACTGAAATAAAAGTAAAATAAAAAAAAGAGAAAAAAAAACTTTTTTGTTCAGAAAATGGGAAATGGAAGTGAAAGCCAAGGGAAAAACTAAATGAGACTTTGAGCCGCAACGGGCCGCTCAACAGCTGAGTCCTGCGAGTCCTTTGGCTTTGGCTGCGCCCTGTGTCTTGGCAAATTAAATAACATAAAATACAAATCCGCTACAAATCCGATGGCCAACTAGAAAATAATAAACTTATTAATTCAAATTGGCATCCCCGACAGAAGCAGCAGTGTCCTGAAATAGGCCCAAGAGCCGGCTCAGTGGCTCATCATTGTCGCACTGCTAAATCCTCGCAGCAGCTGTGACTCTCGAGCTCAATTACAGACAGATTTTCCTCGAAGCATCCACCCTCACCCCTGAAGTTGCCCCTTACCAGTCATCAGTCTTCAGTTTCTACTGGAAAATGCTGCTCAATGCGGTTACTTGGTAATATAAGAAAGAGTAACAAGTATTTAATTCTAAACGCAGAGTTTTCAACGATACAGAAAGTTAATTAAATTTAATCAGCTGAAGCAAAAAATTCTAATGACACAGATTCAGTTTAGTCCTCTGACAAAAAAAGGTTTTATGTTTATATATTTCTAAAAATATAAAGTAACAATAAATTTCTGCTGTTTAAAAAAAGAAAAATAGTTCTTTAAATTTAATACTGGTTTTCTGTAGATAAAAGTCAAATGCTTTAAAAAATACTTCATCTCCTTAAAATCCACAAAATAATCTTAAAACAGAAGTTGCTTTAATTTTAGCTACTTTTTTGGTTCCTTTTTTGGCTTCTTTTTCTATGGTGTTTTCTCTGTGTGTTTTTCCAGTGTCCCCTCAACCAACCCCTTAATTATTTGTGAGTGTGAGTGTGAGTGTGTTTGGCAAAGCTCTTTCGCCAGAATTGGGATTTGGCGAATCTTGTGGCTAATTGGAAAAAATGCTCGGCAGTAAAAATGCGGCGACAAAGTCGACAGTGTCCACAAGAGCTAACATACATATTTGATGCTGCTTTAATTTAAAGTTACGTTTCCTGTGCAATCGAAATCAATAAGTTATTATTTGGAGCAAGGCCTCGAGCTCAACCCCAACCCCAACCCACATGTGGTCACCGAGGGGTTAAGGGACTACAATTGTAACTGGGAATGGGAATGGGAATGGGAATAGTAATGGAATTCCTACATCGGTCATGCTGGCTGCCGTCTGCCGTCTGCCGTCTGCTGGCTGCTGCGATTATTTGACTTGGTTTTCTTTTAAGGTTTGCGAAAACAAAATCCCAGACGCAATCTTTGATTTTATTGTAAGCAAACGAAAACAAAGCAGAGCGAAGCGCAAAAAGAACAAACAACATGAAATGCTAGTAGCCTTTAGCAACAAATGCGCTCAGAGATTTTGGTTTGCGTAGAAAAACAAAAACAACAAAGACACTGCCTCAAGGGGCATGCGAAAGGGGGAATCACATAAGTTTGTAGGAGGGGCGTGGGGCGGTGTATGGGGTTGGGGAGTGGGTCAGTAGGTACAGTTCCCCAGTGCAAATTTCCAAAGTGCGTAAAGCATTTCAAACAGATAACCATTCATGCGTTCATTTCAAACATTATAACAGAAAAAAAATAGTTTTTAGTAAGTGAAGCACTAAACAATTTTAATTTCCTTTGAATTCCAGTAAGAATACAAAATAAATTTTCATCTATATTTTTTAAAACATTTTGAACTTTAATTATTTATAAAATATTAAACAAGTATCAGATGAACCAAAAGAACGATCAATTCATAAAAAAATTAAATTAATTGAAACTACAGAAGATTGTATTAAATTTATAGACTAATCGAACAAGCTGTTTTGTTGAGAAGTGTTTCGGGAAGCCCAAGGTCGAAACTTAATGCTAACTAAATGCTAACTGATTATAGGCTCTTAAATTTACAAACACTAAATATTCAAATCCACACTTCTCTTTCTTAACTATATATAGTAAATATATATAGTAAAATAGAGAATAAAAGTAAAGTTTGTTACGTTACTACTTAAGTTAGCAATTTAACATAGTGAACCCTCGCTGATTAGAAGTTTGCTCAACGTTCTCAAATTGATTACAAGTTAATGTATAGACTATATGTGCCATTTAGCCATGAAATCGAGTTATAAAACACAGAGTAATATCAAGTGAGTTGCTTACTCTTTGTATAAATAAAATTCAAATTTAATATTTTTTTAAAAGCCATAAAGCCACAGTGCAAGCCATAAAAATGCAGACGGTGTCAGTGGGTAACAGGGATGGAGGCAAAGGCTGAAACGAAGACTGAAAGCCGTTGCACTGCCTGCTGCACAGCTCGGGGGGAAATGAAGTCATCAACTACGTCCGACCTCTCGCTTCCCTCCCTACCTTCCCTTTTGCCCTCGAGTGCGTTGTCTTGTAGCGTAAAAAAATAGCCCACTGCACCTTAAGGATTTGCTTTTTATGTTTATTATTTTCTGCTTGCCTCGCCTCGTGTAGCTCCTTATGCTCTTGGCCACGTGTCCTGCACCCTTCGCCAATTCGACGCGCTAGTTTCACACCCTTGTGCGACGCCCTGCTTCCCCTGTGTGCCACGACCACTAAGAAACAAGCGTAAGAAAGCCGCAAACGAAACATGTTGCGTTTTTTATGTGGCCTACTAGATACCGGGGTTGGTTTGGACGAGCTCTTCTGTCTAAGGTCATCAATAATGGCGCAAACATGCATTTAAGTCGCTTGCTTTGCATTAAGACGAAGCGGCTTATTGAAATTGGTACACATCCTGAGCCCTTTTTTCTTGCCTTCTTTTATTTTGCTATTACAAAAAAAAGACGGAGACTTCAGCTCCCAAGGGAGTCACTACTTTCAATAAAAATTTGTTTGTATATTGTGGACAGTTTTTTGTGCCTCTGGGAGTGAAATATGAGGTGGATTTTACCTTTTTTTCACTAATGCAAATGGGCAGGTTCTTGTTGTCTGGGGTTGTTTATTGTTGTTGCAAACATATTTTTGAATTAGTTACTTTGCCGCCAAAGTTAACAGAGACAAATGTTAACGCAAACTTGCTCCTGTTATCAGCAACGTAACATTATTTGAAAGCGATAACATGTAGCTGTTCTATGTTATCGACAAGCCGCCACAATTGATCGACCGACATTAGTATATATCGACTAGGGTAACACTGTCGCGGCGAGACCCATTGTGCATTTTTTTCTAAATTAAAATGGCATATGCAAGCCTAAAATTTGTTAAGTAAAGTGCAATACGTACAAGTTAATCTATTGCAGGTAAAATGCTTATTAAAAAGTAAAGAGAGAGAACGTTTTTGAAGCATTAACGTTGCAGCTTTCTGCTCGAAAAACTATGCGCGTGTGCCTGTGTGAGTTTATAAGTGTGTGTGTGAGTGAAATTCCAACAATGCGCAGGGAGCAGCGAGCTGGCTGAAATTTCTTTATGCAAAGCGTACGCAACACAAAAAGAAGAAGCAAAGCGTAGCATTTAAGCAGCACAAAAGCCAGGGAAAATTACTTGAATGTGTATAGTGTGGCGGCGGCTAAAAAAAAGTGCGTATAATTAGCAAGTGCAATATCAAGCGTTGTATATACACAGATGTACATACACACAAACATACTACATATTAAAAGCAGCCTACATCAAATCATTGAACTGTACAAACACGCCCATATTTAGAGTATGTGTGCTATGCTGCTTGCGTATACAAGCATGAATGTGTGTGTCTGTCCGCTGTGTTGTGTGTGGACAGTGTTTATTTATTACACTTTGATTTTGCAATAAGCTGCTCTTGTTGCTTGTTGTAATAGGGGCTTATCCAGCGAACGGAAGTCGTCGCCTACAATTTTCGTGTTTTTTTATTTTATTATTTTTCGCTCCCCCTACACACACAAAACAATCAAGCAGCAACGCACGCATACACATTTAAGACGTACATGCACACACATATAGACTCATACCCACACGCTTTAGTAGCCAGTGTTGTTGCTGTCGGCGTCGTCGTCGTTGTCGACGCTGTCGTCAGCAGCGCAGACTCAATTGCATGAGAATTTTTTTTGTTTCTCTTGAGTTTTTGTTTTACTTTTTTTTGTTTTGTTGTCGTCGCAGTCGCAGTTTCAGTCGCGCAGCGTTGACTTAATTTATTGGCAGCATTGTTGTTGTTGCGCCTGCTGAAAATGAAAGTGTGTTAGTATGTATGTATATGTGTATGTACTGCAAATTGTGCGCACGGCAAAAACAAAAGCAAAATACACAACAGAAAGCAAAAAAACAAAACGACACAAAAAAAATAAACAAACAAACAAAATTAACCAATAAAATCTCACAGCAATTTTTGTTCACAACGAGAGATTTAAAAGATTTCATTTTTGCAACTTAATTGGGGGAATTCTGTGGCAACAGAAGGAAATATGTTTCATAATTTATTATTCATTTTGTTTTATTGCTACCACTTAACTGCCCACGGTTGGAAACTACTAGTTTTAGACCATTCACAAACACTGAACTATATGTAAATTTTCAATACAATTGGTAAATGAAAAATCACTTAATTGTAATCTTTATTAATTGCAGCTTAAGCACACAAACAAGGTCTAAAGTTCATAATTACATATCAAAGAACTGATTGGCATGCCGTAGCTGCTGGATCACGCAGAAGAAGCAGCAGCACTAGCAGCGACTTAATGGATCCATATCATCATATCAGACATCATGTAAGTAGTATTATCACTGGCCATTGTCATGCCATTTAGATACGACTGAGATACGAGTGGAAATTAATCTGTATTCTTCTTCTGTTCATAGTATCCACCCAATAGCACAGCCAACACAACGGTGGTTGGTACCACAAACGCAATCAATCGCCCAGAATTGCATCAAAAATGCAATCGAGGATCGCATTCAAGTGACACAAGTTCAGCGTACAGTGGCAGCGATACAATGGCCTCTGTATACGGATCATCGCTGGAGGCCGAGGAGATTGATCTCTCCGGCCTGGTCGAGTCTGTGGTGGACTCCGACGAGGAGGATCTGGCCGAAAGCATGGATGTGAGTTTCATTTGAAACCAAAGAAAGTCCCAAACATATAATATATAACTCCTCCCATAGAGTCTCAATGTGCGCGATGCAGTGCGGGATTGCCTGGAGAAGGATCCCTCGGAGCGTAGCGAGGACGATGTGGAAATACTGCTGGAGTTCACCCAAGGCCTCAAAGCATTTACAAACATAACACTTGCCGTGCGACGTGCCCTTTGCTCCGTCATGGTCTTCGCTGTGGTGGACAAAGCGGGCACGGTGGTCATGTCCGATGGTGAGGAACTAGACTCGTGGTCTGTCCTGATTAATGGAGCCGTGGAGATTGAGCATGCGAATGGAACGCGAGAGGAACTGCAAATGGGGGACTCATTTGGCATACTGCCCACCATGGACAAGTTGTATCATCGCGGCGTGATGCGAACTAAATGCGATGACTGTCAGTTTGTGTGCATCACCCAAACTGATTACTATCGCATCCAGCACCAGGGCGAGGAGAACACGCGTCGGCACGAGGATGAGAATGGACGGATTGTGATGGTCACCGAGCTGCGTTCCATTGGCGGCAGTGGAGCGGAGAGTGCGACCACAACGGGCAGTGGATCAGGTGCAGCCACTGCAAATCTGAATACAAAGCGTGGCCATGTGGTCATTAGAGGCACACCAGAGCGACTGCTTCAGCAGCTGGTGGAGGAGAACTCCATGACAGATCCCACCTATGTGGAGGACTTTCTGCTCACCCATCGCATCTTTATACAGAATCCACAGGAAGTGACCAGCAAATTGCTGCACTGGTACGACTTGGAGCAGCTGGACACACACAAGACCCAGGAGTTGAGGGATCGCGTCACGCGTGTCGTGCTCCTCTGGGTGAACAATCATTTCACCGACTTTGAGGCCGATCACGAGATGATGGAGTTCCTGGAGATCTTTGAGGCCGGTCTGGAGCGGAAGAAGCTGCTCAGTCAGCTTCGTTTGCTGCACATTGCATGCGCCGCCAAAGCACGCATGCGTAGTTGTATTTTAACGCGATCCTCACGGGACGAACCACTCAATTTCCAGATCATTGGTGGCTACGAGCTGCGTGGCGTTGCCGCTGCCACTGGGAATGCGTCAGTGGGCATTTATATATCTCATGTGGAGGCGGGATCAAAGGCACAAGATGTGGGCCTAAAGCGAGGCGATCAAATCCATGAAGTAAACGGACAATCACTGGATCATGTGACCAGTAAACGTGCGCTGGAACTGCTCACGGGCACCACGCATCTGAGCATACAGGTAAAGAGCAATCTGCTCGGTTTTAAGGAGATTATGCAGGCCCTGGAGCACGGCAGTGGCAATAATGCCTCCTCTGGAGCTGGCAACGGTGGCATTAGCTCCACGGGCAGCGGTAGCTTCAAAAGCGCACGCAGTCCACGACGCATCTGCGCCAATGACATCGCCAAGCTGCATGGACGCAGCGATAGCACCACCGAGGAACTAACCAATCGTGCCCACATGGTAAGACTCAGCTCCGTGGACATGCTGCTCGATCAACCGGACTGTGCACCACCGCAGACACCACCCGTGAGTGGTGGCAACATGGCATCCAACTTTATGCAGCAGCTGCTACAGAGCGTCAACTCGAATTCGGCCAAGAAGTGCAGCGCTGAGGATGGAAAACCAGGAGGCTTCATGACCCTAGCGCCTAAGCGGCGTCTGCAAAAGGCATTGGCCAAAATGAATCTACTCAACAAACAGCAGCAGCCCAATGTGGGCGTGGCAAGTCACCTCAACGACAGCTCCGATACGTTGCTGAATGAGCCTCAGAGCAAGACTAAAATATCCGCAGGTAGCTCCGGCAGCAGTAGCTGCAACTCCACCACAAACGGCAACTGCAACACGGGACGACTGTACCAATCGCAATCAAATCCGGATTTGAGTAGTCTCAACTATGACAACAGCGAGCCAAGTGCTACGCTGCAGGTCAACTATTTGCAGGCTCATATTCATCGTCCCTCGGTGGCCAGCACACTAACCAGCAGTTCCATGCTCCCACCGGACTATCCAGAGCATGTGCTCAAGGTGTACAAGTCGGATCAGACGTGCAAATACGTACTCATCTACAAGGAGACGACAGCCCATGAGGTGGTCATGCTGACACTCCAGGAATTTGGCATACATGATCCCAGCTCTAATTTCTCGCTGTGTGAGGTCAGTGTGGGCGAAGGGGGCATGGTCAAACAGCGTCGTCTGCCCGATCAGCTGCAGAACCTGGCAGAGAGGATTAGCTTTGCTGCTCGCTACTATCTCAAGCTAAACGACAGCACCGAACCATTGGTGCCGGATGAGCTGGCACTGGAGTTGGTGAGAGAATCTGGTGTGCATTTCCTGCAGCTGAACGCCTACGAGCTGGCAATTCAGTTGACCCTACAGGACTTTGCCAACTTCCGCCAAATCGAGTCCACCGAATACATTGACGAGCTCTTCGAGCTGCAGTCCAAGTACGGTGTGCCCATGCTAAGCAAGTTCTCGGAGCTGGTAAACCGTGAAATGTTCTGGGTGGTGAGCGAGATCTGTGCCGAGCACAATATCGTGCGACGCATGAAGATCGTGAAGCAGTTCATCAAGATCGCCCGCCACTGCAAGGAATGCCGTAATTTTAACTCGATGTTTGCCATCATCTCGGGCCTGGGCCATGGAGCCGTCTCCCGCCTCCGTTTGACCTGGGAGAAGTTGCCCTCGAAGTACTCACGCTTGTTCAATGATCTGCAGGATCTGATGGATCCATCGCGTAATATGTCCAAGTACCGACAGCTTGTCTCCGCCGAACTGCTTGCCCAACATCCCATCATTCCGTTCTATCCGATTGTCAAGAAGGATCTGACCTTCATTCACCTGGGCAACGACACACGCGTCGATGGTTTGATTAACTTCGAGAAGCTGCGTATGCTGTCGAAGGAGGTGCGTCTACTGACGCACATGTGCAGCTCACCCTACGACCTACTGGCCATACTGGAGCTGAAGGGTCAGACGCCCTCGAACGCGCTCTTCTCGCTCAATCAAATGTCCGCCTCGCAGAGCAATGCGGCGGCAGGAACTGTGATTGCGGCTAACGCTGGGCAGGCTACGATAAAGCGGCGCAAGAAATCGACAGCGGCACCAAATCCCAAGAAGATGTTTGAGGAGGCACAAATGGTGCGTCGAGTCAAGGCATATCTGAACAGTCTCAAAATACTCAGCGATGAGGATCTGCTGCACAAGTTGTCCCTCGAATGCGAACCTCCGCATGGATCCACCTACTCGGGCAGCATCTCGCATGGCAACACATCACATCGGAGTGCGGGCAGTGGCAGCATTAACGCTGGCAACACTGGCACTGGCAGCATCAATGCTGGCGGAGATCAGCTCAGCATTTATTCCCACACCAGCTCTAGTTCTGCTCCAAATTCATCGCTGTCGCTGCGCAAACGGCATCCCAGCTCACCGACCCTCTCCACCACCAGTTCGACCAGTTCCACCAGCGATCATCAGCGTCGCCAGCAGCTGCACAACAATGGACCCAAATTTGGTACAGCTTCCCCTCAAGCGGTCAAGAAAATGCTCTCCTTGTCGGAGTCCTCCAAAATACGACCGCATCAACCGTTTGTACCGCGTCACAACTCTGCGCTGCCTGGAGTCATTCCACCGCTGCATCATCTGCATGCTGCTCATGGCTTTAGTACGCCAGCCACAGTGGGCGTGGCCACTGCAGCGGCCTCAGCAGGCGTCGTGAATGCACAGTGCACTCCCAGTCCGAGTCCATGTGCGCATCGTCGCTTGGCATCTGGAGGTAGGCAAACAACTTAATTCTTAAGCGGGCGACTAGTTGAATTCGCAGAATACGGGGATTAAAATTGAGCAAGGAAGATATGCCTTTAGTTTCGTTTTGAAAACAGATATAGAATTCTTGGAAATTTCAGGAATTGGTTAAAATTATTTTAGGTAGAGTCATTTAAAGTGTTCTTAGATAGCTTACAGTAATCATGTTTTTTAATGTCTATTTAATCAGCCTATATTAAGCAGTTTCATCTCGTTAGAAGTACAACAAATGAGGTTTTTCAAAAGGTTTTATGAAAAACTTCAAAGGCATCGAGTTTTAGTTTTATTTAAACACATATAGTGTTAATTTTCAAGAGTTTAGAAGTTTTATATTTTTAAAAATAACAATGCTTGCACCTGCCAAAGGTGAACTCCGAAACCCTTTTTAAAAGAGTGGTTTTCTGTGATTGTAACTGAAATGTTAATTCTAGAGATTAATCGAAGGAATCAGCATTTGTTGTAAAATATTCTAGAGGGTTTTATAAATGTAACTAGGTGAAACCACTTAAACATTTTAAAATTAGATTTTCTTAAAAATATTTATTAAATACTTATTTTCTGTTGTAGGCAACATAATGCCCGCACGTGCGATACACGAGCGTTCGCACTCGGACACACCCGCCCCGCCACCCCCGCTTCCTTCGGTGGATCTCAACCTGGAGAGCAGCAGTGTGACCACATTTCGTGATTTACCGCTGCGCAAATCCGTGACTTCCGGTGAGTTTTGATAGAAACTAATTTAATTATATACTTAGTAAAACTAAACGCTTAGCGCTGCTACTAAAAAAGTCATAGAGACTAGTTAATAATAATGCATAAATGTAGCTTAACTTTAGTTTGGCCTCTTAGCTTAAATTATAGATTACGCTTTAGTATCCCTTGCTTGCTACTTGCTTGCATTTTGGTGGTTGGGTTATCGCTGCTTTGGCAAATGGTTGTTGGTCATTACACACACACACATGAACACAGCTACAACACACATACACACACTCTTACACACTGAGACAGTGTGACACACTTTACGCTACTTTTACTCTTCACTCATTGCCACAAAAAACCAAAAACAAAACACTCAACAGGTTCGGTCTCGTCGTGTGACAGTGGGCATGGCTCATACGCCCAGCAGCAGCAGCAACACCTCCACTTGACATACCAACAACAGCAGCAGCAACAACAACAACAACAGCCACACAATGAACCATCACCGCCAGTTTACACGGCTGCCGATTGTCGACTTTTACAACAGATATCAAACAATGCCGTCACACGGAACTTGAATAGTCCCTGCCAGAGCACTAGCACACCACCCAGCACACCTACACCACCTCCACCATTACCACTACCAATGCCAATGCCACCACCACCAACAGCACTACAACCACAATTAGCCGCATCGGCAGCATCATCATCATCACAGCTATCCACGGCACCACCTGCGCCCTATTTGCATATGCGCAGCCACCAGCAACTGCAGCAGCAAATACAACAACAATTGGCAATGCCACCGCCACCACCGCCAGTGTACAACACAAGCAGCCTGTACAGTCATCATCACAGCAATGCCACCAATAGGCACCTCAACCACATGCATGGTAAGTAATTGGACAAAAGCGAGTTCTCGACCCACTCGACTCGAGATCGATAACCACCAAAAAGCAGCAAAAGTGACAACATTGGGAGCAAAGTCTTTACTTTTAAATATAAGTTAAAATAAGCTAACAAACTACAGGAATTTTATTAAATAATATGATTTTGCACGCACGTTCTATTTGGAGATAAAATTAAAAAAGTAATCATTGTTTTGAGGTTTAAAAAACTCTCCTGTGGCTCATTGCTAAACGATAAAATTCAAGTTCTACTTTTGACCTTAAATGTTTCTTAACTTTTTCTAAAACTTATGGCTAAAATAAAAGAAAATAATTTTATCGATGTCGCATATAATAGTCAACAAAATAAGGATATCAATTAAAAGAGTAGAGTTTATTATATATGTATAGTTATTAACCATCAAATTCTATTCATCTGGCTAACATTTTATATTGTTTCTTTCGCAGGTGGCCCGCCAAATTTTATGGATAGCACCAAGTGCTCCATATGTCCCATGCCACCCATGAATCAATAAATCAAACTGTGCTGTTTTAACTACTAAATGTTAATTTAATTAGTTGTAAGTAAATCATGAGCATTATAAATAAATCAATGCTAATTTAATGTCATTTCTTTTCAGCATATATAGATGCCAAAATTTGTTAATGGTTGTGGTTTCCATGTCGCCAGCAAAACACAAACACATGTCATGTACAACAGAGATATATACAAATATATATATATATATAAAGAAATGAGGCACATACCATTAAGAAGATATTGCCCCACCCACCCACACAACACAACACACACATATACATGTTCATATACCATTTATCAACGTTCGAAGACCCATTTGTCACGTATTCTTAGATTAAGCGCCTAAAGTTTAGTTTCTGCTCTACGTTAACCTTTTGTTTTAAGTGGCCTACGTTTAATTTTAATTTAGCACAATTCTTTGTAAACATTTTCCTCACACAACAAAAACAGCTTAAAACAAAACAAAAAATACATAAAAGTTGTTGCCTTCTCAAATCCAAAAAAACGTCTGCAGGCAGACCAAAACCAGCAGACTCAATCAAAAAGAAGAAAAATAAGAAAAAAGAAAGAAAAGAACTAAAATTTGCAATCAAAATTCTTTTGACTTTTAGTCGGCATTTAAAAAAGAAAAAACTTAAAATTAAAAAAAAAGACGATTTCAATATTTTGCGCAGCACAACAACAAAAAGAAAATAAATATTAAAAAAAAAAAAACAAATAAAAGCAAGAACGAGTTGGGATTTACTCACTCACTCGCTTGTATTCCATTTATGTATACTTTAGCTCTATGTACAAGTTAGTTTTATATGTAAATCTCCAGATATATATCTTTATATATTTATGTATGTGTTTATACATATATGCAAATGAATGAAATACCTTCGCTCCAATTCCAAATATTTAGTTTATAAGCTGAAACATTTTTCGAATATTTTCCAAATGTTGAATTTATTGTATTATTTTTCAACTAAAATCAACTAAATGAAAAGACAAATGCAATTTATATAAACCAAGACAAAAAGAAAAGACAACAACAATATGAATGATAGTACAAGAATATCGAAACCAACCAGAATCAAGAATAAGAGACAACCTAAAACCTGAGACTCAAAATAATAATAATTTTTTGTAAACATTTTTTCCTCACACATAAAGAACTCCAATATTTTTGTGTGTGTATATATATATGCAATTGCCTGTTATATACATTTTATTATATACATTATATATATACATACAGATATATACAAGAAATCTCTATATATACATTGCCTATATACAAACCTGAACAAAGTGCAGCTCAATTAGCCTAATTTCTTGGAATGTTACAAAAGAAAAGACCCACAAAAAAAAAAAGAAATTAATTAAAAGAAATCTGAATCTAAAGAAACAAAAAAAATTAAATGTTTAATGTATAATTGTGCTCTTTTATGTTTAAGTTAAGATAACAGAAACCTTTGCTTTTTATGGCTTACAATTAAATTAAATGTAAAAGTAAATAATGTTTGTGCTTTTTCGCTTGAATTAACTTTTAATTAAAAGTAAAATCTCAACAACATAAAACAGAACAAAAATGCTATAGGTTTTGGGGGAATTCTTCTGAATAAATCTTTTGGATAGACTGAAAGATAGAAGCTATCTAGCAATACTTCAAAAGATTTCAACTAAAACACAAATTCTTTAATACAAGAGGCTTTTTCTAAATATATTCTAATTTTTGCAAACTAGTTTCGTCGAATTTTTATGAATCTGAAATTCGACTGAAGAAATTCCCCACAAAACGTAGCCCAAAAAAAGAATACTTGCATATATCAATAAAATATTAACAAATCATTTGAAATCTTATGTAATTCGTTTAAGATTCTATATGTATGTGTATTATATAGATATATATATACATTATGAAAATTACTTTGGAAAAAGAAAGTAAATAGAATACATACGGTATTTAAAAAGAAACTCCCCGAACGCGTTTCATTGTGAATAAAAAATGACAAAAGAGTATTAAAGTAATCAATTTTTATTGCTTTGCTTTTGCGATTGCGTATTGCATATCAATTGGTTCAGTTAAAAAATCGTATAAATAATTTGGCTTTAAACCTAAGCACTATAATTAACACAAATGTTAGTTTGTTGTTTGCATTGGGGTAAAGCGCTTAATTGTTGTTAACAAATTCAGAAGCTTATGCATAAACAAATTGGGATCACAACGTAAATACACAATATATGATCAAATGGTGGTATATATAGTATCGTATAGTATATATAGTAGCTGCCCCTAATGGAAGAACAGTTGCGGTATATTCTATTTTTAAATGGAGAATATATAAAGCAAGTCTTCAACCTATGATCAGTAGAAAGTAGGAAGGATACAAGAAAGTTGTTCGATTTTTTGTTAAGTTATATTCTTAAGTTGCAAAAATACTATTGGCAAACGAAATCAGATCAATCTCGTACGCTTCAGATAGGTGATGAGCAGATTGTAGATGAACTTATACTGCGCTAGTGATGGTATAATGCTATCCCGCTGGTGCCTCAGTTGGCCAATGACACGCGGTATATCCAAGTCCTGCAATGGCAACGGAAATCTCAATTAATGGCATCTTGAATTAAATAAATATCTGGGTGAATCTACCTCATTGTGATCCAGAGTATAGAGTAGAAGATCCGCTGTTAGGGTCACACCAGAACGTCCGCCACCCTCCAGACAATGGATGAGTACTGGCGGATTGGTGTTGTGTCCTGGTGGCACCTCGTCGGTCGACGCCAATCGCACTGAGTTGAGCTCCTCGAGAAAGTCGAGGAAGTGATTGACATCCCGTGGACAGTTCTGCTCCGCCCAATCGGCGTACTGCAGATGCCACACGGATCGATACCGACGAGATGGTGCATGATACAGACGCAGTTTGCTGGTCGTGCAGCGATCTGTGGTTTGTGAGAATTCCTGATAAACCTGGAACTGCAAAAGCATACAAAATTTATTTACAATTTAGATTTTAAATAGATTTATTTGATTGGGTACCAACCTGACCAAACTCCATGCGTTCCTGACTGTTGCGCGGTATATAGCTCGTGTCCTCCATCAACTGAACCACCAGGTAAACATCCGCCTCCCACACGCACTGCCAGAAGATGCGCATTGTCTGCGACTCCTGCGGCGATTGGGCGACTATATAAAATCGCTGCTTCGTACCGACGGTGGCCTAAGTATATGGATATAAATTTGTTAAGTTTTGTTGCAGTAGGAAAACTGGGGTATTTAGACCCGGTACTCAATAAGAGTATAGTAAATTAGGTCAGTAAGAAAATTGTTTAAAGGCAGAAGACCGACACCATAAGCATTAGAAGCTGTACAGTAAGTCGGCCTTTCTGTGTTAACCCTTAGAGTTTATTGGAGATGGACGAATTTGGGACGTTTTGATTTCAGAACTAATATACTAGCTAATATGCATAGGAAGGAACTAACTTGATCTGCTTTATTTTGCACTATTATTCAGATGCACGTACAATAAAGCCGGGTTAGTAAGCAGTTTAATTTGTTTAGAATAGTTTGGAATGAAACTCCATGTCAGAACGTGAGTTATTAAGACACATAGAAAGTCTAGCACCATAGATTTTAATTTTAAATAGAATCTAATAAATGCGATTTTCCATGAAGAACTGATAAATGATCAGGTCTAGTTTACTGTAAACACAGCTGGAAAAGTCTTTCTGTCTACATCTACTAATAAGAAACAGAAGGAGGAACCGAAACATATATCAAAGACATATAGTTGAGTTCCTTGCCAGGTTTTCTGAAATGATTTCAAGAACACCCACCGATATGTAGGAGGCATTTACGTAGCCATGTCGATTATCCATGGACGGAGTGAGACGAACGCGATTATCATCGTATGGCAGAAAATTGGGATCATGATTTTTGAGCTCATTCTCCTCGAGCAGCGCACAATCGTATTGGGCATGCTCGCGTCTCTTGGGTATGCGCTCGAACTCCATGAAGAGCTGTGCATCCTGCAGCTTATCATTTAAAATCTGGCACTGGAAACAAGGTAATAAAGAAAACAAAGTTATCTCTTTTCGATGGTTAATCTTTGTGTGCAGAGACTTACCAATTTATCCTTTGAATACTGCCCTGATATGGGCTGTGGCTTGCTCACGCCCGTTGACCAACGATGCGGCAGATTAAGATCGTCCTGGGCGAGCTTCATTTTGGTCGCGAGCTTGGCGTGTTGGGCTGCTGAGGTGTTGGCTTTCTCGCGTCCCAATGTTGCGGACTTTTGTTTGTCCGGTGTTTTGCTGCGTGATAAAATATTCCAACGGCGACGACGCTTCACATCTTTGCTGGCCGACGATGAGCCCGTGGTGTCCAGCGTCGAGTTGAACATGGACGATGTGGACGCCGATGTGTTAGCAGAAAGATTCATGGCATTGAATTGTTGATGCAGTGAGTCACCTGCTGGTGAAATCACATCCACCGTCGACGACTTGTTCAAACTGGCCGTCGAGCGGTGCTGACGCGGCGGAGGGGTGGCTCCAATTGCTGGCGCTGCACTAGCGGCTCGAGCGGCACGCTGCGGCGCTTGTGGCTCCAGAAACTGCAGCTCCGTACTGGCAGCTCGATCTGCACCGTATTTCTTAATATTCCTGGTAATCTCATCATCCGCCTGAGCATTCACAGTGACTGTAACTACATTATTGTTGTTGCTGTTGTTATGACGCGCAGCGGGCACAGGTGCCACGCCAGGCGGCGCAGACTGTATAGAGGAGGCGCGTTGACGCATAGCCTCCGGATTGCCATGCCCCCCGCTGCTGCCGCCACTGGCGCGCTGTGGAAGCGGCACATTCTCATAGATGGGCTCAATGGAGCCGTTCATGGCGCTGCGTTGCAGAGGAGTTGGAGTGGGCGTGCCTCCTCCTGGTTGTGGACTGCTTGCCGGCGGCGGAGCCGAGCTGCGATAACCACTCGGCGGCAAAGTTGGAGAGCTGCAAAAATGAATGAGATTAGCGGAATTCTCTAGAGAAACTCATTCCTACCTTTGGACTGCTGCAGCAGCGGCTGCTGCTTGACTCATGGCTGACTGACGCAGCTGGGACATGATGGACGGTTGCTCCTCGATCATGTTGAGGTTCTCGAAGGTTCCGTGCGGCGGAAGATACGGCTGGGAGTGCCCCATTAGTCCAATGTACGGATACTGATGCAGCATTGTGGCACCCGACGATGTGGGCATATTCCCGCCATGAATTCCTCCACCGCCGCTAGCTCCTGCACCACCGCCTGCCGTGGCCAGTGCAACAAACTGTCCACCGTTGAGCAGATTTCGATTGGACACCAAATCCGGCGATGAGCCGGACACATAGTTGCGATAACCCTGTAATGGACGTGGGGTGGCCACTGCCAGATCCGGTGTGGATGAGGAACTCAGTCGGTTTACCGGATAAGGCGGTGGTGCCTTGTGTAGCATCATATGCATCCGCTGGGACAGCTCCAAATAGGCTGATGGCAGCTGCTGTTGTTGCTGCTGCTGATGTTGCTGCTGCTGCGTCTGGTAGAAATGATGATGATGCGCATGCAAAGCTGCTGCCGGCTGTGCCACATCCGGATAGCGATGGGCCGATGCCGCCGTTAGATGATGACCCAAGAACAAGCTCTCGCCATACACCGCCGAGTTGTGGACATCGGGTTGTGAGCCCGCATAGTAGGCGGCTGCATTGCCGGGCGTGGCCATTGCCAGTGCCACATTGTGCAGCTCTGCGGATGGCGTGCGATATTTCAGCTGCACGGCTGTCTCGTAATCCGGAGCTGGGCGATATGTGGGCAGCATGGCCTTGAGACGCTCCCGCTCGTGGGTGTCAGCGTGTAGGGTGCTGCTGCCGCTGTTATTGTTGTTGTTGTGGTGCAGCATGCTGTTGCTGCTGTGCAGATTGTTGTTGCTCAGATCCAAGCAGCTGCTGCTCTGACCAAGCAACTGGCTGTGACTGTGACTGGCGGCCAGAGAAATGTTGGAGGAGAGCAGCTGTTGCTGCTGTTGTTGTTGTTGTTGCTGCTGCAGTTGCAACTGTTGCTGCTGTTGTTGCTGCTGCTGCTGTTCTGCGGCAGCTACATAGTCGAACTCCACGTAGCCAACGCTATCGGCTGCCATGGACGTGCCATTGTTGCTCTCCACGTCCGCTCCACTGCTGCCCAGACTAGATGGCGTGACCGTGTCAATGTAGCGCTTAAAGAACTTGTGCTGCATGATGCACAGTCGCCAAAAGTAGCGAGCAATCTCCGCCTCGCTGAAGATGAAGCTGCCGACGATGCTGCCATCGCCCTCCAGTTTACTCTGCTCGATTTTAATAGTGCGCTTGTCGATTGTCACCGTGTGGAACTCCTTCCAGGGGAAGTACTGGCGACCGTTGTCCGCAATCACGACCATGCCATTGATGGCCAGGCCCAGTAGCAGATCGTTGCCCAGCGTATCCTTGGCTGCGAAACGCTCCTCTCCGTAGCCATCCAGCTGCTGGCAGCACTGAATATACATTTCCTCGGCCTGGCACTGATTCAGATGGGCCAAGCCGGCGTTCTGTTGCAGTACCTCCATGATGAGGCCATCGAGCATGCTGTCGTCGTTGGCCAGACCCTGCATGTTACGCGGCAGTACCAGCGATTTCTTGAGATAATCCTTGGACTGCTTGTCGCCCTGATAGCTATCATACTCCGCCTGCCGACAGTACAGGGCCAACAGTATCGCTGTGCGTATATCACAGGCAATCCTACTCTCGTAGATGTCGCTCTTCAGCTGCAGGAAGTAGTAGAATCGCGTCGCCTCATCGGTCAGATGCGTCACTCCTGTGGTCACATAGTGACGCACTCGCAGATACATTTTGGGTGCAGCTGCGTACTTGTCCAGCTGCCGACAGAGCGAACGGTCCACATCGATCCATTTGTATTCATCCTCCTTGTCCTTAACCTGGTAGCGCAGCCCAAAGAACTCCGGCTGTTGAATGAGTAGACGTTGGCACACATTATCCAGGCAGTCCTGACCCCTGCTCTCCGAGCTGATTGTGCAATCGACGGTGCTCGAGCTATCTGTGGGTAACCAAAAGATACATTTTATGTAGATAAAAACGTGCGCAGATAAAAACGCTCGGACCAAAGTCAAGAGCGAAGAGCGTCGAGGGTGTCGACTAGTTAAGACCCTGTACTTATTCGATATGACCAAAGTTTACAGTCAATAGGAAAGTTGTTTTAAGATACCTTAGCATAAGTCATGTAATACTACAATAAAGCACGCTCGACTCTATAATACGCTGCACAGATTCCTGTTGCTTGCTGTTTTTCGACAAAATTATTATACCTTCGACCTATCGGAAGTACCGGGTCTATCAAGCCCAGTAGAAGAATGACAACAAAAACGCTTGACAACAGAGCACGCGCAAATATGCTAATGTATGCATGTGTGTGTGTGTGTAAGTGTGTGTGTAAGTGTGTGCACACACATTTTTTTGTTGTCTAATCGTTTTCTGTGGATCGCCTTATACGTTTTATTGAGCCATCGACGGAAATCGTTGGGAATTTTGTTTATTGTTTTTTTTTTGGCAGACAACGCAGACATATCAATAAATGTAATTTAATAAATTAACCATTTTATTCCAAAAGTAAATTTCAAGCTTTAAAGCAAAACTTTCGACATAGAAAAACATAAAGACAAGTATCTTGACTTGTTAATTAAGATACTTTAATCCGTATCCCAATTTCTGTTTAAAGCGTCAGCTTTATAATTAAAACTAAACTTCTACAAAAGACTGTTCCTACTGAAAAACAATTAATTTAACTATTTATTATTTATTATTTTTAAAGGAACCATAAAATTGAGTTCCGAATTATAAATGATTTACTACTCAGTTTTCTCATATTACACAAAATCTGCAGATTTCAAATGTTTACTCCCAGTTGTTTACAGGATGTTAGTGTTAAGCAAATGTCATTCCAGCACAAGCATTCCACACTGTTAGCAATGCAGGCTATGTTAACTAACAGAGGCGCAACAAGTCACACAAAAATGCTGTTATTATTGTTGTTGTTGCTGATTGCTGGTTGCTGCTGTTGATATGTTTTTGGCAAAGGCGAATTCCAAAAAACTGGTAATAACGCTAACCAAAGATAAACTCAATGCTTATCTGCTGTTGTTGGCCATAATAAAAATAACACACAATTATATTTTTCCAATTAAAACCGCGAAAATGACTAAAAAAATCAACAAGTGTAAAACTTGGCGGCAGCTGCTTCATTTTCAGTCACTGCTGTTGTTTTTGCTATTTCTATAACTATTATTATTAGGATTGTTGTTGTAGCGGCGACTCATTGACTCCAGCAATTGAAACTTGAACATTTGTCAGTGGCGCCGTTGTTATTGATCTTCTTTTATTGGTCTGGCTAATTGTTCTGGCTTCTAGGCTGATACGCCCCCGCACACACACGCACAAACGCACACATAAGTACTCGCATGGACAAACACGCACTGCACACACGAACACACACTCACACTCACACTCACCTAGCAAATGATGCACAGATATAACAAATAAACTTTTGGACGTCACATTATATTGTCGACATTTTCTGAAGAATTTTAGTGGCATTTCCGTGCCGTTGTGTGCACACTCCGTATGGAACTATGCCCGAGACACGATTCTTCTCAGCTTCTTCTTCTTCTTCTGCTGTTGGCTTTGACTGAACTGTTGTTGGCCAGCAGGTAACCAACGACATTTGCATGTAAATTACACAATTGGTTTTTGTTTCTTTTGCTTTTAAGAGCTGCTTGTTTTACAGCTTGTAAGGCACTTTGAATAGAACACTGTTGAGTGCCCGAACACCATTAAAATTTAATAATTAAAACTAATTCAAAGTCGTTGCGAAAAATAAATAAAAGAGTTAACAAAAAAAAAACTAAAACAAAAGAGTAGTTTCGGTTGTGGTATCGAATACGCGAATGAGTACAATGACGGAAATGTTAGAGATGGTCAATCATAAATTGTCGGTATCGCTTATTTACAGCAGACTGTTACAACTTTGTTTTATCATTCTATTTTTAATATAGTTTGTAAGATATAATGCACATTATACTTATATTTAATTACAAACATTTTCCGTTCTAAGTTTCTTACATTTCATTTAATATTGTTAACATTTTGCACATTGTTTTGCAGCTGCGTACTCTGCTTAACAGTGTATAATTCGTTGGGATTTCGCGCTTAACGAAACATGAATTAACGAACAGCAACCGTACCTTTTGAGTAACAATAACAACACGCAACAGTATCATTTTGTTAAAGCTGCTGATCGGACGTGATTTGTCCGATAATTACGCCGAATAAGCCTAAATTAAATATCAATTAAGTGTCTACATCAATTTAACCCTAACTACACAACGACACTAGCTTATTAGTCGAACAACTGCCGAACGACAACGTAGACGCAACAAAACAGTGATTAGCTCAATACGCACATATATCCGTGCACTCGCCTCGCACACCAATACACAAATACATGCACACATTTGCATATGTATAGGTGCGGTTTTACGGCTGTTGCAGTCGTCGTGGCTTCCACTTTAACTAAATAAAACAAATTAAGCGCTCGCGGTCGGTCAACGCAAAACGTGTACAAAGAGAAGAAAATCGAAAACAATAAGCAAATACAAAAAAATAACACAATTTGCTAGGAAAAATCATACAAGGCGCATGCAAAAGCATTTCAGCAGCGGATCGCTTCTAAAGTAAATAATACACACAGTGTAAGTTATACGCATTATAGATACATATATTATTATCTGAGACAATTGATCATTTTGAGTTCCGCGTTTGATGGTCAAGGTTACACCAACAATAAAAGATCAATACCTGCATGCATACAAATACATATGACGTACAATACATATATATTTTATGTATATATATGTGTATGTATATCTGTGAATGAGTACACACTCATACAAGCGCACACTTAGTGTGAGCCTACGTGTGTGCGAGGGAGACGAGCAAATGTTACCAATGGAGTGTAAAGTTCATTACTTTTGCCGCTACACAGACAGCTCTGCCCAAGTGTGGACTGCGCCTATTGAACAGGTTGCATGGCTCGCTCAATTTGAGGTTACATCTGACCAGACTCGTCTCGCTCTCACACTCTTGCTCTATTCCCCAGCTGTGTGATCTTCTCGGCTACGACCCATGCGTATAACAATTTGAGTGTAATTTAATTCAATAAAATTTGAGTTATTATTAGCGAAATATTCGAGGCACACGCAAAAAAACTAAATAAATAAATAAAGTAGGAAAGGAGAACAAAGTCGTACAAATTTCGCTTTGTATGTCATCTGATGTAATAGTCGAGATATTTATTTATTATTGCAGAATAAAACTCGTTTATGGAGTTTCCCTTTTAGCTGATTGTTTGCTGGCTGTTTATTGTCGGCTGAGTTTAGGTATCCAGTTTATTATGAAATTTTAGATTTATTCTCTTTTATATACTTTCATGGTCAACTTTGAGAAAGGCTTTGAGCTTTTAAGATATGATTTCCCTTTTTAATAAATGTATTATTCATATTTCTTTTTTTTCTCTGTGTGTTTTTGCTATTTTTCAACGTTTCCACTTTGTGAGTTTCGTATTTATTGACCAACGCGAAATACACTTGTCCGATAGATTTGGCATTGAACCACATAAAAGCGACCGTTCATGAGGTATTCGAATAGTGTGAATGTTTGACTTACTACCAGATAATTAAAGCTCGTTTTGGCCAACTATCAGACGGAATACTTTGTGGACTACCACACACCCAATCGGGTAAACGGTTTAAATAAAATCACAACAACATTTGAAAGCGATAACGAAAATTTAAACACAGAATTTGCCAGCTCATGCTTACTATTTAATGACTGGCAGCTAGCACACGTAGGCACATCGCATTGGGAGCAGTACGAGATTGGATTTACTATACCTATGTGTGTGTGAGTGTGTACCTCGGCAACGGGTCTTACGATTCTCCCACTCAACAACTTAGTCGAGTTCATAGTTATGATAACATCTTTAAGTTTTGCTTGTTTGTTAAAAATAGCTCTCAACTTTTACAGGGTCCATCGGGCGTAACCCCTTTGACCGACAGCCCAAAATTCGCATCTCGTAGATTTATTTGTAACATATTTTACAGACAAATATATATAATAATATTAGCTATTTCTTATCTTTTATTATAGTACAGATTCTAATGTTTAGTATATATAGGGAAGTGCTTATACTTATAATTTCTAGTCTCAACTTTATGGTTTTATTTTTCTCATTATCAAAATGTACTCAAGATCTAAAACTTTAACAAAATGTTAAAAGTAAAGATAACAAAATGTAGATTTTATCTTATGTTTAGCACAAACTTCGTTTGCAGTCAAGTCTGGATATAATTAACAACCAGGGAATTTAGCAACAATAATAAATCATTCGATTTTAAAAGCGATTTATAAAAATGAATTGCACAGTCGAGCTATCGGGACGCTAATCTGCCATGTTGCCAAATTTCAATGGAGAGTTGAATGAATCTGTCTGGCGCTCGAAACGATTTAGAAACATTTAAAAAAAAAGTTTATTAGCCCTCAGACGGTGGCTAAATACCTTCAAAGATATAATAAGTAATCAATCTATGTATTTACAAGATAAACATGTGCAACAATGAGTTCACAATATTCAGACCTGGTTGCAGTAAGAATGTTTAACAAGATATAGTATAAAGTACAACTAATTTCTTCCTATAAGCACGCTAGCCAATTAGAGGGAAGTGAGTCTGAAAATCTAGATTTTATTTCAAGAAACAAGTCTAATTTGCTTAATGTGCTGTGCTTTAAAGCTGAAACTAACAAAGTGTTTTAGAATTCCACTGTATTATTATTTTTATCATCTAGTTATAAAGCAACCAAACAAAACCTTGTCTATTAGACCCTTTACCATTTACGATCACTGACGAGTACAAGTTTTTGAGTTCTGAGTTCCCATTTGTGAACCCGATGGCGTCACACCCCGGGTGGATTGTGACCTAAAAAGTTGATCAACTGTTGCGCTGTTGTCACTTGTCATCGTCGTCGTTGCCGCTGCTTTCCCCGTCTATCGAATTCGTTTGGTTTAGCGAGTACTCACTTGATTGACCAAAGAACACCTTTTCTAATACCTAAAACCGTGAAAGACGACAATACACTACGAAAAACTGTCTGATTTGCATATGCGTCGTTGTCACATGTTTAATATTTATTTTTTTGCCATTTGCTGACCACAGCAACAAGAACTAAATATTGCACGATCATTTTCTATGCAAAAATCAAACAAAATCAAAAAGCAATCAGACCGTACCTCACATATTAGACATTAATAAAAACCTGCTCAGAATTCAAGGTGCAACGTCAGATAGATTTATTCTTTTATTTTTATGAATGACTGACACACGTCTGAGCGACTGAGCTGATCGATTTGGGTTACCCCATTCGTATAGAGTGAGAAATAGTTCATTATATTCGATTTCCAACACTCTAATTATGTACCATTAAAATAAAATGAAAGCAAACTTATTACAAATACCACATGCTGTCGGTAAGTCGCGTATTCAACAGGAAATTTGTAAACTTGGAAAAAATAAAATAAAAAACTTAAAAACAAATAATTAGCATATCTTAGATTTATTTTAAACTGTAAACAAAAACAATTTTTGCAAAGTAACCTATTTTTTAAACTATTTTAAATTTTTAAGCAATTCTATGAGGCAAAGACTTAATCTAGAAACTTTTTTTTTAATTTTTCGAAATATTTGAGGTCTTTGTACCTTTGGGTATTTTAAATTTGCTTAGTAGATTGCCTTGGTGATTCCTCTACTGATAAAGGGCATGGAAAACAAACTCAATCAAACTTAAATTTAACTCAATCTGCGATAAAAATAGATTTCACATGGTAAAAAGTCAGTGATCGCATATTTTGTTTACGCTCGATTGAATATTGCCAAAACGCTGGTAATATTTTCATCATTGTTTTTGAAATCGCACTTATGTTATCAGTTGATAAACCATAAGCGTCGCTAATTGTTGCTGTGCAGTAGTGATAAGTTCATTTTTTTTTGCAGTTTGTTGATAACGATGCGTTTGAGACATTAAAACTGCTGCCCACAACCGTTTCAGCTGTTAGTTAACAGTGCGCTGTTAAGTCGAACAGACTGAAGGTGAGCGCCGGTTTTGCATTGCGTCAGCCGTCAACCGTTGAGCAAATGCCAATTAAAATAATCATAACAAAAAAATACAATTAACAAAATTAATTAAACGACAGTGAAAATTAATTTGCTTTCATATACAAATCTTATTAATTTTTGTTGTTAATAGTCTACAAGGCGAAAGCAATTTAAAACGCATTACAGTGTCAATGTCAATGCGCTGTCGAGTGCGAGACAGACAGCCTAAGAGAGCGAGAGAGTGACAGACAAGTAGATACAGAGAGTGCAAGCGTGTACCGTTAGAACAAGTGCGGAAGCTCGAATTGCCGTTACGCGTCTTCGGTCGCATGCAAAACAGTCCCCCAAGACTGTACTAGGGAGCACTATGGGTGTATCGTTTCCAGCTTACGTGGCATACATTATTAGCTGTGCGTGTGTTCAAAGTGCCAAATGCAAATTGTGTTTTCCCCTCTCTCTCACTCCCTCTACTCCACTCGCTTCTCGTGTGTGTGTAAAGTGTATGCAAAACTAAGAAATAAAAAGAAAGAAAAGAAAAAACAGTGACACTAAAACGTTTCGCTTTTTATTTGAAACCCTTTTTCTTTGCAGTCGTAGCCTAAATCATGTCTAGTGAGCAGCTCCCAGTTGACGGAGCCGCAGCTGCCGCTGCCGGCGCCAATGGTGATGAGCCCTTTCTGGGATTACTGGATATAGCACTGCTGGCGGTGCTGATCGGCGGTGCGGCGTTTTATTTCCTGCGCAGTCGCAAGAAGGAGGAGGAACCGGTGCGCAGCTATTCCATACAGTAAGTAACTAAAAGTCCTTAAGGCTAGCAATGAAAATCATGAATGTGCTGAAATATTGAATTAAGCAGCTAATTTGTAGTGCTCTGTTGTGTTTTATTGACACAGGCTCGAACGCCGAAGAATGAAAACAATAAAAGAGAATTTATTTCCGGCTGCTGTGAGACTCAAACCCGTTGATCGGAAAAAATAAGAGAGGGGGAGAGAGAGAGTGCGTCTCTGTCAAGCAGCCACACACTATGTAACAGGCAGACCCTAGCTTATTTCATACTTCATGCACATCAAAGTTCATAGCTCTCTTAAAATGCTTTAGATAACAGTTTCCTTTGATGCTATTTAACAGCTGTTAATTAATTCTTCTTTCTCTGCTTTTTACAGGCCAACAACAGTATGCACTACCGCAGTGACAGACAATTCGTTTATCAAGAAACTGAAAGCATCGGGACGCAGTTTGGTTGTCTTCTATGGCTCACAGACGGGAACCGGCGAGGAATTTGCCGGTCGTCTGGCCAAGGAGGGAATTCGTTATCGTTTAAAGGGCATGGTAGCAGACCCCGAGGAATGCGATATGGAGGAACTCCTGCAGCTTAAAAACATTGAGAACTCATTGGCGGTCTTCTGTTTGGCCACCTATGGCGAGGGTGATCCCACTGATAATGCCATGGAGTTCTACGAGTGGATTACCAACGGCGATGTCGATCTATCAGGACTTAATTATGCGGTAAGTGCATATTAGCTAACTGATAAGACCCGGTCTCAGTCAGCCCAGACCCTGAATCATTTGGCCTTCGAATTTGTTTTTTGGTCTGGTCCTCTTATCAGACACTGGCGTGCTGATAAGCAAAGCATTATCTATTATCGTGTGCCCGTGTTGAATGTGTAATTAGCCCTAGACTGGGCATTTTATAAACAATCGAAACATAAATAATATTAGATAAAAATCAATGTCAATGCTGAAACAAATGAAGCGTAATGTCGTTTATAAAAACCAGGAAGTAAAATCTATCAGGCATTAAACAAATATGTTCAAAGTAAATTTAATTTATAGATTAAATTTCAGTATTTAGATACAGTTGTCATTGCCAGAATCGATTTGTCACACGCTTTAGTGAGTTGAAATTCTATAGACTAACGGTATAACAGCTTATTTAATTGGAAGCGAAACTAGTTTGTGTAATTGCCTTCAAATCAGCTGCGGATTGAGCTATTAAGTCTAATCATTTCAGATTCAATTGTATCAAACATTTAACATGAATTTTAAATTTGATAGTTTTATAAATTTATTTATAACATTGCTTTAAACATTTCAATAAGAAACATGTTTGAAATGGTAATCGTTAACAGAAACCAAAATTAAGACTGTGACGTCACAACTTGACTAGTTAACAGCAAGGGCATAATAACAGACCCAACAGCACTGTTAGACAGACTAGCAGATGTAGCAATCATGTTAACTGGTCACACTGTCACGTAACAGCTGCTATTAAAACGTGCACACTCGCCGCTCGCATCTGTTGCGCAATATTGTTTACTGTTCGTGTTGTTGTTGCCCGCGCAGTGGAATGCTGATAATAACAATAATTCGAAATGCTGAATGAAAACATATGTAAAGCTGCTGCGGAAAACAAAATCAAGCGGCAATGCTGAACACGTTAGCCGGCGCTACAGTCAGCGCCGCCTCAAGCGTCGCAGTCGGCCTTGGCACGTGTCAATGGACGGGACGCACTTTGATCTGTCTGTTTAAAAATTTATGTAATAAAACAGCGACTGTCGTACATACAAAAGCCCAGCATGGGGTAATAGATCATTTATGCTTTATAATTTTCATAACATTGCTCATTTTGTTTATTGTCGTGTTTTACAGGTCTTTGGCCTGGGCAACAAGACCTACGAGCACTACAACAAAGTTGCCATCTATGTGGATAAGCGTCTGGAAGAGCTTGGCGCCAATCGTGTTTTCGAACTGGGCTTGGGTGACGATGATGCCAAGTAAGTGAGAGTATAATCAAAGAAGAACCATTATTAATTCGACTTATCCTTATTAGTATTGAGGATGACTTCATCACATGGAAGGACCGCTTCTGGCCCGCTGTCTGTGATCACTTTGGCATTGAGGGCAGCGGCGAAGAGGTGCTTATTCGTCAATATCGCCTATTGGAACAACCCGACGTGCAGCCAGATCGCATCTACACTGGTGAAATTGCCCGTCTCCACTCTGTGCAGAATCAGCGTCCTCCATTTGATGCCAAGAATCCCTTCCTGGCACCCATTCGTGTCAACCGAGAGCTGCATAAGGGCGGCGGTCGCTCTTGCATGCACATCGAGCTGAACATTGATGGCTCTAAGATGCGCTACGATGCTGGCGATCATGTGGCCATGTATCCCATCAACGACAAGACGCTGGTGGAGAAACTTGGACAGTTGTGCGGTGCTGAATTGGATACGGTGTTCTCGCTGATCAACACCGATACTGACAGCAGCAAGAAGCACCCGTTCCCCTGTCCAACTACTTACCGTACTGCCCTGACGCACTATTTGGAGATAACTGCCATACCTCGTACCCACATCTTGAAGGAGTTGGCCGAATACTGCACGGATGAGACCGACAAGCAGCTGCTGCGTAGCATGGCCTCGCTGACGCCCGAAGGCAAGGAGAAGTATCAGAGTTGGATTCAGGATGCCTGCCGCAACGTGGTGCACATCCTGGAGGACATTAAGTCATGCAGACCGCCATTGGATCATGTCTGTGAACTGTTGCCTCGTCTGCAGCCACGTTACTATTCCATTTCATCTTCGGCTAAACTGCATCCTACGGATGTGCATGTAACTGCCGTGCTGGTTGAATATAAGACGCCCACGGGACGTGTCAATAAGGGTGTGGCCACCACATATCTCAAGCACAAACAACCCAAAGATGGCGCCGAGGATGTTAAGGTCCCCGTCTTCATACGCAAGTCGCAATTCCGATTGCCCACAAAACCAGAGACGCCTATCATTATGGTTGGTCCCGGTACAGGATTGGCTCCTTTCCGTGGCTTCATCCAGGAGCGCCAGCATCTGCGGGATGAGGGCAAGACCGTGGGTGAATCTGTGCTTTACTTTGGCTGCCGCAAACGCAGCGAAGATTACATTTATGAGTCCGAACTGGCTGAGTGGGTCAACAAGGGCACTCTCACCTTGAAGGCGGCCTTCTCCCGTGACCAGGAGAAGAAGATCTACGTGCAGCACTTGCTGGAACAGGACGCTGATCTCATCTGGGATGTGATTGGCGAAAAGAAGGGGCATTTCTACATTTGCGGGTAAGTTAAACTGGGTCCAAAGCAATCGAGCACACTACGTCACACAATTGAAACTATTTCTAATTTAATTTTGAACTTTTCAGTGATGCCAAGAACATGGCCGTGGATGTTAGAAATATTTTGACGAAAATCCTGTCCACCAAGGGCAACATGAGTGAGGCGGATGCCGTGCAGTATCTGAAGAAGATGGAGGCCCAGAAACGCTACTCAGCGGATGTCTGGAGCTAATCGTATCATTCCATTATCAGCTCTCCACTCTCCTCTCTCGCTCAGCATTGAGTCAAGTCGCGGAACAAAGAAACACAACAATGAATAACTAGAAGCCGCACAATTTACATAAGTGTGTAAAGTCGTAATGTTTTAGTTAATTAAACTATATAAAATTAAATGAAAAAATTATATAAATTCGGTTTGGGAACTACAGCTGCGGTTCAACAAACAAAGCGTTTATGTAACCCTTATGCCTAATATCTAGTGTTAAATTAATTATGCAAGTTATTGATGCCTTTAAATAATGTGAGAGTATAAAATTGATGTGAACTATAATGATATTGATGATTATAATAATTTTAAGTAGACTTTTTGTACGTGTGCAATTTGAGTTGAATTGTTTGACTGCTTTTATGCAGCATTTTAATTTAAGTTGCGTATTTTCTATGGTGATTTCCAAAAAAATAATAACAAACAACAAAAAAACGAATTAAACAATTTGTGCAATTTTTAAACCAACTTGAAATTGTATTTTATCGTAATATAAACGAAAAATAAATGTGAAAAATTTTACAAAAAATATTGTTTTTATTATTTTACTTAATTTTTTAGTAGATTTTATTGGAACCTTAAAATGAAGAAAACTGGAAAAAATACGTAAAAGCTTTAAATAAAATGCCTTAAATTAAAAATACGAAATGTATTTAAAAAGGATTAAAATCTTTCAATCTGACTTTATTAAAAATTATTATTATTTCCTAGAGACTAAACATATTTCCTAACATATCATATTTGAATTAACATTAAAATTGATTAATACAATTTTTTTTACCGATTAACTTATTCAACTGCTTTAAAAATATATATACATATTTTTATTTTAAAACAGCCATATAATTAGTTAACAGCATTTCCTTGTTTTTAATGAATGAACTTAAAAATGTGTTCTTATTTTAAAAAGGCTTAAGATAAGGTGACGTAGTAACCTACCAGGCTTCGACGGAATACATTATTATAATTTATTTTCTAGTACTTATATATTTATTAAACTAAAATAAATATTTTATTAATTTGTATGTTTTATAATAGTCATATATTAAGGATACAGCATTTTAATTTGATATTTAATAGTATTTTAAACATATTATTTTCTAAAATGGCTAAGAAAGTAGATTAAATGGATACACCGCATCAGATTTTGCTGGAATCAATTATGATTTTTCGTTGATTTTCTAATTGGATATGAAAATTCACTAGTACTTCTCTAAATAACCCTTTTTTAATTAAAATAGCCAGAAATCAAGTTCAAAGCTTGTAACATATCCCAATTTTAAAATGGCTAAAAAATAGCTAAGCTCTCAATTCTGTTGGACGCACAAGTTACTCAAATGCCAGTCTGGCAACGCTGCGCAATGCTTGCAAGTTGCAACGGTAAACGCAAAAGCCTGGCAACAAATTTGTAAAAAGTGCGCGTAATCTTGTTAAACTTGATTTATACTAATTAACTATGTGTTTTTATTCATCTAAGCGCGTGCAATAAACGTTAACTAAACTAAGGACACCTGGACAGGTGAGTGTCATCGCCATTGTTGTTGTTTTTGCTGTTCAATCGAAAACTCCGTCACGTTCGAAGTGCGGCAATGCAAAGCGCAAAGTTTCAATAACGCGAGTGGATGAAAATTGTTGTTCAATTTTTTGCCTGGCGAAATCGGCGTCTGCAAAATTCTCTAAGTTGTTGTCAGCGGTTTGCGCCTTGTCCTGACTGATCGTGGGCAGAATTCCATAGGCAGCAAAGAAGCCATAGGTCTCCCGCCGCCGCACTTCGACTAACAGCTGTTCGTAGCTGGGCACGGGCACGCCCACGTCCAGCTGGAGCAGCGTCTCTGTCAGACGTGTGTGATAGACCTTGAGCAGCTGTGGCCGCTTGTTCTTAAGCACATCCAGTGTGAGGCTGGTGTAGAAGAAGTAATTTAAATCAATGCCGGGACTACCCCAAATGCTCAGCTGAAAGTCTATGAAGATCAGATCCAGTGGCTGCTGTGTATCACTGTACTTGAAGAGCATGTTGTTCACCCAAAGATCTCCATGATTCAGCACTTTCCATTCATTTTCCAGTGGCGCCTGGGCACGCACTAAATTCGCACGCTGATTTTTCATATATTTTCCAATTTTATCCGCTATGCGCTCGAATCCCGGCCAGCTGCTAACCATTTTATGGAGCTGCTGTCCATTGCCACCAAAGAAACGCAAGAGCAGACCATCATCCTTGGCCAATCCCTGTGGCGACAACATGCCATCTCCATAGGCCTCAATGATTTCCCTGTCCTAAATGATCAGTAGAGGATTAGTTGGTGAAGATTGGGTATAAGAGTGCACTCCTACCAGCATTGCCAGCGCCATGGAGGCGGCATGGAATTCCGCCAAACGCTCCATGACCAGGCGACAATGTGTTTCGTTTAGACCCGATTCCCGGGAGGCCATCACATAGCCCAGCTGGCTGAGATCCTGGAAGACCAAAGCATTCTCCGGCTCCTTGAGGTAGTGATAGAGTCTGTAAACTGAGGTTTAAGTCTGGGAATTTGGTTGTGTTTAGATGTGTAGACTCACTTGGGTCCAAAACGTCGCTTGCATTGCATGAGCAGCTCCAGGCGTGGCAGCACCTCATAGTAGGTGATCTTCTCCTTGAGGTACACCTGCAGATCCTCAATGAACTCCACTGAATCGTTGCGGGGTATACTCTTCACTACCACTGACAGCTGATGTTCCGCCGATCCACTACCACCCTGTGGCCTGTACTTCAGACGCACCCTGTAGATCTGACTGCAGTAGTTCTCGCCGGTGCTGCTGCCCATGCTGCAGTGAACGCCAGTCAGTTGAATCCGTGACGTGCGCAGCGCAGTTTCCAACACCTCCGTGAAGAAGGCCACATTCAGATGCTTGGGCTGAGAGCCAGTCAGCTCCAGCTCCCGATCGTATGAAATGTTAACCATGTTGTGATCTCAACTTGATTGAAAATTTCCAACGTTCGGTAGCTCGTTTTATATAGGCATAGAACCGGCATTGCGGTTAACTGACGTATATAATTCTTAAATATATATAGTAATATATAAGTGTCATCTATATGCATTTGTTTGTATATAATTTCATTTAATAGGCGTCAACTTTAGCTAAAGAGACAATGACACGCGACCTTTTAATTCTGCTACACACATTGAATACTTTAAACCAGTTATTTAATTTTCTCGGTTTTGTCTTACATCTCATTGTACGTGCGAGTAGCATCGACTTGTTCACTTGATGGACAGCCGCAGTCACAATCGCAGACGGAAACCCACCCACTTTACAGGTTACGTCAACTGCTTTAGTTCATTCTATAGAACTATCATACACACTACTTGCTATGCAATCAGCTTAAAGATTAGCGAGATAGAGCAGATGCCATCACGAACTAGCGTATTTACCTATCTCTTCCCTTCTCTCTTAAACCCCCTCCCTCACTCTCTCGCTTTCTTTCTCTCTATCTCTTCTACTTCCATATTATTTTGATTTTACTTCTATATTTTGTGCACCTTCAGTCAAAAGAGTATTTCATCTTCGTCTTTTCCTATCCCCCCATCAATTTGTGACTAATTTACATTTCTCTGTTCTTTTTACTTGTTTACCTTAACTCAAAATCTGTTACCTTAATTATTTATAATTATTTTATAATAAGATTTCTCATGCTATATTTGATGAGTCCGCGTGATTATTATTTTTAACCGAAGTGTGTAAAATACAGGGTGCGCCTCTTAACAAACATTGCATTTATAGGAAAGAATTCTGCCGAGAAAATTGTGTTATTTATAATATTTATTTATTTGTTTGAATTCCTTTGATTTAAATTAATTTTTGTAATAGAATTGTTTAACTTGTATCATCGCTAATGGATTGCCCTTTATGTTTACTAATAAAAGTTGAAGATTTGTTTAATAACATAACGAACGAAACGACAAACAAGAAATAAAGTGCAGTCGAGCTTAGAGTCGCAATAGAAAAATCTTAGAAATTCAAAGTTAAAGTTCTGATTGTGGCGGATAAGGGCGTGGTTTTTAAAATTAATACAAACTTTATTTGAATATGTTTCCAGTTTTAAGCATACATATTCATTCTTACTAAGCACATATAAACATTACTTCGTAAAGCTGTCTTGCTCTGCTAATCACTAATATTTTATTTATACAAACTCATTATACACTCACCCAGGGTATTAAACAATTAAATCGGTCAGCAATTGTCGATTTTAAGATTTATGCACCATTTATGTAAGTATACAATTGTATTTACTAATGTTAGTAACTGTTGACATGAAATCAAAATGTTTATCGTTTTGTAATAAATAGTGTTAATTAGTTTTTTAGTTGAGCTATAGAAAAGTTTAACATGAATGGGCCTCTTCATTTTTAAAAAGCTTATGTTAAGTTTTAAATTCCATTATCAGCTATACTTTAAATTTGTTTTCAATTTGATTGCAGTGCGAATTTTATAAACACAATTATAGATTTAAATCAAATGAAATCATTAATTAATCTATAAAATTGTTTGATCGTCATATAACAATAATTTCTAATGCAAAATTTACATTTAAATACTGCATTTAAAACTCGTTTATGGCTTCTCATTATTTATGTCAAACAATTCTGGTAAAGAAATTCTGCTCAAATAAGACTGGTATTTTAGACTAAAAATAAATGTAGGTCATAATTTCCAAATAAAGGCATCTTTATCATTACTTTTGTTATCGTTATTTTTATGCGAAATATTTGCATTTTTTTTTGCTTTTTACTTTAAATTATATCAATAATTATATCATTAATAAAAGGCTACATAACAACTTATGAAAATTCAAATTCGTTGTTAGATTTAATAGCCAAACATTCGACCTTAAGAAATCCCGTTGAAAACAAACAGACCCGTTATTTACTTGTGAAAATGTTATTTCAATGACACTCGAGACATGCAATTGAAAATAGAATAAAGTTTTTGTATTCTATTTTCTCTGAGGCGTTAAATTGTTAACTGACAAGACGACAGTTAATTAAATGGGGGCAATTTATGTGAATTTTTTTTTCTTTTATTTGAATTGGAAATAGAAAATTCGCACATGCAACGTTTATAGTAATAATCATAATCAAATGGAGGAAATTGTTCAATCAAAAATTTGCAAGTCATCTAAACGTTTTAACGTGAACTTGAGGCTTTCGAGAGTACGTGAATTTCCCTCAAACATGACCTGTACCTTCTGTCTGGCGAATTGCTCATCGTGAAAGTTCTTCAAGGAGTTGTCCTCAGAATCAACACCAATCATGCTCATCAGCGGAAAGAAACCAAAGGCCACAAAGAAGCCATACGCCTCCCGAGCGCGTATCTCCGCCAAGATTTCTTCGCGTGTGGGAAGTGTTTTGCTCCACGGTAAATTCTTTAGACAGTCTAATAGGGCATCGCAGTAGGCATCAATCAGTTGCTCCCGTTGAGTTCTTAGCACATCCAGTTCCAGGCTGGTATTCAGAAAATAATTGACATCAAACCCCAGACTGCCGTAGAAGCACAGTTGGAAATCAATCTTAGAGGGACTCGAATGGATAAATGTTTTTAGGAAACTCTGCCTCAAAACTACTTACAATCTTCACCTGCTGCACTTGGTACTCCTTGTCGTACTTGAAGAATACATTATTCACCCAAAGATCCCCATGATTGAGTACATTGTATGCACCTCGCAGTGGATAAACCGATTTCAACACACGCTCCGTGAAGTTCTCGTGATATCGATAGAGTTTCCTTGTTATTGGCCCAAAACCTTCAAGGTCATTAATTAATGCCGTCAGTTTAAGCAGCTGTGTACCGAAGAGCAGCTTGAAAGGCTGCGATTTGATGGCGTCCATGTGCAGCAATCCAAAGGGATAACGATCGATGATCGTCTCGGGTTCATGCTCTGCCATTACCATAGTCAAGGCATGGTATTGAGCCAATTTGCGCAACACCAGCATCGCATGGTTTGCATCCAAGCCAAGTTGGCGACACTTCAGCTGATAACCCTCACAGCACAGGTCCTCAAAGAGGATCGTCTGTTCCGGCTGGGTGGTGGAGTATAAGTGTCTTTTGAGGAGGGGAAATAGAAGAAGATTCAATGGTAGAATTTTAACATAAGCAACAAAATATATTCAATGCAAATAAAATAATTAAGTTATGTTTTCCAAGAGTTACATATGCTATCTAGTAAAGATATAAGCTTTTATCTATCATTATAAATATAAATCATTTCTCTATTAAAATTGTCTGATTGAATAATTATTTTGTGAACAAAAGTGTTTGCTAAATTAACTAAAAATGTTTAAGGTTGAACCTGTCATTGATATAGTCTTGAAACTTTTAAATGTGTCCTCTGATTCATTACATTCCATTTTATCATTAAATGATACATTTGCCTTTTTGTTTCTAACTCGGAATAATATTTCTTAAGTCAAGAAAAGCAGAGTCAAGGAATCCAGAGCTTTTAAGTTCGAACTTCCAGAATATAAATTGGTTTAATCAAGGTCCGTCGAACCTAATTTGTGTGTATGTGACTGGAGTACAAAGCCCAAAATCAAATTTTATATTTAATTTGACATTACTTACTTGGCTCCCAACATCCAAGGCTCTTCGGTGGCATTTGCTCGCCACATGAGCGCCTCCAACTTTGGTTTGATATGCAGATAGAAGACACTCTCCTTGTTGTAGATGTGGAGGCGTGCCAAAATGGCTTGCTTCTCGGCCGGCATGCTCTTGACAATCACTGAGCACTCGACCAGTTCCCGATCCGTCGACTGATACTTGAGGTGGGCCCTATAGATATTGCTGCAGTAGTTCTCACCGCCACGGGTCAGATCGCTCAGCTGAACTTCCAGGACCTTTAGATCCTGCTGCTGCAGACCGTGCTCCAAAGCACGTTTAAAGAACTGCGGTGTTAAATACAGTGGCAACGAATCCGATGTATCCGACATTTCGACTGACTGTGAATCAGTTTGGCAACAAAACAGTTTGTTTTATATGCAAAAAATCAAAGTGATCTATGGCTAGCTATTAATTGACCCTAATGAAAGATCTTCGAATGCACCAGTTTGCAGCTTGATTGGCTTAATCGAAGTGCATTCAACGACTCGTCGTTCGATTTTGGATTAGTGTAGGAACCACTGCAAAATGCACCCAGAAAAACCTCACAAATGACCAATCGGGCTTTAAATAGAACAAATTTGTGATTCCAGTTTTGCTAAAAATAATGCTTGCCAATTAAACAGTAATTTAAATTGATAATTTTAATTAAACTCTCGTATATAAAAATCTATATTATGTCCGCATTTTCACGCAGCTCAAGGGTTTGGATCGCGGTTTGATAAGGTCAATGAACCCAAAGTGTCTATTTGATCCATTAGGAAAGCCAATTTCTATTCGGGCCTATTTGTATCAGTCGAACAGAGAGTAGATTTTGAGAGTAGATTTCTTTTGTTGCACTTTGTTAGTGTTCTCAAAGTTATATCTGTTGGAAAAGTTCTTTGGGCGTGGTTATGGGTGTACACGAAAGCTATTAGAGTAAATCATTATGTAGTGTGAAACATTCGTACACCAAAGCCTATGCAAAGGGTTCCACTCTACTGTGTTGTGGCTGCTGTTTAAATTGTATCGCATATTTTTATTACACAACCAGCCTCTTTTCACAAAAATTCAGTTCTTTTACGGTTTACGGTTTACTGCATCTGTGAAATAAATAAAGCAATCAAAAGAAACGTGGGAAAGTTGACAAAACATTCATGGGCGTAGCTAGTAATAAGCAGGGGGTCCTATCTAAAATAGTTTAAGTGTGCTGTAATACACGAATGTCATACAATATTTAACACAGAGATTTGCGAACCCCTTTTATTTATGGCAGACTACGGCTCTGTGTGAGCTTGCGCCAGTGACACTTGTTTGCTACTCGCTCTGTCTTCTTCGCACGCAGTATTCAAATGGACAACGGTAAACAGCAAACATATAAACCCTGTACCGAGGGTTTCAACGGTTTATGAAAAATATGAAAATAATAAATAATAAATAAATAAATAGTGAGTATGGAATAAACAATTAAAATTTAAATTATTTGCAATAGTAATGCGACGAATTTAATTGTTTAATTATTTTATATGTATAAAATATTAAATATATTATTATTAATTTAGCAAATAAACAGACAGCAGAAAAATGTTGCAATTATATCATCAATTAATACCACTGGGAAAATTTAAATTGACATTTTAATTGAATTGAACGTCAAATTGCATCACCGAGTGGGTATGATAGACTAGATTAAACGTGTTTAACCCTTTTGTGAGCAAAAGTGTTGAATATTTCCTGTTGAACAAAAGCGTATCAAAAAGATTTTTGTATTTCATTTTATTAATACACAAAAAAACAGTCAAAATATCGTCGCACTTTCAACTTTGTAGTAACGAGCTCTGTTCATGCCACTGAACGGCTTTTCGACGGATTTATTTGAGTGCCTTTCGTTCGACTTGCTTACTACGATCGATGATCCCAATGCCTACAGGGCAATTGAGTTTCTAGTAATCATTGAAGACGCCCAAATCATCGGCTCGTTTAAGCGCCCATTTGTGATAGTCGTTGAGTGATTTCTGCGAGAAAATCGCTTCCATTTTCTTGAGTTTGAAGCTCTCATCGTTCATATTCTCAATGCTATTGTCTTGAGAAAGTTCCTTGGGCATGGTCACCATGGGCAAGAATCCGAATAAGGCAAATATTCCATAAATCTCACGGCTGCGCAATTCCCAGAGCAAATCCTCATAGCTCGGGATTCGTTCGAAGCGAGCGTACTCCAAAGCCTCCTTGAAGGACTTGTAGTAGACCTTGATGAGTTCCTCTCGTCGGGTTTGGGCCAATTCCAGCTTGAGGCTGGTGTTCAAAAAGAAGTTCAAATCACAGCCAGGACTGCCATAGAAGGAGAGCTGAAAGTCCACAAAGATCGCTCGGGTTGGCACATCTGGCTGGGATTTGTTCTCATAGGCATACATAAAGTTATTTGTCCACATATCCCCGTGGTTTAGTACCGTGTAACGATCATCTGGCTTTGGTTTGCTTGCAGATACACAAATCTTTCTAAAGTTGTCGGAGAAACGCTGCAGATGATTTGTGATCTTCTCGTAGCCAGGCCATTTTCCAGTGGCACTGATAAGACCTTTAAGGAAACCGTTGAACATGTTCTCAAATGTATCGCTTTTCAGCAAAGTATCTTCACTGAGCATTCCACGTTGATATTGCTTGACGATTTGCGGATCCTGTGAAATATAAAATGTTATTTAATATATTTATATAATTTTTGTGAACGATTCTTTATTTCAGGAACATCTTCAACGTGATCATATTTTTACAAGACTCAACTTTTCTTACATTTCAAATAGTACCCAGAAAATGCTAAATCAAAGCAAAGTCTTTATTTACTATTAAAATAACAAGATAAAAATAAATTAAATTTAAAACATGTCAAAACAAAGTTTTTGCATTTAACACAAATATTGTTTTGTTGTTTAATGATTACTGTTTTCACAAGCTGTCATTATAGATCTTTAGGATATTATGCTGACTAATTCAGTGATCAAAGCTCAACGTTAATTTTACACAACTAATTGAAACTTAAAATTTCCATGATGTAAAATTACTTTACGGCTAAGTCTTTAAGATTCAATTCGTTTAATTGATCACTTTTTACTTGAAACTAGTGTTTTGTTTTTGATTTTCGAAGACGTTCTTTGTTTTCAACAGTGTAGAAGTCTTGGTTAAGATACTTACCTTCTTTGCCAGCACCATGGATGTGGCGTGGAGTTTTCCCAACTGCTGCAGTATCAATGAGGCATGTTCCCAGTCCAAACCCGCTTCCCGGGAAGCGGTTTTAAATCCATCGACTTTCAAATCATCAAACACAATCGTCTGTACTGGTGTCTTTATCGAATGATAGTATCTAAAACCAAAAATTTTAAATTTGATTCCATTTTCAATTAATACTTTGCACAACTTACTTGGCACCAAATCTGCTGCCATTGCTGAGAATATCCAAACGTGGCAGGATATCAGTATAGGTTTGTTTTTCCTTGATGAATACACTCACATCCTCCAGGAACTGTGTATCCTCCGAAATGGGAATTGTTTTCACAATGAGTGACAATTTCTCTTTATTTGATGACTCTTTGCCATCGGTCCAACGAGCAAAGTTAACGAGCACTTGATAAATTGCTGAACAGTAATTATCTCCCGGATTACTACCCCATTCAAAGTTGATTTCGTAGAGCGTTACTTTCGTTTCCCGTAGACCTTCCTCCAAGGTATTCACAAAGAATCCTGCGTTCAGATACTCTGGCACAGATATATTTTGTTCGTTCTTAATAGTCACCATAGTTGTGTCTTTTTAAATATATTAGTTTTTGACTATTTTAAAGTCTTCTGACTTGCACGACAACCGCTTCCCGATTGCAACTGATTTGATTAGTATTAGAGACCCGTTGTTATATACTCGCATGATTTTATAGGGGAACTTTTTAGTGAGTTTTGCTCACTCTCTCACGCTCTTTCAGTGTCAGTGTCACTGTAAAAGTGAGAATTATAAAAGTCCACATCAGTGCACAGTGGTGCAAGTGTTATAGAAACTTTTAAACTACTATGAGTTAACATTATATAGAAAAATAAATATTTAAATAATGCATAAAATGAAAATTAAACAAAATAAATTTTAATATGTTTACTTAACTTACAAAATTCGTATAACAATGAAATTGTCATAAATTAGATATAATTTGAGCAATTGAACATGAATCTGAAACCACTGTGATTGAATTACCTGACAGTCTCTTCTACGTGTCTCTTTCGTTTTGTTTGTTTTAAATTTGTGCAAACTCATTGTTGGCGTGTCTAACTTAGTAACTCACTAGCTATATTTGAGTATCGTCTCCGTAGATCTATTTGTCTCTCTAACACAGTTTTTTTAGGGGTCAATAAAAGTAGAAACTAATTTTAAGAATTTTTACTGAGCGCTAAGGGGTGATTAGCAGTGATATGTGCAATTGTACAAGTTTGTTGATAAGATGCTATTGAGATATGAATGTGTGATACGCAGACCAGGAAAGCATTATTAATTTGTATTATATACATTTGTTTACATATGAGGCGTGTCGAGAGAGGCATAGAAAGACCGATGAGATTGTGAACTTGTCTAGCGCGTGTTGGAGCACAAATAGAGTATGTGAATGAATTCTTTAATTTTGTGTTTTAATAATATGATAACTAACGATGATATTTGGGTAGCAAATCGATATAATTGAAATGAAATCAGCTGTTTCCTATCAATGTCTGGTTAATTAAAGCACGTATTTTGAGTACGCCTTTGGAATCTCTTACACTATGAATAATCATTTTCTAGGTTTATTTCACAACCTAAAATTACCCTATTGCCGAACGACACGTTCTTTTTTTTTGAGTTGCGAACTCAACCGGTTATCGCGTCAGCTCTTTGAGCGGAGAAAACAACCCGATTGATTCAGTTAGGGAAATTCACGGCATTGCTTGCTGTAGCTTAGACAAATTTATTAAGACTTTTGCCTTCTTGCCCTAGTTCACCCTTATTTAGTTCCATTCGGAGTGAATTGACAGGACATGTGCTAAAAAGCGAATACAATTTAATGGGAAATTTTTAGATGTTTTTCTTACTTTAAATTAAATGCACTCGCTAATAAATGGGATATATCTTATATCCTGATATATCTCAATTTAGACATATTTCGGAGTTATGTACTAAATAGTAAAAATTATTTGGAGGTTGCAGCTAACTGGGAATATAATTTTTTTGGTTTCTGAATAAAATTCAGGAAATATCCCAGTAGTACAAAAAATGAACACAGATATTAAAATTTGATTTGTGAATACTAGTACATTACTAATGCTTCTCTACTCGGTCATAATTTTCAAAAATGATTTCGAAGCATATCAAAAAGCAATAAATTTAAAACCCTTATAAGTGTTTAGTTTAATGATTCTCTTCGTTCAGCTAACTTGTTACAAATTTCCATGTTTACAAGTTTGTTTAGGGACTCTGCGTAAGGTATTTCCTAGTCGTGCACATTGGGCTATCTTAATTTTTATAAACTAAAATATAATTCAAATGCTTTCTTTCAAACTCAAAATGATTTAATTAGCTGTATTTTTATAAGATCTCATTCTCTTTTTTACCGTTTGTTATTCAAGCGATGAATTACAATCTGGACTTAATTATATGTAGATAAGACTTGTAATTAAGCTTGACACATAGCTGTTAACTTTAACATGAATGTGTCAAACTAGAACTGAGAGTTAATTATTCTTTCTTCCTTCACTTTAACGCTCTTTCCTTTGCTTCTCTCATTCGCTCACATTAAATGAAATTCGGGTGTTTTTGGCAAAAAAATATTGTAGAAAATAGACAAATACACACACACATACAGACACAAAATGTGGAGAGCATTGTCCATTCTTCCAATTACTGCATTTTTTGCTGCGCCTTGCGATACGCATCACCAGTTGCTTTTTGGCCTGGAAATAGCCCAGGGTTGGGCAGAGAGCGAGGACATAAAAGGCCAGCTCACCATATTTGCCATGTTTGGCGCTTTGCCTTTGAGTTGCCATCGGCTATACACACACATAAACACGCACACACGGACAACTGTGCATGTCACGTGCTATTGCAGTTCATGACGGCTTAATTAACTCGCGTGTTAGTTTTTCTTTCTTTATTATACCCTGTACCATGGGTCGAATCGTTTTGTTGGTAGTATTTCTTTCATCGGCATCAATATAGCTATTTCTATTTGTTTTGGGGGTGGAAATGTTACATACAGATTTGTTCTTGGCTTGCCACTGACGTTGCGTTTAAACTTTGATTCTCTCTCACTCTATCTGTCTTGTGGACGCTGAGATCAAATAGCACACCTAGTGCATAGAGAGTCTGCAAATGTCTGGCATAGTGCAAGCTAAAGAGTATTTAAGGGCGCCGAGAGCAAGTGTATGCTAGCGAAGAGAATATGTGTATGTGTGAGTGCTTGTCGTTGCGCTGCAAAGCAAGCTGAGAGTAAGCAATGTGGGGAGTAGTAAAGACAACTGAGCACATGTAAAAATGATCAGCTGTAGGTGAAGCAGTGCGTGGAAGTTTAAAGGCTAGAGAAGCAATCACTCATTGGGTTAACATTAAGAGAGCGTCACACTGTTAACTTATACACAATATAAACAGAGCCTTTAACATACTGTGGAGCTTTCATAGGTCGGTGCTGCGCAGACTTGGTACAAATGGTTAAAATGTCGATCGGGGCTTCTTAATTTTATTATCGCGTTTTCTCATTCATTATTTGATATATTCGAAAAAGTACAAGTATTTAGCAGGAATTTGAACAATAAATTAAACAGTTTTCTGACCTTTCACGGGGTACTTTACAGTTGGTTCATCTCGATATCACTCGTCTATCTAGTTTTTGCTGTGTTTTCAGTGCCTTTGATGCATTCGAGATTTTTGTAGCGCCTGCGTCTGACTTTTCGTTAGTTTTGTCAGCTTGGCAAAAAGCAAAAAAAAAACAGCATAAATTTTGCATTACACGTTAAACGGAATGCATTAATAAACAACAGCGTTTGAATGCGCGATTGCACACAAATTAGTGACCAAAGCCACGGTTGTCTGGCCCAGGCTGCATTCCACTTTCGACTTGCCACTTCCCTTAACCACACGAGTCTGTAACCCTTCCGTCCCCCTGTCACCCGCTTGGTCCTTTGAGCAGCGCTGATGTATGCGATTTTAATCGTACGCTCAGACACAAACATGATGCGAACCCCAAAATCCCATGGCAACCCCCCTCGTTTTGTGGAGACAAAATATAATGGAAGTTGTGCTGTTTTTGGTTGTGAGTAAGATGAGTAGATGTGGATGGCCAAAAGTAGACACAACAACCGAATCGGGATGCAGACAGAACTGAATAAATGACCATAATCAAACACTTTACGCCTGAAAGCATGTTAGGCATGAGCATGCATTCTCCTGCTGTTGAAGAAAGCAAATCTGCCTAAGCTTCTGCTTCCTGGCTGGCACTACGTCGTACCCTGTTCCTGTTCCTATTATCTGTGTGCATCAAAGTAGCTGTCGCCGGTGGCCAAATTTAATTAGTACCCTCCAATGGACTCCCTACTTAGTTAAGCATTGCTTTGTACAGGGTATTTGCATTCTCCTATTGACTTTGCCAGTCTGAGCAGTAGGTAATGAATGAAAGTTCGTGGGTTGAGAATATGGTACTCAATGTTTGAAATTTTATGGGGTCTATGACAGCTTTTGAGACAGAATGTGTAAAAGGTAGTAAATAGTATAAGGAATCCTTATTAAGGATGTATTCTCTGTCTACAAATCGGCAGGGCTTTACTTAAATTAATTGAGTTATTTGCATGTGATTTTGCAGAATAGCTTAAACTAAGATACATTTAATTCCAAGGTATTAAAGAATATGATACATATAAAAAGGAGCAGCTCACACTTTAAATCTTTTGAACTAAATAAGTAGAATAAAATGAGTCACTCTTGAGAAACCAGGCAGAAATAATGAATTGTTAATTGAAATAATTAATTGGAATAGTTTTTAATAGCAAATTTGAAGGTAATTAGAGTTATAGAGGCTTTTTGGCTTTTACAAAAAATTATAACATATTTGTTTGCTTATAAAAATTAATTACAAAATTCAGTTGTAATAAAAATGTAATTAATTTAAGTAAATATTTAAATTTTAAGGTTTGCTTGAGTTCTACAGAGCATTCAGGCTGCGTTTAATAACTTTCAAATTTGAAAAGTTCTTTCTTCTTGCTCGGCCAGTGCTAAATTAAACTTCATTTGCACGTAGCACGTGGGTTGCCTACTGCCTACTGCCTACTGACTACCGATTTTCATTTTCCACTTTTCACATGCCGCCTGCCGGTTGCCCTTTAATCACAGTTGGCGCAAATCAAACACAAACAAATGACATTATCGTGTGGCATGGGTGCGTTTATAGGCGTTAGGAAGGGGGAAGGGTAGTTAAGGGTGTAGGGGGCGGGGGTGATGTTTCAGTTGTCTGTTTTACGGTGCCAAAAACTGTTGCATACCGTTGGGCGGCGTTGACATGAGCGTTAGACATTCGAATGCCTTGCATACTTTTTAGCTGCGTGGCCAAGCGCATGAATAATTGATTTCCATAGCCCAAAGAGTGGTGCGATCTCTCTCTTACACATAAGCTGCGGCTGCGTCTCACACTGTTGTCGTCTCGCATTCATTTGTCAGAAAAGAGCGTCAGTTTATTTGTCTGTCTCACTGTCTGTTTGTTTGTTGGTTGGTTGGTTGGTCGGTTTGGTTGGGCAGCTCGGTTGGTCGCGTTGTTTATTTGTTTGTCGCTGTCGTCGCATGCAACACATTTTCGCTGGGGGCCTTGCGTAATTCGCCAGCTCTCCCTCCCACTCCCACTCTCTTCTGCTTCCCCTCCCTCTCACTCCCGCCATGTTTTGCTATTGTTTTTTCAGCCAGTCGCTTATCAGTTTATTTTTGTTCATGCCATTTGCGTGCTACTGTCGCTGATTCAGTGTTGTCAGCATTCCAAAGGCCATAAAAGCTGGCTTAGGGTTAAGGTGCTAAAAAAGCTGAAAAGAAAATAAAGAAATTAGTCAAAATTAATATTTAAAACAAATAAATATTGTTGTACACACAACATTCATTTTAATTAATTTTTTAATAAATCTTGAGGGTTTTTTTCTGTCAACAAAAAATATTTGTTTGCCAAGAGATCGTTCTGTATATTCATGTAGTCTCACATTTACACCTCTAAAGTTAAAACATAAAAATGTTCCTGTTAGGATTTTTTAAAATCTGGCTATAAATAGGCTAGAATGTCAACACTGCATTGCTGACTCCCACTTTAACTCATTCCAGCTCTTCGTATTGCTATTGGCATATGTTTTGGCTGGTCGCGTGTTCGGCTTTAATCCCGTCCAACGCATTATGTTGCCATGGCCCACACTTCTCTCTATTTCTCTTCCTCTCCTTCTCCTTTCCTCGCTTCTCTGTTGCTCTGAGGCTTAAATCAGTCGCCGCAACATTTTTACCCATTTATAGCTAACATATTTGGCCTCTGGCTGGCAATTGAATTGAGCTTATTTTCAATGTGAACGGATATATATTTAATTTTCATAAATACATATTTGCATACCATTTGCAAATGGTTGATCCTTGCATGTTGTCATTAGTGTTGTTCTTGTAGTACTCGACATAATAAGTGCTTGAACCATAAATACCTATTATTATGGACATTTGTAGCTATTTGATAGCTTTGATAGCACTTTCTACAATATCTACTTGTTGTAGACACTTTAAAATTGGCAGCTGTCAAGTGTGTTTTCCGCATTTATAAATGTCTTTAAACAAACTAAATAGTTATATGCCTTTTACGTTTTAATCATATGTCATTATATTCAAATTTCATTAAAAATATTTATATCGATTAAATGAGTTTATTTTGGTATTTGATTTTATTAAAACTTATTATTAGTTGCAATTAGTATAGTTGCGAGCATCTTTATTCACCATTTTTATAGCACTATTTATAAAAAAAATTAATTATAAGAATTAAAACTTTCGCAGTTTTCAAATATACTTTTTTATTTGAATTCGTTTGTTTTAGTAAAATACATTTGGTAAAATTAAATTATTATTTGAAGAAATTTTATATTTTTAAATTTTATTTCCTTAAGTTTTCTTAACAGAATCTTACTATTTTACAATAAATTAAAGCCAATGGAGTATAAGAACGTTTTGAAAAGCAATTTAAGTTTGAATTCTATTCCTTTACTTTTTTTAAGCAACAGTTCCATATTATTTATTGCTTATTTGTAAAGCTATACGTACTGTACTATAGGTAAATTATATCCTAAAAAATTTTTCTAGATTTAATTAAACTTAAAAAAAAAATAAAATACACTTTTTTTTATTTACTATTTAAATTTCGAGTTATAAAAGTTCTTAACTGTGAGTGAGGTGAGTTTTTTAAACGAAATTCTGCGATTTCTTAGACTCGTCGAATAAGGAATTCCCTACTTGCCTGCTTTTCCTGCTTCAAACTTTCCACCTCTTCAGCATTTCAATCTCAATTCGCTGTTTGCTGTCGGTGACGTACGAGTTATCGCAGCAGATTCGTTTGGTAGTCCATATCAATAGACCTGGACCATCAATTCACGATGTTTGCCGGTCTGTGATATATGCGTGGACATGGACTGTCTGTGCGCCTCTGCCTCCTTGTGCCTCGAATGACACACCGGATGGCAATAAATGTCAGGCGACAATTAAGTCTAGGTATGTGCTACCCCTTCGAGCAAGAAAAGTACCAATTGACGTCACATAGTTAAGGGGTGGATTCGTTTGGGTATTTTTCCCCAGCCTTCCAGTGCGAGAGAAAGAGAGCGAGTACTTGCTCTCTTGAAACGCTTTTCATTTGTTTTGGGAAATTATTTTTGTTGCGCTTGGCGGCAAATCCATTGAGGCTTCTCTTCTCTTAACTTTAACTGGCACTAAAAGTCGAGACGTTCAGGTGATAGTAGTGAGGGGGAGTAAAGAGAGAGTGTACAGCGGTGTGTTGGTCTCTGGCTTAATGGAAACTGAAACACCAGTTGATTGCCTCTTGGTATTGCATTTCAGTTTGCTGTCCTGCTGCTTGCCTTTGCGAGTATATTGCATGTGGTTTCTGTGGCAAGCAAAACAGTGACATAGTAGGAGAGAGAGAGAGAGAGAGAGAGTTGGGTGAGGAGTGGAGGAGAGACTGCTACTAGTTTCGAGTTTCTTATAGCTAACTGTTTTGACAAGCCAATATTAATGTGAAACCCAATCTAGTGGGACTCATAGGGTAGCTGCAACATTCTGTTGCACAACCTTTTGATCCCATCCACTTCCATCCACACGCTGCACATTTTCTGCGCCCATAATGTTGCGTGTGAGTTGAGCCAAAATGTAATTAACATGCGATTTGCCTTTTGCATTTCAAGGTGTCATAAATCAGCGCATTGTTTGCTTCTCTTCCCGTGTCAATGGGGTGTTCAGTACTTCCTTAAATCTGCCATAAGGGTGGAGTTCGCTTCATTAAAAAGCTCACATTACCGTTGATTTCCTAGAGGCATTCGTTTTCAGCAAAACATGGTCAACTGAATAGAGCCAAGGGACAAAAAAGGGCAAAGTGGCAGTGGCAGCAGTGCAAAAGCTTCAAAAGGGGTTAATTGATTGGGTGAAAAGTGAAATTAGAAAACAAGCTAAAAAGGTCTTTTTAAATGGCAACCGAAGACGGGTTGTTCACCAATCAAAGACAATTTCATGTTTTCCGAGGGTATCATTTGGGAAAGAAGTTTAAAATGTATATAAGTGGTATGGTAGAGTCCATGTGTTTATGTAAATTTATGTATTTGTCTTTATATTCAGCAAACAATTCGATTGTCTTAATAAATTTGGATACAAGTACGACTTATTGCTGCAAGTAGCTTACACGACGCATTGGATCAGTACAACATATAGCTTCCATTCAAACTCTAGGATGAAAATATAAAAGTTTATTATACAAAAATTCTTTAAAGTAACAAGTTTTGTCTTTACTGAACTAAATTAATAATATTCAACCCAGCATGCGTATGTATATTAATATTCTAAATAAATCAACTATAATTCGTTCGTATTGAAACATTAAAATACATCGTGTAGCTACCATAGTAACCATTGGTCTGCTATTCAAAGAAAGGTTTAAATTCAGCGTACACTGAATAAAGGAGTACATAGTAAAGGAAAATTAGACTAACGTTGTCTACAGAGGTATTTTATTTAAACCATTAAATATTTAGACCCCGTACTCTTTAAAAAAGAGTAAAGGGGGTCTATTAAGTTTGTCAGAAGCGAGATGTGCGTAACAGGCAGAAGGAGGCGTGGCCGACCCCATAAAGTATATATATTCTTGATCAGCATCAACAGCCGAGTCGATATAGCCATGTCCGTCTGTCCGTCTGTCCGTCTGTCCGTCTGTCCGTATGAACACCTGGATCTTTTAAACTACAAAAGCTAGAACCATGAAATTCACAATGAAAGTCCGTTATTATGTCAAGCAGATCAAGTTTATTTCAAATTGTTGCCACGCCCCCTACCGCCCCCGCAATGAGCAAAAAACCAGACAAACCTCGAGAAAATTTTTGTTTTAGGCGAATATCTCAGTAACTATAGCACTTAGGAGCACCAATTTTGGTATACAGGTTCCTAGAGACAGCCTTAATATAACGCCATTCAAAATTTTCAGCTGCCACGCCCCCTTTGCTCATCAGAAATAAAAGACTCTCCAGCTTCAATGCCTTGTTTCTGGCATTAAATCAAATAGTACAGTGTTGTAATTTAACATACGCTTAGAGAATTACTATTTCTAACTTTCCTGAAAGTGGCATCAAAATCCTATGTCAAACAACAGAGAAATTACGGTTCAAAGTTGAAGTTATTTTAAAGCAAAATCACTGCATGCGCGCAACACATACAAACAAACACAGAAACATACAAACATATGTTCGAACGTTTTCTCTACCTGCTGGCGGCAGCGCTGCCCGGAGCCGCTGGCCGCGCCGACCAATGCTATACATACACACATATGTATGTGTGCACATACATATATGCAAATAATCGGAAGAATGATAGAAGAGGGGTGTGGTGCAACTGATAGAGTTGCGGCGCAATGTGGAACCTTCGCATGGATCGCGGGTTCGAGTGCTGACGATGACAGTTGTTAATTTATTTATTTTTTAATTTTAATTCAAAATGTAAATATGTAATTTTAATTTTTTAAATTTCATTTGAAAATTTTAATTTAAATAAAATGCAATACTATGGGAGTACGGGGTCTTTTACAGTCGGCTCGATCGACTGTAGCCTTTCTTACTTGTTTTTTCTTACCTTTGAAATTTTTCTACGCAGCGAAAAAAATAATACGAAATTTAATTTAATTTACAAACTCTTTTACAAATATACCTTATTTGTCTTGTCTTGTCTAAGCACAATACATAAGATATGATTTCTATTTAAATGATGAGTAGTTTACATCGCTTTAGGCTTTAGTTTTAATAAGATTTATTTCTGTTAAAACATAGCTTATTAAAAAAAGATATTCAATGATTTCTAGTTACAGTGGGCATTACTTGACTCAACTGGTTGCCCCCGTTCAGGCACACCTCTGTCTAGTGCCTTTCATTTACAAGACCCTGTTTGTTTTAGACTCTTGAATGAATGCCGTAAATTTTGCGAATATCTCTGATGTAGATTTTGGCACTGGCGATAAGCGACAACAACGCACAACGCGCTACGTTGACAACCCTGCACACATGCGTGCACTAATTAGGTGTGAGCTTATGGGCGTGCGAAGCAGGGCGTTATAATCAACTAAAGATTCATGCAATTGCCTCAAATCTGGTTAGGACACTAATGCTTGAAAATGGCTTTAAATTTGAGTGGTAGAGGGGTGACGGTTAAGTTTTAAATTGAATTGCGAGCACAAACAAACATAGAGCAAACACTTCCGTCTGCTGGTTGCCATTTCCGTTTCCGGTGCGGCGCGTGCGTGGGCAATGTAAGCTCTGGTTTTGATTGCCTCACACATTTTTACAGCCTGGCTGTGTAAATGTAAAAGAATGTCGCCAAAATCAAATCAAAAGCAAACTTCAAAAAAATAAAATAAATAAACGAGACTTTAAAAGCCCCCAACGACAGTCGACTGTAGTCGTCTAGTCAGGGCTGCTAATCCGGGCTAACCCAGGGACGCGTCGCCTCCATATAAGATCAAAGGCAGCCAAGCATTAGGCCATGTTATTTTGTGCTCTTGTTTTGCATAAATTAAACTAGGCCTAGACCTCAGTTAGCCAAAATGTAACTAAGAAAGATATCAACAAAAACAAGAAGCAAATGTCTGACGTTTTTCAAGGAGGCTTTAAGTTGCTTTGATTGAAATGGCTCAGACTCTTTATGGCATATTCCTGTGGCTTGCTAGCCACAAAAACCAGCACACACAGTGAACACACCAACAAACGAACACACACGAACATATTTTTGTTGAGATGCAACCACCTTGAGCCGTATGTTGTGGTTTGACTTATGGTTTTGACTTTTGCTTGACAGTTGCTAGCTGCTATGACACCCATGAAGCCACCCCTTCACCCAGTCACCCACAACTCAACTCACCTGCTACTTGGCACCTGCTCTCTGTGTGAGTTTTTGAGCCATTTTTGGCATGCATCGCAGCACATACAACAAATGTTTATGACACATTTTACACATGCGGTTTGGCACACACAAAGACACTCACTGGCAAGATTTGGAGTATGAGGGGGCGTGGCAGTGTCTCTTCCTAAGCAATTTCAATAAATATTCATTACATCACTCAAGCGAGAGTAATTTACTAAATGATTTTCCTTTAATGTCAACAAATTTGGCGCCTTATCGAAATTAAATTACAAAACTTTGCGAAATTAATTCACCCCAAATTCACCAATTTAATACAAAATGAAATTGAAAACTTTCATACCTGCTACTCCCCTTTAAAGCACGCTTTTAGGTAACTTATTTTATCAGCCCAAATTTTAGCGATTTTGCTTTTGAAAACACGCTGCAAAATGTACCTCGTGCTGTGCAACCAACTGGCAAATTGTAATAAAAAGAGAGCACTTTTACGGCATAATTCAAAATGATACGGCATATGCAAAGTTTTGATAAATTAACCGGCCATTTAAGTAGCTTAGTTTGCTGGTCCATGAAATTGATGCTGATTAATAGATAAACTTTTTTGAATGGCTGCTGGAAATCACCGTTAATCAACAGTATTAAAGTATTAAATATGTGGCTTGTTTCATGAATTAGTACTAAAAAATAATAAAATAAAATTTCAATTTAATTATTTATGTACTATGTTTTATGTATTCAATTTAATTTTTCATTTTTATGCAAAAGTAAAGTCAGCTTATTAAAAACTATTTAACACACATTTGCTTGAATTGTGAATATTAGCAGGGATTTAAAAATTACCTTAGTAATGTCTAAAATTATCATAGTCTCTGTTAAACAAAATGTCAGGCATGAATGTCGCCAAAATTTATTAGCTAATGCTTTACATTTCCCCGCAAGTCCTTCTCGTCGTCGCCTGAAAAGAGTGTTTGGACCACTTGCCTAAGAGAAGCATGTAATAACATTAAAAAATACACAATTATTGTAAATTTTTTGCTGACAATGTAAATACAATAAAAAAAAAAAAATTCAAAGCTTTTTTAGCCATACACTTTAGTTTTAAAGGGAATAAGAAAGCAGTTAATAAGCGGGCCAAAGCGGAACCTACGCTCATTAACCAACATTTAGGGAGCTCATTTAATTAGTTGCAGAGTTTTTATTAAGAAAGGGATAACCGACAAAAGTTTCAATAAAAATTAACACGCAACTTGTTAAAAAGGCAGTGGAAAATAAAAGAGTCTTAACTCTTTTTACAAAAAGCTAACACAACTAATTAAAAGCACTTTGTAGAGTCGCAGACAGACACATTTATTAGTGAGAGAGACGCAGTTGCAGAAGCTGCTAGAATGTGGCGCTAGAGCTGAGAAAGTTGAGCCTTTTGGTAAATTGCCGACCGCTAAAGATGTGGGCGTGGCTTGGTGTGTGGGCGTTGCGTAACAAAAAACCGCAACGCCAAACTTCATTAAAAATGCACACGGAAGCGGCTACAAAAGCCGACAACTTTATTTGAATAAAGTTGAGACAGAAACGAAGACACACACACGCACATACACACACGCACAACTCTTGCCAAGCGGTGTATATGTTGGATTAAATTTATGAAGTCATTAGATGCAATTTTCAAGCACCTGAGCATCTTCGAGCTTCTTTATAGCCTGAAACTGGCAATTTGGCAGCCGTTTTAGCCATTTTAGCAATTTTAGCTATTTCAGCCATTTGAGCCGCTTTAGTCGTTTGCTGCAATTGTCCCAATGCCAAACATTTTAACGGCACGACCCTAGAAAATCGAGGCCAGTTGGTTTGACAGCTGCCAGACGATTACACCCGCCCGCCTCGCCATGCCATGCCACGCCCCCTTCTTCTTACGCCTTGGTCAGGGGGCAATGCAAACGTTTTCTAATTTTCCACGCCATTAAATCAGGGATTTCAAGCCAGACGCATGCGTCTCCAACTGCCACTGGCATCCTGACATGGAACATTGCAGTGTCTGAAGGACATTCAGTTTGACTGCAGCTTCTAGCCTCTAGACTTGGCCAAGACAAATGTCCGTTCAAATTGCTAGTAAGTTACGAGTGCGATTGAGGTTAAATGCAACCGATTTTTCTTCCTAGTTGGTTAACAATATATTTAATTAGCGATTTATAGGCAGGTTTATTGTTTTAGTTTAAAGAAATAAACTGAATGTTTTTCGAATTGATTTGACTTGTAAGTTTATGACAATATATCTTCACTTTATTGTACATTAACTTACAACTAATAATAATACAGATTAATTTCGACTCTTCTTATTCATGTGACAGTCGCTTGTGTTCCTATGAACTAAACTGATATAATTGAACTAATCAAAATGAACGAACTTATTAAATTAAAGTTATCGATATTTGAGAATGTATGTATCGAGTCCACAAGACTGCCACAGATTGTTATTAAATTAAGGCAGTTTTTTAAAAACGAATTAACTTGATTTATTATTAAAATCTTATGTTAACTAAAAGCTAAGTGTTGTCTTATATCCAATGTACATTTCTTAGCTTCCATTTTTGATTAATCCGTTGAACATATTATATTTATGCATAAGCAGTCACATTAATTTAATTAATTCGATATCTAAATAAGTTGGTGCATCTTTGACTAGTTGCAATTGAATTTTAAGCTATAGGAACGCTATTTTAATCCTAATTCCAAGTGTGTCTTCCTTTTATCAAATATTACTTTAAGTGTATTCTTATTCCAATTATATTTAATTTACTCTTTTCCTACTTTTTATGTTTTGCAATTGAATTTTCTTAAAAAAGAAACCCTTATTTTAACACCATGTCTATTTAAGACACTTCGAAAGGCTTCCTTAATACAAATTCCCAGTTTGAAGCTAAGATTCTGTTTGCATTTGTTGTTTCAATGAATTATTTCTTTATATTCCTTATGTTGATTAATTTATTCTAGTTCTTATTATTATTTCACATATCAAATTCTATTAATTTAATCTTTCCTTATAACCATATTAACCTTTTAAATTTTATTCTCTGCAAGTCGATTTCCATTATTTTTGCATTTAAATCGACTATTTATTATTTTCTATTTAAATTTTCGACTCTATAAATAAAACTTAACTAAATTTCAGTTTCAAGTTCAAACCACCAGAAACTTCATTGTTTCCTACTGAAACCCAAAGGATTATTGTCCAAGAGAGCAAAAAAAAAATACAAAAACTTAAATAAGAATAGAAATAACGCGATGTCGGTAAAGTTTAAATTTATGGCACTGGGCGTTGAAAGCTAGTCGGATAGAGAACTGACCTCGTCTACGATTCTGCGGTTTGGCTTCCAAATAACCCCAGAGAAACCAAATACTTGTACAAAGAGATAATTTCGCAGCTAAGCATTAAGACGGAGAAAAGACAGAACAGAAGAAACAACAAGTTTTCTTCAAAGTTTTTTTTTACGTGACAGGCAAAGAAAAGTTTGGAAATGAAGTTTTAACACGTTTCAGTTACCTTTTGCCACGCCCACTCGTTACACGCCGTGAAGTGAGTGAAGAATGAATGCAATGCAATTAATTGTCAACGCATTTGAAAAGGCATTAACTGTTTTGGCTTTGATTGTCGCAGCATAAATTTAATTGAAAAACTTTTTCAAAGATCGAAATGCGTTTGTAATGTACGAGTATTGTAATTACCGTTACTCCAACTCCAACTCGAACTTGTACTTGTTCTTTTACTTATGTATTGCCGTTAGCCTTGGCAGTTGCATCATCAATAAAAAATTGCAACAATGTCAGCCTAATAGTTGTTGCAAGATGCCATCTGGTAAAGAGAAGTGAAAGGTAGGGAGACGAAGGAACCACCTGAATAACTTTACCTGCGTTTCTTGCCAAAGTGCAATTCAGCGTCAACTTGAACTTTGTGCTTTGCAACGTGCTGGCAACTCTGACACTCTGCACGCATAAAGTTACTTTTCGTTTGTCTATGAGCTTTGTAACTAAGAAAGAACATAATCAATTGGTAAAGATTTCGGTCGGATAAGTAAGCGATAAAATTTAATATTTTATCAATAAGTTGAGAGTTAAGAAAGTTGTCTAAAAGTCTAAAAATTAATACAATTTTCTGTATTTTAAAGGGTTTTGTGCTTTTAAAAATACTTAAGTCTTATCTACTGATAATGTGTGAAAATGTGCTGCCTAAATAAAACTAACAAATTAAGATGATTTGATTTATCATCCCAAAGATTTTAGAAACATTTTTAAAATATTATTAAGAGGGAAATAAAATTTCTTAATCAGTCTTAAATGTTTATATCTTAAGTTTATTCATGAACGGCTTAAATAAAGCAGCTTGTTTGAAAAGAAGTACTTAATATGATAAACTAAAGACTTTATTAACATAACTCTTGAGCCTTAAAAATAGTTATTGTTTCTGAGATATGCAGGTTTTTTGGTCCAGAATAATTACCAGGTCAGGTACTAATAAAAATTTTTATACACATTTTTATTTTTAATATAAATAGATTTGTAAAGCGACGCCAGAAAATTTGTTATACTAATAAACATTTTTTTATTATAATTTTAACACGATTTACACAACTCCAACTTTATTTAACGCTGCATTACACAGTTTATAAATAATTTCATAAATTATATAACCGAGCACTCATAACTTTGTTAGATCATACAAGTTTCGATGTTTGATGCGAATTGTTGCTGCTGTAATTGGTATACGAGGAACTGTTCTTGTTGCTGTTTTGTATTATTGTTGTTGTAGTTAAAAGTTAGACGATGGCGACGACGTCGTCTACAGGTGTAGCTTGGCATATTATTTACAAGTGGTTGGAGAAGTAGTCACCACCACACCTGCTTCGCTCTGCCTCTGCCACTTCCACTCCCATTCCCATCCTGCACGCGGTGTATGCGCCCACAAGGCACCTATAATTTAGCGCTGTTTATTTGTAAATGTCTGTCGCGGTACAGGATCAAGTTGCAGGGTCGGAGTCCTTGTTCTCGTCACGCTTCATGTCAACAGCGGCAACTTCATTGTCTGCCGTGGGCAGAAAATTTTACTCCTGTACTCCCTATTTGGTGTCCTTATGCTGCTCCTACAGAGGATGGGTGTGTGAGTGTGTGTCAGTGTCATTAAGTGCAGTTGGTTGCTGAGTTCTTGTTGTTGGATTGTTGGTTTGTCGATTCGCAGAAAAACGTTTTGCAATTTATTAACTGACATTTGAAGTAGTTGCTGTTATTATTATTGTTGTTGTTGTTGCTAGGAAGCAAGTCGATGGCAACCGGTGCAAAAACCTATGACACTTATTAGTGAAGCAGCTGTGTGTGTTTGTGGCAAACAAAAAGAAAACTCTTTGCTGTCCCTGCATGCATATTTGATTAAGCTGCCGCTGCGCCGCAAGGTAGGCAATGATATTTGCAAGCCAAACTTTGCAGACAAACGCGTCCGCGGGGCATGACAAACAGGGCAGACAACCACACACACCCAGGCAGACAGCCAGAGAAAGAGATAGTTAAGAACAGAGAAGGAGAGGGAGAGTTAGAGTGAGCAAATGGGACATTCAAGGGTTAAGGCCAAGTTGACAGTCAGCAACAATAATGCGTAAGTTTTGTTGGACCCAAACAAAAGTTGCTAACGTTTTAGAATTTTGGGTTTTTGGCTATGAGAGAGAGTTAGAACACACAGACAAAATACCCGGAAGCGGAAACTGTTTTGTACATTGGCAAATTTGATATGTAAACGCGCAGGGGGCAGAGGAAAAAGGTAAGACAACTAAGCCCCAAAAGACAGTTCTCAGCTTTATGCGATTATTAAACGCTTATTATGTAGGCGGCCAATGGAGCAGCAGGCAAAATAATAAAAAGCTTAGTTTGGGGCCAAGCAAAAAAGGAGTAGACATTTGCTCAAAGAACTGGCAGAAGTCTTAGACGATTAGCAAAAAGGTTAGGAGACTGAGGTGAGCTGACCTCTTCGTGGCCTGTGAACCCACACAAATGTTGTACTGTGGGTGGAGCCTAATTGTTTATTTATGAACTGGGCAATCGAGGCACCTGGAAGTGTAGTAAGCTTCAGGACTTAACTGCAGCTTAGCAGTGGCATAAGTAGTAATAAGAAAATTGTACCTTAATTATTAAATGTCTTGTTAAAGTAGTGTTTGCTAAAATGATTGAACTATCCACTAATGGATAATTGGTTATTTGTAGGTTTATTAGTCAGCTATTAGTCAGTTAAATTTGGAATCTAAAATATGTATCTTAGTTTATAAGAAAGTATTTTATTGATTGTTATAAATCAGCTGTCAAATATCAAGTTTCCATGAATTTTGGTTATAACTCCCTACTCAAAGTAGAATTGCTGATTAATTGATTGACTGTACGCTTGCTCAAGTATCTCTTCCTGAATACTAACTTATCGCGAGTAACCATAGCAATCAGCTTCCAACTGCCTCCTTTGTGTGTCTTTATATGGCCAGCTGTTGGCCATTTGGGCAGCTCATTTGTGCAATCTCAGGTGTCATATTCCAGATGTAATGATGTACACTCACATTAAGCCACCCTCTGATGGGGTCGTCTCATTCATTTGATATGCATAGCACGGCAATGGCAAACAAACGAAAAAACGCCAAAACAAACAGACACACAACAAAAAAATTGGCAATGGCAATGGCCATTTAACACTTTAATGTGCCACACACGCACATTTCTTTCACACACACTGGTCTCGATGTGTGTAAAAACTTCAATTAAAATGCCAACGTAACAATGCACAATGGAGATGGCATACAAACCCCATCAGAATTCGGTTAGCTTTACATTTGCAATTTAATGCAAAATAGCCGTAAAGCCACAAAAAGGCCAAGCGACCAAGCTGGTAAAACTGCCAAAGCAAAACAGTTGAAACGCTCCTGCATTGCTTACAATATCATAAAACGCAATGGACCTCTTAACAGCCAACAGGCAACAGCCAACAGGCAGCAACCAGCAACTGAATGGCTGCTCTGAGTGACGATGGTCCTGACAATTGTTTCCACTCACCTCTAGAAAAAGAAGGACAGGGACAGGGAGGAGGAGTTTGAGAGTGGTGGAGGGAGAATGGGAGGGTGGCTTTTTCAAAGAGTGAGTACAATTATTCCAACACATTCCAAAATTCACTTTCGATAGCATTTCGCAGATGGAAAATGTTAAGCAGAATCACACGTTCTACACTGACAAAAAACACTCAAAATTTATAGTAATTGGTAGGATTTGGCTTTACTTAAAATAGTGTAAAATAAATAATACTTTAACGGAAAAATTGTAAATTCAAACTATAATTTACTTTAAATATCAATACACAAAATCGACTAATTATTTAAATTATTTGTTCAAAGAGAAGCAAAGTAACAGAATATCTATAACAATTTTCGAATTTAGTTTTCAAAAAAGCCTTGTCATTATAATAAATATGTTATTTCATATTCCAAAAATTAATGATCTTAAAGTAAAACAGGCTTAAATGTAAGTTGAGACTTAAAACTTGTTTAAAAATGCAATTCAAATATTAACAGCCGAAAAGTCAAATCCTACAGAAATAAGTTATATTTCCGTTTAATTCAAAGCCTGTTCAAGAAAAAATGTGTCGGAATTGAAGCTAAAACACATTGTGGAAGGTACACTTTTCTAACGCCTGGGCAATGGCTTTGTTTTGCTTTGCCATGGAAAAACATGGCAAAAAGATGCTATAAAAATTTACAATTAAGTGATTTTGTAGCAATTTGCAGTTTGTTGGCAATATAAGAACAGGTAAGCGGCGAGTGGCAAGTGGCAAGTAACAAGTAGGAGTGTGGCAAGTTGGATACGGCCACACTCGTAAATCCTCGACAAATGTTTGCCAAGTGTGAGCTCAGGTCGCGTACCTGTCTGCCAGTTGTACAGGTCTGGAGGTCTCCAGGTCTCCAGGTCTCCGGGTCTCAGGGCCTCTCTTCAGGTTATGGTGTTGTGGATCTGTCAGTAAATTCAATTTATTTAAAAGCATGTCAACAATAAGTCAAATGAAATGCTCTGCTCAGCTGTAAATATGGCGGCTCGGTAATAAAGCTGATTTATTTACCCAGACCAGATTTACAATCCCATAATTGCGCAACGTAACAAAATTTGTATCTAAACTAAACACAACTGAACAGAACTGAGTTGAAATGGCAATGGAAATGGAAATGCAAATAAAATGCTTGCTTGAAATATTTGTGGTTATTGTGGCAATATATTTAAATAGAACTTTTTATTGTGGGTTTTTTGGCAAACAGGAAGTATTTAGAGATACTCTGATATGGTTGTACTGGTTTCTAATAGCAGCACTTCCGCTGGACAAGACTGAATAAATCTTGTGCTGTGGTTTGGGCCAGGGTAAAGGCTAGAGATAAGCCCAATATCCAGTTAGCACAATACAAAGGACACAACAATTGGCTGCAGGACATCAGTTCAACTAAAACGACTGCTAAAGTGCAACACAACAGAGTTAAGAGTGGGCAGAGCGTAGGGGCGTGGCAGGCAATGCTTGCCACATTTGGCAAACAATATTAAGTGTGTCTGTTTTTTAACATTTGAAGCACAAATAAAACAATAGAGCATTGGAAGCTGTAGGAGTACTATACATATATGTATAATACACATATTTATACACATACAATTATCAATAGCTGCCAGCTGAGCGAGGGCAGTACTAACAATGGTTACAAGTTATTATTTGGGATGAGCTCAAAGTAGTCTTACTTAAGACAACAACAAGTTATAAGGCGATACAAAAATAAATAAGAAAATAAAATAAAATTACAGCATTAAAAAATTATTAAGATTGATGGACCATGAATAATTATTTATAAATTAGTTTCATTCAAATCTATGTGATAGCTTCAAATCTTTAATAAAAATCAGCAGATTTGTTAGCAGTTAATTATTTAATTTTATTTATTTATATTTTATCTTTATCATTTGCTTAATCTTGATCATCTACTCTAATTTTAAATCAACGCTTCTTAACTTGAATTGAAACTAATTTTATTTCTGGTTATATTATTTTATATAAATATATTAAGTATTAAAAAGTAAAGTACTTTTTATTTATATTTCTACTCCAGTTTATTCAGCAGTCGGATTAGTTTTATTTTATTTTATGTATTTTTATAAATCTATTAAACTCCAGAACCATTTCAGATTTTTATTTCATTTCGCTCTTCATTTTCAAACTTTGTTTGAGCTTAGAATAATTTAATTTCTAACTGTATTAAATTTTAAAAATGTTTTAATAAATTACTTTAATTTTTTTTTTGTTTTGCAGTATTTAAATGAATGTGACTTGAACTTGGATTTAAGAATTTTAATTTGTTACTATATTTAATACATATAAATACAAAACTAAGCAGGTGAGTGAGGTGAGCGAAACCAAATATATATTTATTAAAACGATGAATTTAGCAATAAGTTTAGCTTAAATTGCACAACTTTACTATCAACCCTCGAATATGAGTATTTGCATAGAATGTGTGTGTGTGCATTGTTTGATTGCGCAACATAAGTGTGTGTGCAGATAAAAAAGTGCCGTTAGTGAAGTTTAAACAATGTTATTGACTGAACAAAATACTCGGCTTGGCTTTGGCAACAGCTTCAACTGCAGCTGCTGTTGACTTGGCTCATAAATCTATACAAGTGTTGTTGACTGACTTGCACTGAATGGCTGTGTGTGAGTGTGTAAGTGTTTGCTGTATGCAACTGCTTAAATTATTGATTATTTTAAAACTTGGTCACAATTGAAGTACAACCAACTTAGTGTAAATAAAAGCGTTTAATTTCGTTTGGTTTGGTGTCCGTTTTACTACTTGTATGTGCATTAATCAGTGCACTTCATTAAAACAGCAGAAACAGAGACAAAAACTGGCACTAAAGCAAATGACTTTTAGCAGTAATTTAAAAAACATGTGACATGTCCATGTCTAATGGTCAGGACTCACTGAGTCGACATCCAGATCCCCCTCTGCTGATTCCCTACGCTATCCCCCGAGACCCTTGGCATGTGTGGAGTGCACAGAGAACCAGAAAAAACGTATCCCATTTACAGTTTTTCGTGCTGTCATAACAAACAAATTCCCAGCATGTGTGCAGGGACTCTGCTGAGTGGGGAGGGGCGGAAGTGGGGGTGGGGTCTTGACCCGGGGCGGCAGCTTGCTTGGTCAACTTTGTGGAGCTCCAAGAATTTAATTATACTTTTGATTTTAATGAAAATACAAGCGCATAGGGCTTTTCTGTCTCTCGACTGTACTCTACACTTGAAAGCATATTAAATTTGTTTGAAAGTATGTAACCAAAGGAATCAAAGAAACTTGGCTTTAACAGTTATCACCTTTTGATCTCTTGCTCTATACCAAGTTATGTGAATTAGAGTTTGTTAGTATGTAGCGTAGTAACAGCTGTCGTCTGTTTCTGACTAGTTTCGATCAAGATTAGAACTGAATATCGTGTCCCTAAACACTTCTTAATTATTGTTTAAAATTGTTTTGTAACTACTGTTAAAGTTTTAGTTTAGCTTTTATGTTCAGCTATTATATATATTCTTGGAAAACTGACAAACTTGAGTGAGTTTTACGCTCAGCACTTGTGACTTTGCCACGTTTAAGGTCGTCGTTCGTCGTCAATGTAAACTTCTCGGTCGCCCCCTCAGTGTTGTGGGAGTTCACTTCACTTCACTGAGCTGAATGTCAACGCAGTTCTCAGCAGTGCAAAATTGCAGTTTAATTACACTTTTTAAACATTTTAACTCGCCTTTGAATGGACAACATTAAATGAAATTGAAAGACGTATACGTTATAATAATAATAATGCGACTGGAATGTATGCTCTATGGGAATTTATTTTATAACTGCATATTGGAAGCATAAAAATGCTTAAAATTAATTTGTAAAACCTTTTTGGGTTGCATAACGAATCCAAGGAAAACTTCAGGGAAAAATCTACAGTTAAAAATTTAAATGAGAAATATTTTTGTGGTGCTACAGCTCGCAAAGAAATCGACGTTTATCAGTGAAATACGTTTGAGTTACAAGTTTTTTAAAGTTGACTTTAAGTGCTTAATAATGTTATATATTATCATTCAACAGCAGTTCTTTAATTAGAGGTGGTAAGGTAATTTTAAAAGAAATTTAATTTAGCACTCTTTAAGTGAAATGTCGGTCATCAAACAGCAACAGCTTAAGACAAAAACTACTTTCACTTGGGAAACATTATTGTAATATTATGATTACTAAGTGCTAAATAATATTAATAAAAATGTAAAAATCAGCAGTTCTTAAACTCTAAGTAGTTAAACAGGCAGCTTGGGGAAAATATCTTTTGCTTTTGACTACCAAAAACCATATTTCAGTCTTATTCGAGTCTCTGCCAAACATTAAGCAAATCTACAAGATTTGCGCAGTTTGACCGCACTTTGGACTGCACTTGAGTTGCATTTGCAGACGTCTTCCCTTTACTCATTTGCGAATATGCGCTATTTAATATGCAGCTCATGTTCTGACAGGCCTTGCTAGAGATTCAGAGCAACCAGAGCTTCTACACCAGAAACTGCTGCTGCATATACACTGATGAAAAACTCGGGCTCTTAGAAAAAATCAATCGGAAGTTGGATAAATCTGAGTATGAAAAACTTTTTAGACCCCGTGTTCTGGGTTTACTAGAAGAAGAAATGGGAGCTAGAGGCAGGAGGAGGCGTTTCTGACTCCATAAAGTATATACTGTATATTCTTGATCAGTATTAACAGGCGAGACGATATAGCAAGGTCTGTCTGTCCGTTCATACGTATGAACACCTAGATCTCAAAGACTATGGCAACTAGAGTCAGCAAATTGGGAATAAAAGTCAGTCTACTTCGAGAGCAGATCACGGTTAATTCAAATAATTGCCTTCCTATCCTACCTACCGCAAATTGATAAAGTCCATTTCACATTACCATATCTTGAAAACGACAAAAGCTGTGGAGACCAAATTCACAAATTGTATGTATGATACTATTTTAACTATTCTTACCAAGTTTGATCTCGATCAGAAAACTATAACTTATAACCCCAACAGGCAAAATGTAAAAATGTTTGGATAAATGTGCACTGTAATAAGTTCGGGGTCTTTTACAGTCAGCTCGCTTGACTGTAGCCTTTTTTACTTGTTATTACTATATGTGTTTTTACAAAAGTATTTAATTAATATAGAAAAGTAATAAATATTTGAACAACTTAAATTAAGAACACCTTAATGCTTATCTTATAATATAGAGTTCCAAATTGTATGCACTTATTTTATATACATTTCTTTCTGTGTAGTCCTACTTCTGTTCCTGTTGCAGTTGCGGCTTTTGCCGGTCACTTGCCACGATGCATGCACAACATGCACTCGTAATCAAACATGTCCGTCGAATGAGCGCGCCATTTTGCAATAGTAGCAGAAGGGTCTGGTAGACGGTGGGTGTGTTTTGCTGTGGCTTAAGACACAGCAGTAGACGACGGCACTGAGTGCGTTTGAGTCTCGCTGCCATTTTGCATATTTGCATACAACACTTTGACGCATTGTGCTCGCTTGGCCAAAAGGAACAGCTGGCAGAAGCACATGCTGTGCTACAACTGCTTTACCACTTCACTTCACTTTACCACCCTGTCTTGGCTTGAGCACTAATTAAAAGCAAATTTAAGCATACTCATTCCACTTATAATCCACTACAAAAGACAGACGCACAAATTTACCAAATGATTACGCTCACAAACGACGCTCAATACGCTGTCAGCGGGGGCCATGGGGCGTATACGCAACGCACACACTGTATTAATGGGTCTAAAACTGGGATTGTTACTCTGATTGAAAAGCGCTTCGCTCAGCAACCAAATAAGTGTTAATTAATACGATTTTAAGCTGCAGACAATCGAGGCTCTGAGAGATCTGAGAAACTCAGTGCCGAATGTCTAACAACGTGGCATCATTAACCCATTTAAGGTGCAAATCCAATTAGTCAGAGACATAGGCAAATTGAAATTTGAGTGTGTCCTTGTAAGTGTGTGTGTGTTTGTGTGTCGCCTGCAAGCAGCGTTAATTAAATTTGCTTTAATTGTATATCAAGACAGTGCCTTTCTCCCCACTCGACCATAAAAGGTGTTGACAATAGATTGCATAGTGAATGCCATTAAAGCTGCAAGTCTGATACTTAAATTTAGTTAAAAAGACCACTCAAATTTGTATTCCTTTTTTAAGTATTTCAATAAAAATGTCCAAACCTATTTTTAGTGACTGTATTAAATTGTTTTTCTCTTTTACCACATATTTGGCTTGAAACAGAACTGTTGTGGAACTGTTGTTATAATCTATGCAGAGGAGACCATAAATCACAGTTTGCTCAAACAGCTTGCCACTTGCCACAGCCGTTGGCGTTAAGTGAAAATCTTTTAAGAGGGCCCAAGTAATGCACATAAATAATAAATACAACGCGAAATTAACTTTCCGGCGACAGTCGTGCTCCACGTGGCAGACCGGTGTGCCGGTTATTTCCCGGTTTTTGTGGATCCGCTACTAGACCAAAAAACCAACACTGAGAGCCATTTTACTTTTATATTATGTTGTGTGTGTGCGTTTGTGTGTTTGTGTGTATTACCTGGACGGCGTCAACTATTTAGAAATGCAAAGCACATTGAAAAGTTGAAAGCGTGCAGCGTTGCTTTTGGTTTTGGTTACGGTTTTTGCTTTTAAGGGGCCAAAAGAGAAAGAGGGAGAGACAAAGAGTGAGAGGGAGAGTAGCAGAAACTGTCAACGCACGCGTTAAGTTGACAGCCGTGGCCGTTAGAAATAAGGAATAAGGCTACAGGCTGAGACTAACGCTGAAGCTGAGGGGCGAAGTATTCAAAATCTCAGTACGCCAGCTATAAAAATCATAAATTTTATTATGTATTAATGTCTACGGAGCTGTTAGAGAGAGCAATGGCGTCACTGCTTTTTTTCAAGGCGAACATATTTGTGAATTATTCAAAAAGCATAGCATACTTTTCAGCGCTTTTAGGTTTAAGGTCAATAAAAGCGACCACAACTACGACGACTTTAAGACATCTCAGAATAGACGGCAAGGTAGGGAACAACAGAGGGTGGGCAGTGGAGGGGTTTGTGTGCTGGTGCGTGCATATTTGACTATTTTATTAGATTAAATTTCATATAAATGTGTTGATAATGCCAAGCAGACATTGTCTAGACTAAGCACACACAACCAAACACACACCCACTCACACTGCCACAATTTGTCGACATTTGAGACAGCTGCTAAAGGTGGCAGCGACAGAAAGGTGAGAGGGGGAACAGGTAGCAAGGACATAACTTCATTGCATGGCTGTCACAAATGCCACAAAATCCGCAACGACTGCAATGCAATGCAAAATTAATAGCTGTTGCATTCGAGTATTTGTGTCTCAACTCAAGCTGGGATCGGTTTGGATCAAAGTCTGTATGTCTGTCTGTCTGTCTGGGCTGACAACCACGCTCCCTGTGTCAGCGACTGTCGTTGGGAACGACTGAGCTGCGGGCTATAATTCAAACATCATCATCATTTAGCAGAAATGTCAAGGGCAATGTGTGCCACATAACAAACTAGTAAAAACTTTATTTTCTGCTGACGTTGTGTGTACATTTGTATGTGAGTGTGTGTGCTTGATTTATGCAAGGGAAATCGCATTTGAATTTTTGCCAGTTTACTACTTTTTGCTTTATCATTGAAGTGCTCTAAGCCTTTAATCGGTGTCCGGCTAAAAAGTTGAGAAAAAATTGTTTCAGGAAATTGCTTGTGCACCGTTTTCTTTATGCTGCAGATTTAGAAAATACAGGGTGTGTCATCAAAAGACAAGCAATAAAGATCTGAATAAAAAAAGCTTCTAAGTTAGCAATTTAAAGTAATCTGTTTCGAATTATTAAATCAACTTATGTATCTTTAAAATTATACATTTTTAATAAATGTTTTTAATTTTCTGGGTCTATTTCATTAACTTTAATAGTAGTATAAAAAGTATCTACTCAGACTACATAGTTTCTTAGATAATATTTGTTCTTTAACTCTTTCAAAAGTTGAAAGTTTAAGTACTTGACCTCTGACAAATACTTCACTTTACCAATCACAAAACTTGTCCTTGGTGAAGGACCCTGTATATATATTTGCTTTAAGAAACATTCAAAGTGACATTTGCATTTTATTGTTGAATGCCGGGCATTACAACGCCAACTTTCTGCTCTTTGGCTTATTGTGCAATTTCCTAGTTGATTCTTCTGTTGCTCCATCCTCTTATCGTGCGCTCTTCCACTTTCTTGCCTCTGAGTGTGTCTGCATGAAATAAGAGTTAATCTTGCGTCCACTGGGAGCTTACACACACACACACACACAAACACACACACACAATGGTTGAGTAGCCAACATCTTTGCGTCTCTGTAACAGATGTCCTTGATATTTCATTTGACGGCAGCGCTTGCTGGCGATATTTCAAAGGCAAATGCCGTCTGCTTTAGATTCGGGTGCAATTTTCTTTTGTGCGACATCAAAGTGCAACTTCATCAAGTAAATCCTTCAGCCAAAAAGCCGATAAGGCAGTCAACATTGCCGTCTTATGAGCCAAATATGCCGCAAAGTATGCAATAATATTGTAACAATCGAATTGTCAATGCGACAACCCCAAGAAAAGCAAAAGCAACCAAGTTTTCTTTATGCCTTTCTTCTTCTTAATAATATTTTAATAGAAACAGCAAGACACTGTCATTTTTTCCTAGTCCTCTTAGCTGCAGGTGGTGGGAAACGGTGTGGTGTGCGGTGTGGGACTGGTGGTTGCTTTTGATGTCACTCCGCACAGGTTCCCAAACAGCTGGAGATGTTTTGATGGATGGTTGGAAGTACAGAAGTATAGAAGCATAAGTAAAGTTGTTTGCTTCCAAGTTACATATCATAAATCATGTGTATTTGCTATGCGTCGACAGCCAACGGGTAGATCAGTTCAAGTATACTCTTTGGTGTAACTAAAAGCAGAAGAAGAATATAATTTAAATGTTACACTACAATAATTTATAATTGTATTCATTTTAATATTTATTTATATACCAAAAACTAATTTATATTAATTACTAATTTACACAATTATTGTTTGTTTGTCTTTGACGTTTTTATAGAGTATATTTAATACGGCTTGAAATGTATATATATATATATATATATATATCATCTTACTGACTGCATAATTATTCAGAACACTCTTGACATGACACACGACTTGTCCGATTCCATAGATACCACGTTGAGGTATTTGCTTCTGGTGTCATGTGGCTTATTAAGTCTTGTGGTTGTGTGTGTGTGTGAGTCTATGAGTGTGTGGCGTATTTTCAGCTTCAGTGAAGCAAAATAATTGGGCCATGTTGTTGGCCAGGTAACGAATAGTGAGTAGAAGTTTTGCTGACAGATTTCTAAGGTCAAATGCAAGTTGTTCTTCTTGGCTCCATCTTTGGTTTGTTAGTCTCAGGCCAATTCATGGTCTTGTTAGCTTGTTCACAATAGCCTTAAAGCTATTGATATTGACCAGTCGATACCTTGGGGAAAATGCGCGTGTTTTGTAAATCTGGCAAGCATACATATTTTGAGGACATTTTTAATTAAAACTTTTCTGAAGATGAGTTGACGGAAAGCTGTTCCAAGATTTGGACATAATAAGTTACCCGGCCATGAGTCAGCCGGAAGTAAAGCTCTCCCACTCTCTTTTCTTTCTGTCTTTTTGACTTTTTTTTGCCGTTTGCTTAGTAATTAAGTCTCAGCTACCTGTTCTCACAATGGTGGCTATTAAACATGAAGCGGCAGCAGAGACAATGAGTTGGCTGATAACTTTCTGGTCAAAATTTAGCGAACAGTTATTTCCTAGTAGGAAACATTGTTAGCTGTACATTTTTTGGGTTTCCCAGAGCAGTTGTTAAAAGTTTAAAGAATTTAAAATAGCTTTTATCGGAGAGAAGTTAGATAGCTGTGTATAGTGGTAACACCTATTTTATATCCCATGAACTGCTAATAATATAATATAATATAATATAATATAATATAATATAATATAATATAATATAATATAATATAATATAATATAATATAATATAATAGAATATAATATAATATAATATTATATAATATAATAAAATATAATATAATTTAAAATAATATTGTAAGGTGTTTTAAATATGGAATATCAATAATGCATGTAATGTTAAGTGATTGCCAATAGATCGTTCACCAAGTTATGAAAAATCTCGATTAAGTAGTGTTGTCTAAGATATACATATATCTATTATCGAGAGTTAAGAACCTGCTAACAAGATGGCAGTAGGATAAGACTGATTTTGATTCCTTCTCTTCTTCCGGTAACTGTGATGAGTTGCTGACGTGTTCTGACCCTGCTCTCAGCTTGTAAAATAAAATCTGCTGCTAACCAAACAATTAAATATATACAATTTTCTTCCGTTTACAATATTATATAATATGACTTATAATGTATTAAGAAATGTAGTTTTAGCTACTACACTCTTAGATATATATTTTAATGTTTCTATCTTCCAAATCATGCTCAACAACTCAGTGGCAAAACTTTGTTTATGGCTTTGTATTTAGTTATAAGTTTCAACAAATTTCTAGAGCTTTCGAGCGGATTTATCTCAATTATAAGTCAAAGTTTTCCATGTGCTGAAAAACTGCTCTGTTCTGCTACTGCTGCTGAAATTCTCGTGTTGTCTGGCAATTGAGCAAAAGTTTAAATTGCACGCACATGGACAAACGAGCGAGAAAATCTGTCGCGCCCGATTAACGTTCACATGGGGGTCACATGGGGATACATGTGCACATGGATGCGTGCAGAAATGTGGCAGAAATGGACAAGCCAGGCTTATTTGCATTTTTAATTAACTAACAAGTGCTTGCAATTAAGGGGGTTCAAGTCCAGAGCTCTATTTCCATATAAATGTGCATAATAACAGCTGCAGGCGGCTTGGGGGGAATTCAGCTGTAAATCAATAAGCCGTAAATGTTTTGGGGCAACTGTACTTGGCATAAATTATCAAAACTGAGGAGTGGCTCTCTAGACGGTGTAATCACTTTAATTACACACATATTATAATTATTATTATGAAATAAAGTGACTCATTCGTCATGGGTAAGATGTCAAAAGTTGTGAAAAGTTCCCACATATGTGTGGCATAAGTGGCATGCTTTGTGTCGGATTATGTCACGAATATGTTAAACAGTTGCCACTTTGACAGACGCGACGAAAATGGGTTTGAACGGTGCCTCAACTTGGCCAAAAAGTCTCCCCCTCTCACTCTTTCGCTCTCTAACTCGACATTTATTAGGTTGTCTTTAGTTATGTCTGCGACTACGTACACTGAAAAGAAAATTGTACTTTAATTGTCAAATTAATTTTGAAAACGTTTTTAAAATAACAAATTTTGGGGTCGATAAAAAAATAACACCCAAGTAGTAAATACTAAACTAGACAATGATCTACACAGTAAAAATCCAAGCTTCAATCAAGTATTTTAATCGAAAGCTTATAATTATTTTTTTAAGATGAATATTGAACATTTTTTTTTCAAAAAGTTGTTTAAGTATGCTCGGAAACTAAGAGACAATGAGCCTGTAACATACCATTCAAGTTAATAAAATTACAAAACAGACTGACACATTGTCAATAAAAATATTTAAAAATGTATTTGTATTCAAGAGAACAGAATTAGGTTTAAACAAAACCCTGATATCCTTTTTTTCTTTCTGTGTATATGCTTCTTGTGTCTTGTTGCATTCCCCTCAATTGCAGTGCTGAACACAATTTGACAAGTTGAGCGCAACTACGGCAAACAAAGACTGACAGCGCAAATATTTTAACAACTCACTCGACTAGCTCACCAACTAACTAACTGACTCACTGACTAACTGTCTCACTGACTAACTGACTGGCTGGCAGACAAACTGAATTGATAGAATGGTTGACTTACCTGTCTTGATACCTGGCAATTTCCGTTGTCGTCGAGTTGAGTAAATTTCAACACGCTTGACATAAATCAAATGTGATAATATTTTTTAATACATATTCAATAGTCGTTGGCAATATTTTGAGTCTTGAATTGGGTCTGCTCGTGCGCAACTAATTTGGTAATCAATTACAGTTATTTCCACTCCCATTCACACATCTACAACTTTTGAATTTCAATAACCATAATGTGGTTACAATTTTTTGTTGTTGTACAATTTTATTTTATTTTTTATTTGTTGCTTGGTTGCACAGCGAGTGTAACTGTAAATTTTGGGGTGAAGTAAACAGTTTTACAAGGCGTATGTGCATTATTTGTGTGCTCTACATTAGCTTGAGAAGAACGTTATATATAGAATATGCATTAGCTCAAAGGGTGAGTTATTTGTAACAATCTGTTTTGAAAGTTTGTTTTCAAAGTTTTAAAGTTTTTTTGTCAACCAAAAATACAAATATTTATATATATATATATTAATACAAATATTAATAGTTGTGATCTTAAGTCTTTTTAGATTGTTATTAAAAATGCGCAATTTTATTCATATTTCTTCTTAATAAATAATTAAAAATAAACTCTCTTAATGAAACTACACACTCTTGAACACCTCAAAAATTTTCCTCTTTCTGTGTATACTTTACATTTATTTATATTTATACATAAAAATGCTTTTCAATATTTGTATTTATTTAATTAAAATAAGTTAAAGTTTTTTATATTTCCATGACGTTTCCTCCCAATCCACGTCGGCGTATTCCCTTGTAGCGTATCCAAACACCACTCGACACAAATATTTTCAGTTGTCGTCATTGCAATGGCACAGGTACAATATACGTCAAATAATTCTCACACACTCACACACTGCCTACCAAAAACAAGTAAGAAAGGCTACAGTCGATCGAGCCGACTGTAAAAGACCCCGTACTCCCATAGTAGTGCCCATTTTATTAAAATAAAAATTTAAAAATGAAATTAAAAAAATTAAAATGAAATATTTACATATTGAATTAAAATTAAAAAGTAAATAAATTAACAATCGTCATTGTCAGCATTCGAACCCGCGATCCATGCGAAGGTTCCACATTGCGCCGCAACTCTACCAGTTGCACCACGACCCTCTTCTATCATTCTTCCGATTATTTGCAAATATGTATGTGTGCTCATACATACATATGTGTGTATGTATAGCATTGTTCGGCGCGGCCAGCGGCTGCCGCCAAAGCAGGTAGAGAAAACGTTCGAACATATGTTTGTATGTTTCTGTGTTTGTTTGTATGTGTTGCGCGCATGCAGTGATTTTGCAGTAAAATAACGTGAACTTTGAACCGAAATTTCTCTGTTGTTTGACATAGGATTTTGATGCCACTTTCAGGAAAGTTAGAAATAGTATGTCTCTAAGCGTATGTTAAATTACAACACTGTACTATTTGATTTAATGCCTGCAGAAAGGCATTGAAATTGGAGAGTGTTTTAGTTCCTATGAGCAAAGGGGGCGTGGCAGCTCAAAACTTTAAATGACATTGCATTTAGGCTGTCTCTGGGAACCTGCGTACCAAAATTGGTGCTGCTAAGTGCCATAACTATTGAGTTATTCGCTTAAAACAAAAATTTTTTCGAGGCGTGTCTGGTTTTTTGCTTATTGCGGGGGCGGTAGGGGGCGTGGCAACAATTTGAAATAAACTTGATCTGCGTACATCATAAACGGACTTTCATTCCAAATTTGGTGTCTCTAGCTTTTGTAGTTTAAAAGATCCAGGTGTTCATACAGACGGACGGACAGACGGACAGACGGACAGACGGACATTGCTATATCGACTCGGCTGTTGATGCTGATCAAGAATATATATACTTTATGGGGTCGGCCACGCCTCCTTCTGCCTGTTACGCACATCTCGCTTCTGACAAACTTAATAGACCCCCTTTACTCTTTTTTAAAGAGTACGGGGTCTAAAAAGCCTGCCCGCTTCGTTTAGTGATGCCGACGCGACAGGAAAATGAAAAATGATTGCCTGCTGTGCCTTTTTGGTCGCACACGGTGGTGTATGTGTATATTTAAAGTTCGGTTTGGTTTGGTTGTATAAATAAAATTAAGCATACGCCGCGTTGACATGTCGTGAACTAAATAATGTATAAGTTTAAGTTAAAGACAAGCGAAGCCAAGCGGTTTCACACGCTGTCCCAAAGGGATACTATCATGGCTGCCTGACCTACCACAACAGCCACAGACAACAACAGGAACAGCAGCAAGAGCGACAAGAAGCACAAACAAACAAACTATGCTTAATTGCAAAGGGGTTTTGGGGCTCCTCTCGGAAAGTCAAGTAAATGTCTCAATAAACTGCAAAAGTTACCCAGGCGAACCACTTGGGAGCACGACTTAACCTCAATTTTGATTAACAATGTCTGGCAATGAAGCTGTCAACGTGCGGCCGAACACACTCACACACACACACACACCCAGACACCCAGACAAACACACACTCCTCAACGAGGAGCACACTTCTTCCTGTAAAGCCTGGCCTGAAAAATGAGCACAATTTGTTTGTTGGCTTCCCAGCTGCGTCAGCTGCCAGCCACTTGGGTAGACCTGAACCTCTGACCCCCATGACACCTCGACCCTGTCTGCGTCCTGTGACCTGCTACTCGAACCAACTCTCCAACTCACCAATTTCCCGCAAATATATATTTTATTTGTGAACATTATTCATTTGCTAATAACATGTTTATGGGCGAACGTTTGGCGTTGCCACCTTTTGAACTGGGCCGTCGTCTTCTGTGGCCCCTGCTCCGCTTTCAGATGCATTATATAATGCTCCAGCTGACTGGACATATTCTGACGCATGTTTAGTGTGGGCGTGGCTGGAGTTGTGTTCATTTTTCTCAGGCCACGTAAACGCTGACTCAGTCCCTTCATGCCAAAAGCGGGCACTTCAATGAGCAGAAAGTAGGCCAATTCCATGCCGCTAATGAGTGAGCAGCCAAGAAAAAGTCCAGCAATGCCACCAAAACTAACTGCAAAAATTAATATTGAATAAAGTTCAATTTAAAGTTATTTCAAGTAAAGCTAATGCGGCCAAAAAGATGTCGAGAATTTAAAGCAGGAATAAAATACAAAGTAGCTTTTGATTTGAGTAGTTTCATTGGAAACTTTTGTACCCTAGCAGAGCGTGCTATACTTGGGTGCAAAATTACTAATTTGAATCTAACTTAATCAAGTATACAAAGCACTTGAATATTATCGATATTCTGATATCGATGCACTTGATTTTAGCCTAAATTTCTGAATATACTATTTACTCCTAAATTTATTGGAACACCTTTTGGCAGTGCTAAAATTCTTTGGAGTCTGCTAGGGTATTAAACAGTCGGCATGCCGATGTTACATTTGCTTTTTGCTCTGCTTTCTTTTGGCTTTTACTAACCCATTAAGTCGACCCAACCGAATACCAAACTGGTACGATAGACCATGATGGTCTCAAAGCGGAAATGCACATCCAAGTCAACATATGATGAATTGCCAACCACTTCCTGAGGCAGAAATGATGGTCGCACATCGTTGATATAGTTGAGCGAGTAACAGTTGCGAAAACACTTGCAGACCATGCCCTCATAATTGTTACGCACAAACTGCTCCTCTCCCGGCTGATGCGAGTAGTATAGTTTATCTGTGTGGCAATTAGAAGTACTCCTGTTCAGTTATGAGGAACCACTAGAGTATCAGAGAAAGAAAGAGATAGAGAGCGAGGGGGGAACACACATACCATTGTTTTCGGCTAGGCAGAGCAGGTCCTGAGAACGGCAGGAGCGGTACTGTCCTGCAAAGTGGAGAGCAGAGCTTGATGTCCGTGCTGCGGTTTGAATGGAACGTGCTTACCCGGCGGAAAAAGCAAATCCATTGTGCAATTACAGTAGCGAACCAAGTACTCCTGATGGCACTCCGATTGGCAATTCTCAATCATGTAAATGTAGCCCAGCAAAGACTTAAAATCCCGACTGTGATGCTCATCCTACAAAGATTTTGAAACAGTTTCATTTAATCCAAGCAGTTGTCAAAACACTTTGTGCTAGTGACGAAAACAGACACGAAATCACACATACGCCACGTCACTCAAGACTGGGTAGCTGTAGCCATTGATGAAGAACAACTTACTGAAGTTGTTTAGAATTTAATAACTTGAGTCTATGAACTGTAGTTATGTTAAGAAACCTTTTGCTCTTGAAATATTTTAAAAATCGTATAATTATTATAAGTAAATGGTTTTAATAGCTTAATATTTGAATTGGTTGTTAATCGCAGTAAAGGGAATTGTTTACGGGAACTATGAAAAACGCTCACACACTAAGTTTTAATTTTAATTTAACTATTTGTTCTTTTTTTACACTTTTAAAAATTTAAATCTTGTTGCAACATTATATATTCAACTCATAACTTAATCGGTTTTGATCAATTAGTAATTTTTAGTAATGGAAGAATTATATTTCAATAAAATTATTTTTAAAGTTGTACCCAGAACAGGTCATGTATTTTCTTAACTTTTTAACTGATTTGTCAATAAATTATAAGAATATTAACAAATCAATCGAAAAATGAACAAACACTTATAGATCTTGCTATATGAACTTGGTCTTATGTTAACTTTTTTCTTCGAGAAATCAAGATAATGCTCGATTATTAACAACGCTGTGTTATGGAAGCACTTTTGAGACCATTAGAAATCGTTTTGGGGACCACATATTAAATTAAAGATATTGTGAATGCTTTCGTCACTAGACACTGTGTTTTTAAATAATTTTATGAAAATTGCACCAAACTCACATCGAAAACACACTGACGCTGATCTGAGCTCACAGAGCGTGTATCATTGTCGTAGAAGTAAATTGTGGGCTCGATTTCAATGGAGGTTTGCGTATTGACCGGTACGGTATATGGGGCATTATGCCAGACATAGGGCTCTGTGAGCATTACGTCGATTCCCTTGTCATTTTGTCCATGTGGCCAGTGCTTATCCGGGTGGATAAGAACTCGGACGAAGAGAGCGCTCATGGGACCAGCGGATCCTGTGCGCCAGGGCCACATGGGATCGAGGAGTTGCATGCGTTTGCCCTCGGCGGTTTCCAGGGTATTGAAGGCCCAGCAGAGACCGTTCTTGCTGCGGCGCTTCGAGAAGATTTCACAGCAATTGTAGGGATAATGACGCCACTTGCAGTCGGTGAGTAGCTCATCACAGGTCCAGGTCATAAAGTCGACGACGAGACTGAAGTTGATGTGACTTAGCTGCTGTGTGGGCTCATTTCGTAGTCGCTCGAAGCCTTGAAAGTGGCCAAAGGACATGTCATCGTAGCTACCAATAATCTGTTCAAACAATTTCAACTGCAACTCATCGCTGACATTGGCCATGAAACGTCTTTTGGCCAGATCCAAACGCTGCCAGTTAAGGCGATTGCGATTGCAGATGGTGATGACCGGATATGCAATGCGATAAACCGGATATCGCGTGCTATCCACCACCGTCTGAAAGTTGCCATCATTAAATCTCTGCGACAGAATCAGGCACACATAAACGGCTCCCAAAAAGGCACTAACAAATGTGCAGAGCCAAACGAATCGTTCCCAGCGACTGGCACGTGTTGCCAGCAAACGGTCCAGGCCATGGATTGTGGTCCGTTTGCCAAATCTTAGGGCCAACTGCCAGGCGCCTTTACCCAGCTGGCTCAACAGCTGATAGCGACGTGGTAATAAACGAGACTGTAGGTCTGGCCGTGCCATCGGATAATGGGGCAACGTCATGACCAACTCTACGCTACTTAATAACTGATTCAATTGGCCACTTACTTGCCACCTTTTATAGCCGGGCTCAATACGTGCAGGAATGTTTTCCAAATATAATTAGATGTAGTGTAGTTGACCATATAGTATTTGCCTTTTTTCGCGCTAACGTGTTTAACGCCTATTAAACGCGTTGGGGACACTTTGGCACAAAGGTCAAGTTAGCCCTAATCGATCTGAATGCAAAGTTGTTTGTTCTGACAGCCCAGGAGAATTGGCTTTACTCCAGTATATATATATTCAATATATTCATATATGTCAAATTAATTGGACAAACAAATTGAATTGATTGCAAATACAAATTGATTTGCATACAGAGATTAGAGCAGTCATTCATAAAAATTATGTTGAAGAGTTTTTACTCTTTCTTAAACTGTTGTAGGATATGCAAACTTTAAATTGTTTTTAATGCACCGAAGAACGAATTTCTTAAGAACATAATTGAATAATTTATAATTTAATATATAAATGACCACGAAATATATAAAATGTGAACTAGTTTATTTGATACAAACCAAAATTAATTTTGGCCCTCAATTCAATTTATGAAAATTTATTGAAAATACTTTTAAATACTTTTTAAATATACTAAATTGGCTTTAAGTAGCGTTAATAATAATACAACACTTTTAAAATATTACTTTTCTTTTGTTTATTGGCTATTTCACAAAAGAAGTCTGTGCTTTTCTGAAAACAAATTATTAAAATTATTGGGTAAACAGATTTTGTCAATTAAAAGAGACTCACCAAGGGTATAAACAGCAGGAATATCAGATGCTTCAGATAAATGATCGGAAATTTAGCAATAATACGAGGGGTGACAATTGTGTAATTAGACTGATTCTATAAAAGACGTATGTTTTAAAATTCTTTATCCCCTTGATAAAGATCAGTCCCAACCCGTTTTTGACACTTCGCGATGGTTAATATGGTTAACTTCGATGGAGTTGAGGTGGGATGCCGGGGAATCGGAAGAGAATTTTAAGTTTGCAGTTTTAACACAAGCGAGGCACTGAAATCAGCCTCATTACCTACATAATTGTTACACCTCGTATGTGTTTTGATCAGGGAAAATTTAAATTTTAAAACCGATTAAATTTAATTAAATTTAACGTCGGTAGAAAAGGTTTAAGCCAGATCTACTTAAATTTAAAAAAATATGACTTGATGAGTTTGTTATCCAATATGGCAGCTCTGCTGAAAGACCCCACTAAGTTAGAGTATTGAAAAGAGCTCCCTTCTGGGTGTATATAAAGCTTAGCCTCAATCAATGTGTTGACCACAAAATGCAGCACAATCAAGTGAGCAGAGTGACAAGACCTTCTCGACTGCAGGCTTGGAATCAAGAGCAGCAGCGGCAACACCAGCAGAGTACTGCCTCCGCTTGGATGCAGTTCATCAGATGTTATACACTTGGTTCCCACATACATGGCTTCTATAGGCTGTTTTGGCCCAAAATGCGTCGTCGCATGCGGTGAGTTGGCTAAACAATGTTAAGATTAACAGTAGCTAATTCAGTAAGTTAGTTTACTTTGGGCACTGGCGTTGCTCTCTGCCCTTACGGTGCTCATCTATATAACCTACTTACTGGCAGCTAGACACCAGCGACATCATTTCCACACGGTAATCGCAGACTCGCATTGGCCCATTACCAACATTGCCTTTCCCATGGTTATAGTCTGCAATAAGAATCGCTTGAACTGGTCTCGTTTATCAGAGATAATCAAGCGTCATAACATTAGTGATGCTCAGAAGCCACTCCTGGAGCGTATTCTCACAGCTTATGATGCACTCAGCTTTGGTGGCTTCGAAGTTTTTAATACTCTACAGGATCAGCCTCTGTCGCTTTTAAATCATCTGAACTTCACTCGGATTGCCACTGAGATGTCCTGGCGTTGTGACGAGTTACTCGCTGAGTGCAGATGGCAAACTGAGCTTCGAGATTGCTGTGAACTTTTTAGACCCCGTAGAATCCCCCTTGGCCTCTGTCTGGCCTTCAACGAGGAGGAGAAGCGTGCGAGTGTGGAAATTGGATCAGGATCGGGTTTAATGGCTCGACTTCGTCTGAATGAGGCTCAGCATGCGCCAGGCAATCTGCAGGATAAAGGATTTTTGGTGCGTATAAAAATTACTTTTAAGTATACGGGGTTCACTGATTAAAATAGTTTAAGGTTTTTATTCCTGGTTTTTATAAGGTCAGACAGACATTACTGAATTAATTCTAAGGTCCTTTACGCCTTCTCTTGCACTTTACTCCTATTTTTGTCTCTACACTTATTTTAAGCATCACTTTTAATCAAAGGCAATCGCCTCGAACAAAGTTTAAAAACTTCTATTGTTGCCAGTGAACTTATAAGTCAAGTCTAACGCACCGCTCATTGATTTGACCAGGTCAATATACTGGAACCCAATGTGTGGTTCGATTTTCCCATTGAGTTCCTGCCCGAACAGGACAGCCATATAGGAGTCAGAGCTGTTTACCATTTCTACGACGAAAACACATTTTCCATACCGAGTCAGCAGCGGATGTGTCTACGGGATTATGAATTTCTCACCGACAATATTAGCACACTGCAGGGCCTCAAGTATATGATGGAGAATTGCATTGCGGAATGCCAACAACTCTACATGTTGCGCTACTGCAATTGCACCTTGGATCTGTTCTATCCACCTTCGACTCATAATCCCTGTCGCTTAAAGGATTTGCCATGTCTGGCAGTTCACAATCATCTGATGCAGAACTATGAACAGACCGGGGAGCATCCGTATGTAACCCAGAATGAGACGGGACTTATCTGTGAATGTCTGCACAACTGCAAGTCCCTGACTATGATAAGTGATGTGCGTAAAATTCTGCACAAACGCAGTTCAGGGGTCAGTGTCAAGAGTGAAAATAAAAATCGTTCGATACTTCTAAATGTCTACTACAAACGTAGCAATATTCTGGTCTACAAGACCAGCTTGATATACAGCTGGATGGACCTAATGGGTAAGCGTCTCATCATGAGATCTTAAGCAGTGCAAAGTCATAGCCATTTGTATCGTTTACAATAATTGGGAGCATGAAAAATTTGAATATTTTATTTTCTTGCAGTTTCGTTTGGTGCAATTTGTCAGCTCTGCTTGGGCTGCTCCATCATTGGACTTCTGGAGGTATTGTATTTCAGTCTGATCGATGTGCCCCATTTCTGCTGGACACGCTATGCGCTGAGACGATTTTGTTAAACTATCCAATAAAAAACTACAATGGGCGGACACTTTAGTGTACAAGTGTGTGTGTGTGGGTTTGTGTATTGTGCATTTTATTTTTGTTTATTGCCTGCTGTTTATGGTCTGGTGCATACTGTAGAGCACTGGACTTGGCTTGACATATGCAAAGCAATCGCTGCCAGAAATGTCTTTTGTTCTTTCACTCAATTCAATTCTCGGTGGGCGGGATTTTTATTTGCTTTAACGGCGCGCTCTGCGAAAGCTTACGCAAAGCTTTTGTCGTACGATTCCTAGCACTTATTATATGTATTACAAGCAGTGCAAGCAGGACATTTAATATCCAAGCAGTTTAATTCAAGCAGTGGTAAAGAAGCAGTTCCCATTAAAGCAGCTGAAATAAAAACAGTGCCATAATAAACATCGCCGGAAAAAATCGAACATAGAAATGTAGAACGTTTCGTGCCATAACCGAAAAGTATTCGATGTTTCGGCCGTGCGCTATAATTTAGAAACAGCAAGTATAAAACTGCTTGCATTCATTTTATAGCAAACATAATTTTGTAAGCAGTTGAGTCCTGCAGTAAAGTGTTTCTACTCTCCGCTTGAAGGATGTTAGAACCATTCAAAGATGTTCGCTCAATTTAAATTAAATTATTTGCAGTAAAGAAAATGTTCAAAATTAATGTATTAAAAAAGTATTGTTTAGCTGTATATCTCAATCTTAACAATTTCAATTGCAATTTGTAATTTAATTTTATATAATTTTGTCAACAGAAAACCGTTAGTTCTCATTAAACTTGTAACTGTTTAGACTTCGGCGTCCAGTTTTTTTGTTTCTTTTACATAACAAGAATCTTTTGTTACTGATTTATCCATATCCTTCAATATAAATTGATTTATAGCAAAGTACATTACGATTGAAACATTTTAAATACAAGTGATACATATACAATGCACTTACGTAAGATAAAAGCGTTTTTTTGTCGTACGGTTAAATAAAAATATTGTCAAAAAAATGTAATTATATAAAGTAACAATCAAATAAACCCTGCAGCGAAAACATTCGTCATTAAGTTTTAAAATTTTCTTGTTATCGTTATGATTGTTAAATGATGAAAACTAATTGTATTACTTTCACATTGTACCTCAAGTAAAGTGCAAACTAGTTAACAGGTGGAAGTTGATTAAAAACGTCCAAATGTGTACATTAAAATACGAAACTGAGTTGTCAATTCGACCAATTTCTTAACGGGTTTCTCCAGTCGACATAGACTGGCCAAAAATATAGATTTCTTGACTGTTGTTCGAGTTGTTTTTTAACGGTTTATTGACTGCCCGCGGGCAGCGACTTAACTGCTGCAATGTCGCTCTAACAAGCAACATCCGGCCAGGACTCGAGGCTGGTCTACAAAAATTTATTTGGGGATGGGTCTCTCGTTGGGCGCCTTGTCGAAATTACGCTCATAAACGTGACTTGACATAATAATCTCTGACTGGCGCTTCAACTGCGCCCGCTGGCTTTGTCTTTTACTTCTTCCATATTCCTTATTTTTTCTTGCGTTTTGCCAGCTGCTTTTTTGCCGCTCAGACAGACATACATAACGGCTGTACATATGTAAGTACTAAGTATATATTTTGGTGTTTTTTATGCCCTGTGTGGTCTAATCAAATGGGGTGTTATACCATAACAGTTTTTAGTTACTTGTGCTACAGTTTATAGTGTTACTGCCAAAACGTTGGCACAATTTAAGATCCTTTTAATGTAATTTATCAATCGACTTAATGTTATAGCGTCATAGTATAATGAACTCACTTGTCACGGTTTTACGTAGTATCTGGTAGTCGTGTCATCTACGCTTGTTATTCTTGCGTAATGGCGTTAATTTTTTTTACCGCCTTTTCTTGTATTTCCTTTTAATTTTTCATTCCTTTTGTTCTTGTTGTTGTTGTGATTTGGGGGTCAAGCATTGGTTTTTGTTATTGTCTTTTGGGTTCAGCAGCCGGTTGGCTAATATTGCAAAAATTTCATTAGTTTTACAAACAAGCAAACAAACAAAGCAAGAAACAAATATTTGTGCTTGAATTTTTTAGCAGTTTAGTTAGCAGTTGTTGTTGTGCCACTTCTTCTTCCACTTCTTTCTCCTTTTGCTGTTCTTGTTCTTGTTATTGTTGTTGTTGTTGGTCAGTGCTACGTTTTTATCTAAAATAAAAAAGCTACGCCAGCTGGGGTTATGGCCAGGTTCAGGTGAAGCCAACAGTCGCCTGGGATCTAGCGTAAATAAATAAAACCAGAAACCAAGAACAAAAACTTTAAGAATAACAACGAATTCTGCATTCACTTAAGGCGAGAAAATAAATTTAAAAAATGAAATGTTTTTAACTAAGTAGTATTTAATGCAATTAAAGTTAAATAGGCTTAATATAAAAAAAATGTTTAATAAAACCTGTTAAATAGTGACTATCTATAACTTAGTTTTTATATTTCAAATTATAAGTGTTGACTAAAATTGAAATGAAATTAATTGAATTGAATTTAATATAATTAATTGAAATCAATTAATATATATTCGAATATAAGTTAAATTAAAATAAAATCAACAGATCAAAACAATTTATGTTTGACATTGATTTTAAGTATACTATTCGCGTACTATTTCATTAAGTTTATACACCCTGCCGCAGGGTATCTGAATACAAATGGCGCGTGCGCTTTTTTAAAATTACTTTGGCCCTTTTAATTGAAAAACGTTAATGGGTAGGATGAGGCTAAAGGACAGCAAACATACACATACAAACATGTATATACACACACATACATACATATATGAGTTAACTAGTTAGTACTGTGCATGTTAAATTACATACATTCATAGATCAGGCAGGCTGTATGACATTTGGTAGCCTCGCTAATTTGATAGTTTAAAATTCAGAGTGTCCAGTCATGTGTGGCATTTGCTTTTTTGATCCATGTGTGCTCTCATGACTACACAATAGCTAAACAGGCACAACGAGGCCACTCACTTTCTGGGTAATTAGATGTCTCTCTTGTCCTTTGACCTTACCTCCACCCCACACTTCTCCACTTCCATACTGTTCGCACTGTCCCACTTGCCCTGTAGTCAAAAAAACAATGAAGTGGAGTTGCTTGAATAGCATTTTCCGTTGTTTAACTTTGCCTTTTTCCAGTGTCCTGTTACTTGAAAATTGCTGGAAGTGGGGATACTCACATTGGGTACTTTGATTTCCTAATGTGGTTTGTCATAGAAAAATCATCCAACAGCGTTCCCCATTTTGTGATTGTGAAACAAAAGCTACTTATCTTATAAAAAATGATTAACAAGGCTGAGTTTCTTAGAATGGAACATTTAATATATATATCTTACGAGTAAGAAAGGCTACAGTCAAGCGAGCCGACTGTAAAAGACCCCGTACTCTCTCTAGTGCGAATTTTCCTTAATTTTTCACCGATTTGTCCTATGAGATCCTACAGTTCTATAGCTCCTACAGATCCTCCTATAAAAGATCCAGGTATTCATACGGTTTTATAAACACTTTATGGGGTCGACCACGCCGCCTTCTGCCTCTTACGCACATTTCGCTTTTGACAAACTTAATAGACCCCTCTAATTATTTTTATAGTACGGGGTCTAAAAACCTAGTCCTTTGTAGGGTATAGTGCGGTGTCTGTCATTCCGGTCAAACTGTAGTTACATTTGCCCCTTATCACCTGGGCATATAAATTATGACGATGAGGTTACTTTGTAATCAGCAAATTAAGTTTATAGCCGGCAGCAGTATTATACATATTTATTATACACATAGTATATAAACATGAAAAAACCAAAAAATGAAAAGTAAACTTGTCGACGACAAATTCATTTCAGTTTTTTTTTCTCTTTTTTTTTTTTTGTTGAATGTTTTCTGCAACAAAATGAACACAAAATGTGAGCAAATTTAACGCTTTTCTTTTTTGTGAACCGACAGCTTGGCAAACAATACACAAATCAGTCATTAAACTGTGCAGCCATTTTTGGCATTAGATAATCGAAATTATAATACCACGACCGCGATGTTTGCATTTTGGGGGCCAAAATGGGTCGCATTACTCAGCAGAGTCCCCTCTCTTTCTCTCTTTCTCCGTTGCGCGCTATCTCTTTCGCTCGGGTTGTCGGCGCCATCTAAATTTGCGGCCTGTCGCGGTTTCAGCCAGCATTGTTTTTGTCCCACTCGAAAAGTGTGGAAGCGTGTGAGAATTGGGTTTAGACGGTAGACTGTAGACCGTGTGCCCGCAGTTGGTAACAACCGACAGACGACAGACGACAGACGACAACCAACACATGCGGTAATTTACCTAATTTTGTAGGCGTTACGCCCCCGCCCCCTTCAACAACCTCTTTGTTGTGGGTTGACTGGGTATAGAACTGATTGGATTTTAGAATTTACTCCAACGATACACAGTCTTTTCAGAGCACGCGATTTTAATCGAATGCGCCTTTTATATTGACGCATTTTAATATCAAACACGGCCTGATATTTCCTCTGCCCCAATCCTGTATCCCCTATCTGCTGCCTCTACATACCCTCACTCAACCTGCCTTCACTTGCCTTTTGTTAATTTGGCGGACACACGGCAAGTTTGGCTAACAACTTGGCGTTCGCCAAACAACAATTCGCTTTTGAGTACGCAAATTTTCATTATGCATTTTATATGAGACATCGCAGCAGCAGTTTTCCATTTTCCATGGATTTTCCTTAAGGATTTTTCATTGTGGATGTGAAAGTTGAAGGCTCTTAGCTGTTAGCTGATAGCTTGTTGGCTTATTAACGTTGTTTTTTTTCTTTGCTTATTTAAAGGTCAACTGAATGCGCTGATTGCTGAGCTTGATAGTTTAATAGGCTTATACGTTGACCCTTATCAATATCTGAGCCGTCTTTGGATAAATCAAGCCAAGGCATATTGACAAGGGTATAACTTGCATATTGACTAAATTTTTAATCAAATGCAAGCAGGTAAGATGATTCTATGTATTCCTGCTGGGATATGGGATAATAGTCTCAATTTATTGAGTAGACGTGTCGTTTATAATCTGAAGCATCGAAGAAATATTCTCTTACCACATGCTTAGCAATTTATGTAGCTACAAAATGTATTATTTATTAACAAAATTAAATTATTTAGCACGAAGGAAATATAATCTTCTGACACTACTAGATAAAATGTCTTTGGAAATAATCAATACTAACGATTAAATTGCTAACATAATTGGTTATAGAATCTGTAAAAAAAATTTAGAAGTAAAAAGAAAGCTTAAACAAGTATTTTAAAACCAACGACTTGAAACAATTCTGTAAATTCGAACAATTCTTAAAAATCAATCGATATTTTTTAACATCGACATAAATTTAATTTACGTAATTTACAGTGTTAACATCTACACCTAATTTTCAGAGTATTTTATTATTATTATTATTTTTTTAAAATAAAAGTTAAGTGTATTCGAAATTCGTTCGGTTAGTACCTGTGTTAATATTACTTTTCTTTTACTCTATCCTATAGAATTTACTACTTAAATATGCTGTTCAATTAATATACTGAGAGAAAGGCAGCAAACCCTAGCAGAAGATTCAAACTGCTGTCAAAATGTCACAGCAACTGATTTTCATTTAGTTTTGGGTCAAACTCGAATCTTTCTTGTCTGTTCACTTACATATATGCATATAAATAACACGCTTGTATGTGTGTAGAGTATGTTTATGGTATGCTTTGTGTAGGTGTGCGTGTGTGGTACCATATGCCAGTAGGACTGCACCTGCCAGACCCAAATCCGTGCTCGCTGTCGCGCCTTTCAGAGCCATTTAATAAGACACGGATTATCGCTCGGCATTATTTCAATCACATACCAAGTGTCGAGTATTTAGCAGACAACAAACACGCGCCGTGCTTTGATACAATGCCACCCAACCGTGCCCCCACTGCTGCCCCTGTTCCCGCCGTCCATGTCAGTGAGCTGAGCTGCTGAAAAAGCCAATAAAAATACTTTGTTTGACAAATAAAAGCCGCAGTGAGAGCTTTGGCGATAAAATGTTCTAGATAGTAGTAGTCGTAGGACCACAGTGAATGCCTCTTTAACTGACAGTCACATTAAATCACATGTGTTTGTGTGTAGCTGTAGGTGTCAATGTATGCATGTGTGTGCATGGATACGGTTAAGAACATTTGTATGTGTGGAGTGTTTGTCGAGCTCCTACTTTACGTCGTTTGACTTTACGAGCCTGAGCCTGTAGAAGTGTCCAGACCATCTTGTCGGTCTGTCTGTTTCTGTCTCACTTCCTCGTTTCTTTGTCTCTTTCTTGTATACCCTAGTATTTTCAATCAACTATATAGGACTTGGCTGACCGTCAGTTAACGACCAAAACTAATTTTGGATTTTTTTATTATTTTTTTGTGCCATAAAAAGATATATGTATTTATGTTACCGATATTTGTGGTCATAAACATAATACAAGAGATTTTGTTTGCAGTCGGCTGGCTTATGATACTTATCCTGCATAAGCTACAAATGAACTTGCATTCCAAATATGATGTGTCTAGTCTCTGAAACTCCAGACAGACGGACATCACTACAACGACTCGGCTGCTAATGAAGATCAAAAAAATATTTAGTTTTTGGGGTTTGCCACAATACTTCCTAAACAAGAATTAAATAAATTAAGTAAAATTAAAATTAAATAATTTTAGTACCGTAGTAAGATTAAAATTTACCTGTTATACTTGTGCATTATATAAATATTTTTTTAGTGCATATCTAGGGTATTTACTTGAGTTTCCTGCTGGACTGTTACATTTTACCGTCTTTCTGTTTGATTTACTATGTGTTGACTTCCACTCAACGATCATGGTTGTTGTAAAGCAGAACGACGACAACTACAACAACTTTGTACGTACGTTGTCGACTGTTTTCCAGCTGCTTTTCTTCGCTCGCTGTTTGACAATAATCAACGCCGACGCTGACGCTCACGACGTCGCTTTTCATGTATTTGTTAACATGAGCGGCCATCGGAGATATGTTTTATCCGTGCACATATTTAGTCTGCAATGTGTTGTTGTAGACTTTGGCCCCTTATTGACTTTAAAAGTCAGCTGATGAGGCTGATGACGTCATCGTCTCATCACTCCCATCATCAACAACTCAACTCAACTGCGTGACTTGGCGTTTTCCTGTCAGCTTTTCATTTAGACGAAATGTGTGGTTGGAGGCATATTGTAAAAACTAATTAAAATTGTATAGAGTTGTATATATTTTTTATGTGGCACTGTAAATATGCAAAAAAACAAACGAATGGAGGCAAGAAAAAACTGTTGCTGACTTTTGGGTGCTATTTGCAAATTGCAATTAAAGATTGGCAACGAGAACAGCGCATCAAACAGAATTGTACTGAACTGAATCGAATTGAATGTTTTGCTCTCAAGCACGTTTTGGGCTTCAAAAGCTCGTTACGCTGTGCGTGTGTCCTCTGTTTGTTCATATGCTGGCTGCAATTATGTCAACACAAATACATGCACACACGCACAGGGACACATAGACACACAGACACACAGACGCATTTCACATTTGGCAATATTATTAATCAACTGAGCGTAGCATATGAGACCAGAGAACTGGGTGCTGTCTATATCATCATCATTAAATGCTCTGTTCGTTCCCTTTGACCGTTATTAAATTGCACTTTCCAACAAGAACATACACACACTCACCCATACACACAAAATCAGCAAAGCTACTGCCACCTTGATCTGTATTACAAGTGGTTTGTCATATTAATGCTTCGTGTACTGCCTTGGGGTATTAACCGGTAAGGGAAACTTTACTTCAGTTTTCTCTTTTATTAAGCATGTGTTTTGCATCTAATTTCAGATTTCGATTGAGAATTGTGTGAATGCAATAATATATTTTGAGCCCTTCAATAATTGCTGAAAGATTCGCACAACATTCAGTTTTAAAGTTAACACTTGCTGTCTATTTGTTAGTGTATTAAAGCCAAGACGTCTTAACTAAGTAAATAACCTTATAACCTATGTTCGAAGTGACCTTATATTAAAGTTTAGTACTATTAAATTAAAACCCTTAAAGCAGCCAAAGCTTGCTAGATTTAAACAAAAATTTCGAATCGATTTGCTCACAAAATTTAAGGAAAATCCATTAATATTCAAGCTTAGTTTAATGCATTTATACACATATAAAATTGTTGATTATTGTATACTATAGTATTGAAATCCCCCCAGAACAAAGATTACTCGCCTTTCGCTGATCTCTGACCTGCATTGGTGATATTCGGCTGACAGTTTTATACGATTCTCTTATCAGTGATTGAAAGAAATTACGGTTAGCGTTTATAAATGTGAAAAGAATTTGATTAAAATACTGCATATAGAGAAGCTAATTTAATGGTCGCCTTTAATGTGCGAACATCAATAAAATCAGCAGCATATTTGGGGGACCTGTGAAATGTTGCACATGTTGTCAATTGTGTTCGTATTTGTATGCTTTAAAAGGCATAACAATGAAGCTGCTAACAATAACAGACAAAACACGGGGACAGTTGGTAAACAAATCAGCAACAACCATAACAATTTCAATCGCAGCAAACACCAAAAAAAAAAAAACATTCACAAACACAGTGGCAAACCGCAAAAATTGTTGTTTTGCCATTGACTTTTTGGAAATTGCCAAAATGCCGTTTAATAAACACGCTACTCGTTGTTGGGTAACTGGAGATGCAGCCACAGAAGCAGAGTGTCAGAGGGAGTGTTCGGCGGTGGTTCGGGGATTCTATGTGTTGAATCAAGTGGACACACTGTCAAACAGTCCGACAACAGACGTTGTCGCTGCTGTCACTGACACTTGAACGTGCGAATTTAGCAGCACTTTTTGTAGCTTTTTTTGTTTCTCTTTGTTGTTGTTGTTGCTTTGGCTGTTGCTGTCGAGCTATTTGCGCATTTTATTTTGAAAACATTGCGGCTCGAAGAGTACGAAAAAATTTGAATTGCCGGCGCCGCATGTGGGTGGATTATGTTATCCTGTTGCACAGCACAAAGTAGCAAAATATTCTTTGGGGTATAATTATTTAAAGATAACATAGAAATAAATAATTAATGTGACATCTTAAGGGATTGGTAGACTTTAAAGAGCCGCAGTATGCTATTAAATAAATCTTTAAATAAGTATTTTAATAAATAAATATTTAATCTTCTTCTTTATCAATAAAATATTTAAAAATTGTAAAGCCCCAAAGGATGTCATAAAATTAGTAGCAGAGTTAAGGTGCAAATTAAATAATTCAAATTTAAGTTCTTAAACTATTTTAAACATTTTTAATGCTTTTTGTATAACTATAAAAGTTAAATTTGCTTTGCAATCATACAATTTTCGTTCTATATTTTAATCCTTATTTATCGGCTATCCAAATTGCAAAAAATGTTGTGTAATTTTATGAGTAACAATAAAGGCAATGTCACTCGGAAATCACGTGTCGCGATTAGAAGTTAATTTTTGACGTTCCATCCGAAAATAGTCTCACGTGACAAATTGCAGGGTTTTAAATTCCGGATCCGGATTGAACTGGTAATGATACACATCGAGTGATGTGCGGTGCACCCATTGGCTATGCTCATTTCAGTGGTTCAGTGGTTGAGTGGTTTAGTGGTTTGTAGGCAACTAAACGCAATTCTCCGCTCAAATTGCGTCACTCGGACACGTGAAATGCCCGCTAAGCAGTTTAAAATTAAACTTAATTATAAAACGATTCAGAACTGTAGCGACAACTAATTTGACTTACATGAATGAATGAAATTGCTCACTGATAAGCCGCAAACGCACAACCACACACACACACACACATTCATGAATATAGAGACCTAAGAGAGAGAGAGAGAGAGAGGGAGAGGGTGAGTGGTAGAAATCGCACATGGAATATCAATTTGTGTGGTCGCGCGAGCTGACGGCGATTTGAGGAAACCGCAAGTTCAGCAAACTGCGAATTCGATCCCAGCGACGATACAAACTGCCGACTTAACATTAAGTCAACATACTTACTACAGTCAGATAATGCGAGACATAGACAGCGTCCGACAAATGCGCATAAACCCCGTCGAACTCTAATGTTGGGCATATTGGCTTAAATGAGAACGTTTGCAATTCATGCAAATTGATTAATTCAATGGATTTGTCTGAGTATTTCTATTCTATATCAGACGTAATCTGAGCAAAATACACACAGATAACAGTAAAGTGAGTAAAATGACGTTTGAATTATTTATAATGTACAATTATTGAATTATTTATATTTGACTTTGATTTATAATAAATATTTCGCATTGTAAACTGATATAAACATAATATAAATTACATTGTTATTATTTCTCATTATATTTATTTATTAAAATATAATTTTTGTACTTGTAATTAGTAGCAAAATGTCTGAAATATTCAACCAATTAAAATCATTTTAGTTTTCTATTCTTCCGATCTATTTTTTACTATAACAATTAATTTGATTAACAAACTTATATATGCATAACAAAGTTTTTCTTTAATGGGTGGAATGTAAATTAAATTCTGAAAAGTATTTAAAATCCAGGAGCTCCACTTTATTTACTTTTGAAGTTTTCTTTTGCCGAGCACAAATAATTTGCTGACTGAAAACTTCATGTTCGAATTCCTAACACTTTAAAATTTACAATGTTTTGACAACTTTTATTGACAAGTCGTGAGAACTGTCTTTTTTTATGTCTTAGCTTACAATTAAAGAATATATATTTAATCCAAAGTCATAATAATTGTTCCCTTTTGTGTAATAAGGTCGGACGATTTCATCATATCATTAATTTTGCATTTCATCATTTCTTTTATTTAAGTATGCAAATGAGAGCTTAGTTTTGCTTACATAATTCGTTAAGTACTAAAGAGTATTAAATTAGTCAATGGTATTTTGTTAGCATTTGCTAGCTTAATTAACATTTGAGGCAACGCCAAATTCTAAAGCGTAGTCTGCTGTCATCATTTGGATTCGGTTTGCTATTGTTTTGGTCTTGGGCATTGGGTCTTGTGTATGAGTGTCACGTGTGTGGCATCTGCTGCTAGTGACTTGTTAATGGTCTATTAATATGGGGCGCCAAATGCGGTTGCCAGGTGACTTTGTGGTACCATGCGGCGTATGAGTAATCTGCCAGTGAGCAACCTTCAACAAGTTGCCAAGTGAAAATATCTACAACGTCTGCTTTTAGCTCTCAATTCTGTTTCGGTTTCAGTTTCAGTTTCAGTTTGTGCTGCTACTACGACGTTAGCGTCGGCATCAGCGCTGACTGCGGCAGCGACTGCACAGGAAGCGCGTTAATTAGCAAATAAATAAAAAGCGTGCCGGCAAACAAGACACGCACACTGCGCACATATGTGCGTGCGTGTGGCTGTGGCTCTGCATGTGTGTGTGTGTGTGTGTTGATATGTGACTGTTTGGGCGATACTCTGTCTGTGTGTGCTTGTGTGCTCTACGTTTTCCTGATTTCAATGCATAACGATGCTAGCAAGAAAATTCTTTTTGCTGCCTCGGCATTTCATATTTTCCATTGGTAGTTTTCTCTACGCTCTGCTAGTTTTCCCCACATTGGTATCCATATAAATTGTTAGACAAAATGTCTGCTAAGTAGCACATCGAGTACTTTTATTTTTCATCGTTTAACATTAACAAATTGAAGTGACAAATGATATTTAATAAATGTAATTCTATAAGTTAAAATTATAGGAAACATCGATTAAAAATTAATACAAAGAGTGGAAAAGTAATCGTTGATCAAATGAAGCTTCAAATTAATCACTTAGTAAAAAGTTTAAATTACGCTGACAATTCTGTATTGCACTTGGCTTTACCTGCTTCCAGTCTACGAAAAATTGTATACACCCTGTACTCATGTGCACATAAAGCCAGACTTACTGGCTTTAAAAATATTTTGATATACCTTAACCAACATGTATTGCTGATAGCCTGTTTGTAAGGCTTGGACAGCACCAAAAATTATGTTAAAGATATAAATTCAATTGGTTCAAGTGCATAAGTTTATATTTTGTTAAATAATATAGGTTTTTTTTTTATGTTTAGCTCTTTTTACATAAATATTGATGTAGCTTTTTAATTTAAATTAACACGAATACCTGGTCAGGTTTTAAAGTCAAAAATAAATTGATTTGTTTAGCATAAATCACAATTTATAAAGAACATGAAATGAAATAAAAATAAAGCATAAGTATATTAATGTTTTTTCCAGTTAGCTGCATATAGGGTATCTCAGTGTCTGGAGCGCAGTCTTGTCTGCTTTGGGCAGCCTGGTAGTCAGGCAGACTGAGGCGCGTACGCTGTTCGCTTTCAACTTTTGCTCCGCTTTGCACGTTGTACACGTAATTGAAAATTAACTTGTCTCGCTGGCTGCGAGTTACCTTGGAGTTCAGCCCTGGTTTTTGCCACTGTTTGGCTGTCAAAGATTTCTGTGAGCCTATGCGCGTGCCGCATACTGATGTGCTCCACGTAATACCACAAGATAGAGATGCAGATTAGGAGAGTGTGAGAGAAAAAGAGCTAAAAGTTAAGCAGTTACTTAAGCATACGTATTAAGTTTTTTATTTTATTTTGTTTACAATACTTGTTTTGCCTAACTAGTTAAAGCTATATAAGTATACCCTGCAGTTATTGTCGCTACCAGAATCTACAACGCTCGACAGGATTCATGGGCGTGCCGGGGGCACAATGAAAGACCTCAGCAAACTCGGGCATCTGCGCTAGGACATAGTTCAATCGCTTGCTACCCGTGTCATGGAACATATCTGCCTCCTCGCCGCAAAAGAATTGCGCAAATTGCAAAAAATACAAACGCCCATTGTGGCGCCTCTCCGTAGGTTGTTGCATGTACGTCTGGAGTGCCAAACGTGTGCCACTTATGTCCGCAGCGCGTTCGTTCAGCATAATGACACTGGAGTCATTCAGACAATTCACCCCGGCCACATAGTGGGCGTTGAGGCGCAACTGATCGCTATAGTCACGCATCACGCCCTGGGCATCATAGTCCACAAAGTAAGTGTCAAAGGCATGTAACATCTCGTGGCCAAGTGTATTGGCCAAGTCACCATAGAGCAGCGCTGGCCAAAACTGGGCGTGATAGAACGGCAGCTGTACATAGGCGTACGGCATAATGATAATGCTGCTTAAACAGTAGAAATAGGGCGTGGCATCAATGTTATCCAACAGCGTAGGACCATGATGATTGAAGCTATAAAACAGCTGCCTCAGTGTGGAGTTCCCCGTGCGCTCCAGCTCCGCCAGATGTCCATTGTAATGCAGCAGACTTTCCAAATGATTCACATAGAAATCACTGTCCACTCGCCAATGCTGCTCGCAGTCGGCATAAAACTGATCGGTTGCATTGAGCGGCATGTTGCCAATGTTCAGGCGCAATCCATGCACCTTCTGCTGCAGTGCCTCCAACAACTGGGAATCCAGCTGGAATTCATTCGCCCGAAGTTGCCGCGAAAACTGCGTTTTCAGTTCCTCAAAGACGCCAAAGATGACGCGCTCATCTGCCGCACGCTGCTTGGAGTAGTAGCTCTTTTCATACACATAGTTCATGGGCAGGTAAAGTGTTTTTCGCATGTGCTGCACACAGGTAACAGCCGCACTGGAGTTTGAGTTGGAGTTGGAGCCTATTCCGACTAGACTGGTCAGGGGATTGTGTGGCAGCTGTAGCACGTATTGCAGGTACCTGGATAGTGTGTACAGCTGCAACAGACGTACATCTGTCTGGTTAAGGAACTCGATCAGCTGACGCAGTCGTGGCAGCTCATCCACTAGCAACTGATGGCTAACCTCGTAGTTGGCATTGAACCTCAACTGCAGTGCATGTGTCCAGTTAAGAGCCGGCAGATCCCGCTGCAGTTGCTCCAGTGTGTACATTTTGAGTGTTTCCTCGTCGCTGTTGATGTTCTTTGGCCGCGACAGACGCTCGAGTGTCTCCTCCAGTCGTCTGAATTGCTGACGCAGCTGTGTCAGTGGCGGCACTTTTCCCTCTAGGTGGCGCCTCAGTGCACCGTAGATGGTGTGTGTGAGATTCTGTTTGAGATTGAATTCGTGACCTTGTATGACCACAATATGACGTGTTGCATTATGCTGAATCACCTCCATCTGCAGGTAGTGCTCATAGCAGCCGTATCTGCCAACGATTGTCAACAGTTCTAGCCAATGATTTGTAGCTGGTTGCGGCAAATGATCGAGATAGCGACGCAGACGTGGTTTATCCAATGCCTGACAGCTCTGGTAATACCGCAGGAGTTTTGAGTACATGGGCAGACTGTGCTCCGGTGCCTGAGGATTGCGCAGCAGATGCTCAAATATCTTCACGTAACGTTGATCGATATGAGAGCCGCTTAAGGTCATGGCCGATACACCGGCTCCATGCACCGATCTCCAGTTGCCGCAAGCATAGCCATGGAAATCCTGGCAGGCATCCAGATCCGTTTGCATATATCTCTCCATTTCGTGAATATATTGCATATTGAATTCCCTGCTACATGGAAAATCTTCAGAGGAATCTGATGTATCTCCGGAGAGTCGGCAACTTTGATTCAGTTGATTCGTGGGCAATGCCTGGACACTTGCCAGCAGCAAACAAATTCCCCAAATGCGTCGCATTTTATCAATAAATTTACTTTAAATTTAATTCTTTATTTTAACTTTTAATCGTATTAGTTTTTTATGCAGTTTCCGACAGTTCGCGGCACAAATTGCAGTTGTTGTTGTTGTAGTTGTAGTTGGTTTTGTTTAGGCGCAAACATGTCAGCAAAGTGTTTGTGAATATTACTTAGAATGTTAATTCGTTTTATTGAATTTCACAATTTCCGATTATTCGATTTGCAGAAAGTTTTTGTTGCGCGTTCGCCGCTTGCTAAAAATCAACTAAAAACTCGTTTCACGCGTTTTCAATTTTTATGTACATAAATTCGTATTTAATTCATTCGACCCATGTACACACACCAACACGCGCATGTGTGCCTGTGTGTATTTATGTGTGTTAAATTTCTTGCAGCGTTCTTTTTAGTTTCTTTTTTTTTGCTTTTTTGCTTTGCTTTTCTTATCAGCGTTTTAAATACGTCTTTCCTTTTAGTTGGTGCGAAACGGTCTTATCACTTTTGTGTGTACACTGTGAGAAATGTATGTGTAGAAGACTTCAAAATTAATGTTTATCATAATTTATTCTTAGTTATGGATATTATTTAGTGCCAAGCTATAAAAAATTTTATAACTTTATAGCTCAAACTTTATTTATTAATCTCCCTTTCTCGATGTAAATTTGGATTATTTTTTTCTGCTTAAGATAACTAAGCAGCGTGGTTTCAATTATATGTAACTATGTTTGAAAAATAATGTCAAAGTAATGAGTTTTGTTTCAAAATAATATTTAAATTTTATTCTCTAATAATTTCGCTCAGTGTAAGCGTCTCTGCTTTTATTGAACATTAAGAAAAAGTGATTTCAATTCATGATTTAGTTATTAATTGTCAGCGTCTCCGCAGTCACACAGCTTTCGCCTTATCAGGCCATTGAATTAACGGATGACGCAATTCGGAGCTGCAATTAATGACTAACCTTAAGCACGAGAGGTTCGATCTGAGGTCAGAGCACCATCAACCGTTGCGATATGCTGCCCATGGTTAATGTATTCGCTACATTGGCTCAGCCCTTAGCTGCGCTCCCATTTCAAAGGGGCCTGACTACTCATTTAACGATTGGACTCTTGGACTCCTGAAGAGGTAAATGGATGATCAACTCGGTGTGATCTCTCCCTGAGTAACTGGAGCTTCTTCTGCTGGCCGTTTTACTGTCTTATCAGTTAGGAGATTATCTGTAGTTATATTGTAATTGTTTTCACGCAGAAATTAATGTAAGTATCATTTTGATGAATTGTTGATTTTTGAAAGAAGTCGTACTCAAAACAGGCAAATGGTTTGTTTTCGACGTACCGTAAAGTGTATTGTTGGTCAGCGTCCAAAAAATGTCCTTATAAACACCGGTATCTTTGAGTCTTTAAGAGCTGCAGCCACCAAATTTGGAATGACTAATTTTTGCCCCGCCCCCACATTTTCCTGACACCCTAACTCAGAAACTGTTAAAGCTCTCGTTCGTATGGCACTGTTATAACTACTCTCGCCAAGTTTGTTTTGGACCAGACAACTAATATATATGTTATAGTTTCCAAATTGCTTAGTTGTATTAGAAAATTATGAGTTTGATTAAATTGTAGTATTTACTTACAAACACAAAGGCTGTTTATTTAAAATTCCACAATTTCTAAGTAATGCATTCCATTTTCACAGTGTAATCGATAAGATTTGGTTTTGGCACCAGTTTTACTTTATGAACAGGAACACTTTGGTCTTATCATCATCAAGACCGTTTTAAGTGAGTACTTATCCCCACGCCAGTGCTCCCACCACATGCCTCTATAATCCAGCGCGTCATCAAAATGTCCATTTAAATACATTCCGAAAATATTGCTAAAATGCAAATCATTAAAAATTTTTACTTTTAAACGCAATTCAATATAAACTAAGCTCACTTTTTTGTGCAATTATCAAACCATCCAGCACTTTGTCTTTTTATAGCACAGTTATGGCTATTATCTTTATCGTAGGTGTGAAATCTCATTGAAGCACTGTATGTCAATGAATCTCCCGCGCTTCCTGTGAATTTGCCAAGCTTTTCCATTTTATAATAGCTATCTTCGCTTCCGATCAAAAACTCATCGTATCGCGCGTATCGTGTGTTGTTCTCAAAGTCTTCCAAATATATGAAAAGCTCCTGGGATTGCCAATTTGTTAATCTATGTAATTTATCCAATCCAATGAAAAATTCACTGGATAAGTCACCAAATCCCTTTTGGTAATGCTTCCAGTCACGAAAGAAATTGATGGCTCCATCGGATCGCTTCAATACAACCATCCAACCAGATCCAGCAATGTTCGATGTGCAAAGAGCTGAAAAATCTTCGGTACCCTTTAATTTTATTGTATAAATACCATCACGTTTTGGACAGGCGTTATGGACTGTGGCATTGCCTTCTATTCGTTCCATCAAAATATTCGATATTTGAAGATAGCTCAAATCCTTCGTAGTATTCGTCAGAGTTATACACATTTCAATTTCATCAAGCACTCTGTAGAACAAAAAACTTTATAACCTTATCAAGTTGTGTTACAACGTATATGAAACCTTAAATTATCCTTTTCATCTTGCAATACAATGCAGTGAACACTGTTGAAAATCAGGAGTATTACTGACAAGTAGTTCCACTTCCATGCCATTGCTACACTTTAACTTAAATGAATTGAAATTTGTATAGAAATAATACAAATATCTGTCATTCTGTCTAATATATAGTACCCAATTTGTTCCGTTCCGAAGAATTTTAAATTAAGGCCGTGGCCTTAGAAAAACCAGAGTCGTAAACTTATTTACTTGACCTTAACAGGTTAAATGGATTTCTGAATTTTTGAAACTCGATTATTTTGTTGCTTATAAATGTGAACTGAGATTTATTAACATAGTATTTATTTAATTTAATTATAATATTTGTGTGTGGATGGCATAAGTATTATTATGTTCATATAAAAAGTAATTTCACAACTCTGCGTAATATTCTCTCAACAGGTTTACTATATTCTCCCAAAATTTGGAGTCGATCCGAGTAAAGTTGTAAGATATACCTGATATCGTGTCAAATACGAGGGTCCTTTTTTTAGGGTCCCAGGACGTTGTTAATTTCAGCCTCTGAAGACCACTTAACCCCTTAATGGAAATTGTTTCTGATGAGCTAATGAAAAAATGAGTTAGATAAAGGTTCTGTAAATAATCGAAGTTATATCATTGATCAAAATTAGTTTCTATATTCTGGAAAAATAAATGATGTGTTATTAAAATGGAAAAAACTTGTCAACAGTCTTTTTTAGACTGGCTAATAAGCTAATCACAAAAGCATGTGCCTCATTTGCTTTGGGATGATTGAAATTTAATTAAATTGCAATTTGTATATCTCACGCAAATAACGAGAGAGTGTGTGACACAAAAATAGAGGTGTGGAATATGAGAAGTTCGGCGAAGTTGACAACGCATAAATTAATTAATATATTTTAAGAGAGCTGAACTTTAAATTGGCATAATTTGCATGTTATTGAGAGAGAAAGAGTGAGAGTGGGAGTGGGAGTGGGAGAGAGAAATAAATTACATGCGACATATTAAAAACTGCTTTAATAAGTTTTCGATAAGCAACTCTAACGGGTAAAAGGAAAAGTGGGAAAATTATTATTGTGTAAGTATATCAAAGTGAAAGCTTCATGTACAAATATTTATATTAAAAATTTCACTTTTTCCTCAACATATTTTATGAAGTGCGGGCAAAAGCGCAACAATGTTGGCCGCCACAAAGCGAAATTTCATTATAATATTTTCATATATTAATATGAGTAAAGCGCGTAAATTATATGACACAAGGAGTCTACAATTCAGCCTCACTGTATGTGCTGAAGAAAGTAAAAACATTGTAAAAGAACCATTAAAGATCCAATGGTTGTTACGTTTCCCTCGTGCCTCGTGCCTCGTGCCCCGTGTCCCGAGTCCTTTGCCCATGTCCTGAGCTATTTGACTGACTTAACACATTGGCATCAGTCGCCTTGTCGAATCACAAATTCACGACTCATAATTCTATTACGCCTCGAAAGTCACAGTTTTTCTGAGCAACTGTTCAGACAGACAGTCGAATCGAGACGCAATTTATATACCCTACAGTTAATCTAAATGAATTTTGAGAATTGGAACTTTAACTCCTTTAAAATGAAATCGTATACAATATTTGATATTTAAAGAAATAATAAAAAAATTTGGTTCGTTATGTAATTCACATCAAAACAATTAATTTTTGGAATTATCGAATTCTTTTAAGTAGACGGTCAAAAATCTACCCTTTGAGCAATGCAGACGAAATTAATTGCAAACTTTAGCTGCCTTCTTAGTCTCTGACTCAAAAACATTTATACTCCAGGGTACTTTAAGCAGTTAAGGAAGAGTATACAAAGACGCGATGCTTGCGTTTCATGGAGCATAAAATTCAAAAGTAATTGGGTTGGGAATTTTTGGGGTGGAACCAGCAGTTTGCATTGTTAACTGCTCACTTACGCATGCACTCAACATGTTGACCCTTTCGCCCTTCAGTGTCCTGCCCTGGGTTCACTACAAGTTGCACTTTAGCATGGCTTTTTTTTTGCGATTTTTATAGAGGGGAAGCACTAAATGTTTGCGGTCGTTGCTGCAATTTTAAGTCAACATTCAAATTCCTCAGAGTTTTCAGCTCTTTTTGAACATCTCTCAGCCAAGTAATTCAATTTCCGGCGACTGAGCACCGTTGAAACGATATTAAAGTTATTGAAAGCGTAGCAAACAGAACAACAAGCAAGCAAACAGACAAACAGAAACACAGACAAACAAAAGGATACGATAAAAGAAAAAAAAAATGAAATGTGTAAAACCTTTTATCCATTTTTGGTTTTTTTGTTTGGCAAATTTGTTGTCTAGACAACTTTCCATGCGTGGAAATATGGCACGTGGCTATTAGCAAATTGAAATGGCCGATTCTAAGACTAAACTGTGCTCCGACCCGAATGATGATAATGATGTTTTCTTGATGATGATGCAATAAAGTGTGTTACCAACTCACAAATGTCATCATCCAACATTCAGCATCAATTCTAGCTTAGCACCTGGCTAGAGCTCCCTCACCCTCTGTCTCTTTCACACTCCCACTCGCTCGATGCTTGGTCCCTTGATTTGCATAAGGCGGCAAATGGCGATGCCAACAAAGTTTCAACTCAACTTGGAGACACTAACAACGGGCTGAGTGTCACCATGCCGTCGTGCCAACCAGAGTAACCATTCCTGGCTCAAATCCAATGAAATCAAAGCCTTTCCCAGGAGCTTACCATGAGCGACAAGTTCAAATTTTCGTGTGTGATTTTTATTGTGGCACAAAAACTCTCTGGGGTCTTGTTAGTACTCACATTTTGTGGTGGATTTAGCTCTTGCTTTCATAGCATGCTTATGGGTAATGGGGTTTGTTGAAAAACTCACTTAAGCGCTATTTGAGCAACATCGCTTAAGACTTGATTACAATACCCACAAAAAGACTGAAATTTTTGAGCTGAATTAATGCTAGCATTGATTGTGTACTCCACACATTTAAAAATATTTAAAAACAATTTTTGCCTATAAAACAAAATTATTATAATAATTTAATATCAATTATATTTATTTAAAAATTCGTTTTTATGTAAAAAATATATCTGACGTTTTTTTAAGATGAGATATAATATTAAAAATTAGCATTTAATAGTTTTAAACGGTTGCTAAAAAGAAATTCCAAGCATATGCTAACTTTTTAGACGCTAGTGTTACTGGTCAGTACATTTGCTAACACTTATCACACAAACATCGATGCGACTGTAAATGATAAACCCATGTGCAATATAATCCATAGGCGCATTTCATTACGCTGCAGTAGTCGTCACGCTCTAACACACATGTACCTTCATACCCTGTGCACTTAAATGGCTACCACCAAAACAGCTAACTGCATTGTTAATTTTCACCTGCTGTCCCTTTCAAACACACATGCCTAAAACAGCTTAACCAATTGAAGCATGCGCATTAACAGTGGTGTCGATTTAATTATGTCTAGTTTTGCTACAAAAATTTATATCTGTGAACAACCACAAAAATCAATGACGGTTTACACATCTGGTATATTTGTACCAAAACTTTTAGATTTTTACAGTGAGCATTTTTGAGACATATAATTTTAATTAAATAAATCGTCTAATATTGTTGAATTCTCAAACACTGACAACTGCTAAACAGTTTAAATATAAAATTAAAGAAATTATATTATTTGTGCATAGATTAAAATATTGAATTAATTTGTACGATTCTCGAATTCAATAAATTTGTTGTAAATAGTATATGTTTAAAATATTGATTTAACATTTTACTGAATTTAACTTTTCAACGTAAGTAAGTATTAATATTCGATCTTTACACTAGATAATTACACTTAGCACGAAATGTGCTATGTACAACTTTATTACTAACAAGATGAGCGCACACCAAATTCAATCTACCAGAAGAGCATCTGTTTTCTTAGAACTTAACACAAATTACAAATCTAATTTTATTGCGAATTGCTTGGAAAATTTAATCCCATACTCGAACTTTCCACACTATTCTTCAGCTTGAAATCTATGCTGTTTTGTGTGCCAAGTCAACGGGCGCAATACGTTGACTTTATTAGCGTTAACGCTGTTTTCATCTACCTGTTCAACTTTTTTACTGTTGTCCGCAGGTCGCCATATTCCTGGATTCTTGGAAGGTGATTAAATAAGCGTTAGAGGTGGTAAAATCCTGCGTGATAAACTACAGCTGTGCCTCGATTAGATGACCTGACCTGATGTCGCCCCTGATTAGCAGGTATCATTGAATTTGCATACCGTCGTCTACCTGAACTGCCTTAAAAGCCGCTGCACGAATGCCATCGATCACAGTTACAAACTAAAACGTCTAACGTGAAGAACGCAACGCAACAAAATTAACAAGGTGAAAATCAGTGAAAATTATTGAAAATGGTTTTAAGCAATTCCACGCCTAATAATATTCACAAGCAGCACGAGCTCATCGTGGATACGGCGGCCATGAACAGCGCCGATTTGAGTGAGTTGATTCAGTTGAATGCCGAGATCGAGGAGCGTCGATCACGGCATGCCTACTGTGGTGACGTAAGTGACGCAAGTGGATTGCTGCGTGCAACGATGACGCGGGAGGAACTCTTTGAGGTATCTTCGGTGGACGATGATCGTTTCCTCACCGCTCTTGAGCATCAAAACTCGTTTGCAACGCCATCACGTGTTCAAATTACCGACCTCGACTTGTCCAGCATTGAGAATCTAATGAAATACTTTGATGAAGAAGTGCCCGTTACACCCAGCAAGGAAGTTCCTGCCGCCATCAACAACTGTAGCGGCAAAGTGGCCAGTGTCATTGCCAAATTGGCAAGTCAACCAGTAACACCGCCTAAGCCAAAACTCGACAGTGGCAAGCAGAAGATCAGCAAATTGAAGCAAAAGTATGAGCAGCCTCCGTCACAGTTGGCCACACCTCAAGCGGTACGTGGATCGAGTAAAACCGGCTCTATGCTGCCCATGAAGGTCAAGGAGATGGCACAGCTCTTCAATTCGAAGTTTAGTCAAGTGATGAGACGCTCCGACGCGACCCATTATGCTATGCTCCAGAACGAGCTCTCTCTCTCGCCGGAGTCCAAGCCCATTAGGCAGGAGAGGAGGGAAGAGCGGGAACGCACGCCAGAGCCAGTGGAAAAGCCTTCGTTGACACAGGGACCATGTCTGGTGGCCGAGGATGTCTTTCGTGAGCTGAGTGTCAAGGACAAAGTGCTGCTCTTTAATAAATTCGTCAGCGACATCGCTGCCAAGCATCCCAGATTCAATGAGCATGCGGATGAACTAAAAGCCCAAGCCAAGAAGCAAATGGCCAGGGGCGAAGTAGTGGCTGAGCAACAGGCCAGCGTCAAGCTCTTGGCCCAGGAGCTGGAGGCCAAATGTGCGCTGCACGCGACACCGCCAAAGCCTTTAACAACTTCAAAGGTTAGCCCAACTGCACCACCAACTGCAGTTTCAGCAGAAGCTGTGCCACCGTTGCATGTAAGCACGCTGACGGTGGTGATCAAGCCGAGTCCAGAGCGACATGTTATTGCGCTACCCGGCCAACAGGTGGCGCAACGCGAGCCGCCGATTTCACAGAAGCGCAATCTGTCCAGCATACGCCGTGTGCTGCCCACGGAGGCATATGCTCCGCCCAAGAAGATTAGACGCACACGGCAGGAGCGTGCCGGCAACGATAGTCATCCGTTTTTTCAAAACGAACCACTTGAGAGCCTCTTCTACAGCTGGCTAAGTACCGAGAACGGGGTGCTCTTTGACATTACCAGCGTTGAGAACAAGGAGCAAACCATTGAGATTGCCAGCGGTGATGAGATGACCACCCAGGCCACCATTAGCTCCTTGGGCGACATTAGCCAAAAGTCCGCCGTTGAGCGTTTGCTTGAGGAAGCGATTGCCAAACTCGAGCTGGAGAACACTACCAAGGAATCTAGCTGTGTGGAGGAAAAAGAGATTGACACGGCTACAACACCGACTCCTCCAACAGTGCCGACGACGCCAAAAACAGTCACGCCCACGCCACGCAAGCTCAAACGACCAGCACCGCCAGTGCCGGCGCCACGACCTAGTCTAAATCTTGCCCAGTCGCAGAACAAGTGCATTACATCGAGCAGCTCCTCCTCTTCGAGCTGCAAACAGTCTGATGCGGAAAGTGAATCCGGTTTGTCTACATTACCTAAGGTGAGTTTTAAGTCATGAGTTTTATTAAATTCAAAACAATTTCCTTCATTATATTTTATATATTTTTTTGATTTAATTTTTTACTTATGGCACACATTAATCCCTTGCAGATAACCAGCGATGAATCTCAGCCGGAAATGCCAGCATCGCCACCGGAGGCAACAGAGTTTGACTTTGCCAAGCCGGTGCGACCCCCGCGCAAGAAGAAAATGCGTCGTACACTGACCTGGAAGAAGGAGAACTCGATTGTTGAGGCCACCGCCAATGCGGTGACTAGCACCGATTCCGACTCGGACTACAAACCAGTTGCGACACAGGCAAAGAAGAAGCCAAACACTGCAGCTCCCACGCCATTGCCACTCCCCTTGCCACTACCGGAGCAGAGCTATATTGAGCTAGACAAGTCACTGATGCGTCAAGTGAACTCGCCGCGAAAGATCAAGTCGGCATACACGTTAACGGTTATGTCCTCGCCGTCTCCCAATGCAGACAGTGATCAGTCGCCAACGGAGACACCCCGTCCATCATTTGATCAGCAATTGCGGGACAGCTTCATAGATCAGGGCTTTGAGACGTGCTCCAACGATGCCAGCCCAATGCGTCGCTCCTCCGTTGGGGTGTCCAATACTAAACCCTCGGGCTTCTCCACTCCGGTTAAAGGTCGCACTGCATCCGCACAGCAGCAGCTGTTTAGTCCCGTTGGAATGCAGGACAAGTCACGTCGTAGCTCGTTGGCCATGCAGGTGATACGAGAGGATCATCCATTGGACTTGGCTGCTGGTTCGGATGCCCCAGCCACTCCGACCTGCAGCGAGCGCGAGTTCTTTGCCAATGCCCCGACTGTGGAGATGAGCTCTTCCCAGCTAGAGGATTTGTCGCCGACCAAAACACTCTCCAAGTTCTGGATTACAGCTGGCGATTTTACTGTTTCCCTGGATATTGCCCACAATACTCCCGATCGACTGCGACTGCTGTATGAGATCTTCACGCAGAAGAGCTGGGAAACTCGTGAGCTGACCTTTGGCATCGATGGACACAAGTTCTGCCGTTCGGAGGGCAGCACTCAGGAGGCCAAATCATTGCCCGAGCGTCCGCCTAGCGTAAAGGGCTTCTCCCATTACTGGTTTGCTAGCGGAGATCTGGCCGTCCCCTTCAGTGGCAAGCACATCTCCGGCGAGAAAATCGAACGTCTGTTCCACTTTCTCGATTTGGAACTGGGCTCTAACACTGAGCGGGAGATACGCTTTGGCGTTGATCACTTTGAGTTTAGCAGCATTCCCGAATTTTGGCTATCAACTCCCAAGTTCTCCATCGAGAGTAACTACAGCATGCTCGTAGGATTGCAGACGGGCAATAGCAATGGCCTGGAAGGACGCAGCAAATACGCCTGGCCGAATAATCAGAACAGCTCTGCGAATGCCATCAAGACCAGTGATTTGGATCAAACTGAATTCGAGTCGGATAGTTTTAGTAACAATAGTGGAAGACTTTCCTTTTCACCCGACTTGTTTAGCCAGGACTATGAGGCCGTGCCGCTCGATGAGCTCTTTGATAAAACACTGCCAATCATTCGTTCAACTCCCAAAGTTACGCCCACAAACACGCCCACGGTCATGAGCATGCCACAAATGTTGCGCACTCTGCAGCAGCAACAAACTAAACTAAAAAGTGTCGAGCAGCGCATTAGAAGCTACGAGCTGCCCTCGAAGCTGAACGAAGCCACGCTGAAGCAGTGCCGCAGTAAGCCGGAATATGCCAAGAAGTTACGGGCCATTGACAATATCGCCCGTAGCAATGGATTCCGAGCCTGCTCCATGGAGGAACTGGAGAGTTTCATGCAGTTCCTCATCGAATATGCCGACGTATGTTTGGGCAATTGCAGTGAACACATTAATAAGATTATCGATTCCCTTTTGGATCAGCGCGCTGTCGCCGTTTAGATTTATCTATCTCAAATATTCTCATTCTATTGTAATTATATATTTAGTCACTAACATTTAATGTTACAACAACAATTTTACTTCTAATAAACTTTATAAAAAGTTAACACACAAAAACTGCTGCATACTTTTTGGATGATTTATTAAATAATTCGAGTTTAGTGTTGACATTTGTCGCAGTTTGTATGGAAAATGTGCACTAGAATAGTCGGCTCTCAATTAGTGCTCTCTCAATTAATGGGATTCGTATTAGTTCAAAGTTGCTTTAACTATCATTCTAGGTGTTTATAATATGTTGTCCCTCCGTACTCTTTAAACAAGTAAGAAAAGTACAGTCGAGCGCGCCCGACCGTATAATACTCTCTGCATTTTTTTTCCCGATTATATCATTAAAATCGGTATTTGGGTATCATAAAACAACAAAGTATAATCGATTCACCCCCGATTATTAGCTAAAAGCGCCGCTCGAGTTCGTTCCCGATTTAAATAATAATAAATAACTTAAATCGGTATCCAGGGAACACCACGTGGAGGTCATTGCAATGCAATTAGATCATTTAAAAAGATCTTCGAGTCGACTTGAAATGTGTAATTGTTTAAATAAATTACGCACTTCCATGTTCCCCGCGCGGAAAAAAAAAACCAAAAATTCCCTACCTATCAAATTACAAACTACCTGAAATGCTAACGGAAATTGCGTCATGAATGCTGTGCACTGTCTCATAAGTTCTTGCGCTGGCTTGGCCAAGCGACACATTTGAAAATGCCCAATCAATGTGTGTGTCGTCACGTGTTGTGGACATTTTCAAATCTAATAGGGATCTAAATCCCTTCCTAAGCAAACTTTCATAAATTTCCCTAGCCTGAGTAAGAGAGCGTAAACATAAATTAAAATCTCCTAATATAACAACTTCTCTACCTAAAATTTCTCTATGTTCTACAAATAAATCCTCAAACTCACTTCTAAATTTAGGTAACGAGTAATGGGGGCTTTTATAAATTACTACAACTCCTATAGACTTATACTTTAAAACTGAGTATTCGAATACGTGCGAACCATCAATATTGCGACCTGTGGAACAAAGACTAACATTCTCAAAAAGTTCGTTCCTGACGAAGACAAGAATGCCTCTTTGTGATCGAGTCCTACCTTCACCTAAACAATCTAAACGTACAGCAATTCTATAGCCTGGGACTTCATAAGTCTCATTTGGAAAGGTTGAACCTTCAACAAAACAAAGCATTGATGCCTGATGCATAAGCTTATCAAATTGGACACTTTTAATGTGACAGTGCAGACTTTGGACATTGTGGAAAATAATCTCGAAATTGGAACTGTTAAGTAAATAGTCGAAATGTGTACTAAGCAACTTAATGGAGCGTAATTTTTCTAATTCTTCCTGAACTACATTTCGACCTTGGATGGGCCTCGGAGGGTTGAAGTTGCCTACAAGGAACAGTCCAGCTGCACTTGTCGCTCTACTACAGCCTACATATAAAGCTGCTCGATCTAAACTATCGGAAATGTGGACCACCACCTTATTAAAGGTTGCTCCCTGACTCTTGTGGATGGTAATACCTTCTGCAGGCACGATCGGAAACTGCTTGCGATCTATCGTAACATTTTCATTTTTCCTAAACTGAAAACTTCGTACAGTTTTCACTACTGGTGTCCATAATGGATTGGGTAGATTTCTATACTTTAAACGTAATTCTTTTCCTACTCTTTCCTCTAGGAAATCTACCCATAGAAGAATTGGATGACTGTTTGAATCTAAATCTATTTGCCTAAGAATTCCTGTTGCTCCATTCACTAAGCCATCTGAAGTGTCTATGTTAACAGTCATCATATACTTTGCTGTAGTTTTCAAAATGAGAGTACTGCACAAACCCTGGGTTTCTGAAGTTTTGAATCCTTTTACGGATTCAAGAATTCGGGCCTTGTTTGCCTCACCTAAATTACTACCCTTTACAAAATCCTCAGCATTTGAACAATATTGGGTGGTCGCAATTCGATTCAGTTTTAAAGAGTTGTATGAATTTGTTGCGGCGTTGGAATGGAAAAGATGAATAGCATCTTCTGGTATCATATCTTCCCTTACTACTCTGGACTTAAGAAGCTCAATGTCAATGTCTGTCATATGAGCGGATGCCATATTATTAAGGGCTACAGCAAATGGTTGGTCATCTCGTTGACGCATTATTTCCGTCAACTCGAAAAATTCAAATCTCATTACATTGTTTTCCCACAGTGTGCCATGTAGTTCACTGTAGTCTTCCCTAGAGGATTGCTGAAAAATCCACCGGTCGCCCACAGGCCTCAGTTGTCTGAGATCGCCGAACACGATGACAGGTATCCCTCCAAAAAAGTGATTACACTTGAAAATTTGCTGTAGCCTCACGTTTATAAAGCCAAACATTTTGGCTCCTACCATTGAAATCTCGTCAATAATGAGAAGTTTGAGATCGATCAATCTCGAATGTAGCGTATTCAGTAAGTCAGCGGATAAGGCCCCAATACGATCGGACTGATTTACAGGAAGACTAAACATTGAATGGAGTGTACAACCTCCTATTCCAAATGCTGCCTTCCCTGTTGGAGCGGACAAAAGAACTTTAATTGACTCAGGATTTGAGCCTCTTCTATTATTAAATCTAGCTGTAAGGGCTTGATATAATACCGAAATAAGTCGGCTTTTGCCGACACCTGCTCCACCACCTACAAATTCATAAAACTTTTTGCCTATCTTAAAATTATGCAACACGTGGTTTAGATAAGTTCTCTGTTTTAAGTTTAGGGAACAAACAATTTCCTCTAAACATGACGATGTCATTAAAACAGGCAACTTAACAAACTGCACCGTGTTGCTATTTGGCCCATCTGCATTCTCGTCGTTTCCTATATTTAAAATGTTTATTTGAGGATCTATTTCTGCTACACCTAAGACTCTAAATCTATTATCTACATTTCCCTGATCATCTAAATTATCTAATTCATCTACCTGATTCTCTTGTAATACTCTACTGAGAGCATCTTCTAACTCACTATCGTTTAAAACATTAAATCTCCTACGATTCGCCTCAATAAAATCCTTATTTTGATTGCAAACCTCTTCGCAATTTCTACCAATAAGCTCGTCCTGTTCATTTCTCCACGGATAATACAACATAACTAATTCCCTAAAATAATTCTCCCTATCGTGACTAACATTAAATCTCCTATAACGTATTATCCGAGGACTACGCCTTTCTCTAATAAATCCGCTACCATTGCGAAGAGGATAAACTTCGGTTGTACCGAATCCTGCATTTTCTACCTCGTTCTGTGATTCTTGGCGAGTCCTACTTGCAGTTTTAGAGAATGTATAATATGCCGCAAAGTCTGCTAAGCATAAACTATTAAGATCATCTGGACGGTGAACGTAATGATCTAATAGGCCTACTTCGAAAATATCTTCTGAATCTTCGGGCAAACTTCTGAGTTGTGCCCTCGACTTGAGCATTTGAACTCGTTTGTCAGGCAATCCAGTGTTTATGAAGACATCTGCATTGCTGCTCTCTGACAACGACATTCCTAAACAGCAATAAGCTGCCTCCTGTGCAGATATTTCTGAGCCATTCATGAACTTATGACCTATGTGCTGCAGTTTCTGCCTAATACTAAAATTTCCTGAACGCGCTTCTTCTACAGCTTCTCGCATAAGCTTGGACATTCCTCTTTGCGACTTATTTATATAATTTATGACATAACTGCAGCACGCATATGGATCTAATATAAACTGTATATCTATATTGGCTCTCTGCATTGACAAAATATGCGTGTTGTACGCATTCACCATAATGGCGTCGAAACTTCTCTTTAAAAATATTTTTGGTCTGTTTAAACTAGATCTAATTGCTAGAATATAATCCTCATAACTAAGACCAATTTGAGGGTGCGAGAGAAAATTATTGAAATCATTAAGAGATTCCCTAACTTCACTATCTATGGGAGAACTCAAGAAACTGTTTATTTTCTCAAAATTCTGTTGATGAATTGAATTACTCGGACTATCTTCAGGAAGAGGAAAAAGAATTTCTGTGCTAGGCATAGGAGGATATGGAATACCAAAACGACAGATTTGCCTATTTCTGATTCTACGCTGGCATGACGGAGTATGCTTATGCGTTTGGTATAAAATGAAAGGTTTCAATTCATCGTTTGTTGGATTCTTTTCCGTCGTAATAAACTGATCAACAAACTGTACAACAGGCGGACAAGAAGAAGAATTACTAGCATCAAACAAAGGGGCATTCTTCAACCAAAACATTCCATGAATGTGTGGTGAGCCCCGATGTTGAAACTCTACTCGCCAATAAAATTTATACACAGAATGTTGGCCGAAAATGCCTCCATCCTTCCTCATTACTTTTAACAGTTGCCTATACCTATAATCAAAATACCTAGCACAAGTAACTGGGTCTGACCTAATCAATTCTACAACTTCAGATCTTTCTACCCTACCTGCCTCTTCTTCGGTTAGAACTTCCTTCCTAACTGTTTTCTTCAAAATAACTATAAGTTCTAACCACCTACTTTCTGCAGCAGAGAGCGTAATGAAGAAAGAAGGTATGCCGAATTGGCGTATCATGGCCATTACCTTCTTCTTCTCTCCTTCCCAATGCGCAGGAGACGAACGAATGCCTTTTAAAACCTTAAATCCCTCATCGAACTGAATTAAATTATCTATTTCTTCCTCATTAAGGGCTGTCCTGGCTGTAACGCCGCGGGAAGCGCTGTGCTTTCTCAAGCAAATGGAATAATTATTCCGCATATTAATAAGCTGCATTTTCCTAAGATTGTAAAAAAGCTTATCTACCCTACAAGCCTTTCTATCAAAATTCCTAAGCTCTGATCTAATAATTTTTGTGTAGCTTTCTACACAATTCCTTTTAACTCCTGCATAAATAGTAGGAAAGGACAACTCCTCTGAATCACAATCAGTTATCATGTCCAGAGGCCGTTGTCCTTCCCCAGGGGCTACAGCTAAGCTACTACCATCTAAATTTTCTACTGGAAAATTCTCCATTAGGGTTTCCTCACCTCCAGGATTTAGCTCTTGCTCTTCTACTGGAGCATTCTCTTCTATATTTGGGTTTGCAGCTCTATCACCCAATTCTCTAACTAAATCTATATCTTCTGTTGATGCAATAAATGGCACGACTTCAGATGTGTGAGAAGCCAACCATTCCTCATTAATACTAATTCCATGCTTTCTATAAAGCTCAGTACCTACTAAATACCTAATTGCATCAACAACTCTAGATGGAGATATAGTTTCCACCATAAAACTGTGACGATATTCTAATCTACGTTTGAGGTGGAGCTGAACAACCTCTGCGTCACTAAAAGCCCTTGGAAGGGAAGTTACGACATTCGCAACTGGAATTGGCACATTAACTACAGCTCCTTTTATACTATTTTGTCGATCATAATCTAAAGATTTTATGATCATAAATGGTAGTCGCGGGGAAACTAATCTTTCTTCTAAGCTCTGTAAATCCTTTAGACATTCTGGAAGCTCTGGGAAGTCTAAGCCATTGGTAATGGAATTTTTGGGCTTTTTTCCATCCTTAATTAAACGGCTACATGATTTGCAAAACGAATGCATGCCGTTCACAGATGGAAACTCATCGGACAAAAAAAGAATGTCTGCGCTAAACTCATTATTTTCTAAAATATATTCCCTACTCATCCTATCTATTTGGTGAGGAAACCACAAACCTTTACAACAAATGCAAACATGGTCGGGGCCCAGTTTAATTTTTTCGTTGTAAGTGGCTATAAGACTTTCTAAACTATTCCTAATGGGTCGTGCCTGTCCTTCAATGGCATTCGATCGTTCCTGCTCATTACGAGCAGCATTACGCTCGTTTTCTGCTGCTCTATTCTGAGAACTACTCCTATATTGACTTACTCTCTGACTTAAGTTTCTAACTGAATCTGCAGCTATCTGTCGTGCTCTTATACGAGCACTTCTTCTTTGAGCTGTGTTTCTAGCTCTTTCTGCCTAACCTGAGGATCCTGTCTCCTAATTGTCCTACGAGAAGTATTTGCCTCCTGTTCTCGATATCGTTCTTCAGAATTTTCCCTACGACTTCGTCTGCGATGGGCATCGGATGCCCTCTCGTTCTGCCTAACCTCCGAATCTTGTCTCCTAATTGTCCTACGCGAAGTATTTGCCTCCTGTTCTCGATATCTTTCTTCAGAATTTTCCCTACGACTTCGTCTGCGATGGGCATCGGATGCCCTCTCGTTCTGCCTAACCTCCGAATCTTGTCTCCTAATTGTCCTACGCGAAGTATTTGCCTCCTGTTCTCGATATCTTTCTTCAGAATTTTCCCTACGACTTCGTCTGCGATGGGCATCGGATGCCCTCTCGTTCTGCCTAACCTCCGAATCTTGTCTCCTAATTGTCCTACGCGAAGTATTTGCCTCCTGTTCTCGATATCTTTCTTCAGAATTTTCCCTACGACTTCGTCTGCGATGGGCATCGGATGCCCTCTCGTTCTGCCTAACCTCCGAATCTTGTTATACTCTCTGCAAGAGTATATTGGGTTTGTGAAAATGTATGTAACAGGCAGAAGGAGGCGTGGCAGACCCCATAAAGTATATATATTCTTGATCAGCATCACAAGCCGAGTCGATATAGCCATGTCCGTCTGTCCGTCTGTCTGTCCGTCTGTCCGTCTGTCCGTCTGTCTGTCCGTCCGTATGAACAAACAGATTTCCGAGATGGTAAGAGCTACAAGTTCGAACTTGGTCTCTATCGACTCGATATTTAGTCAGTCAATACAAGAATCTTTTTTTTTTTCGATGCCACGCCCCATTCGCCCACAATGAGCAAAAAACTAGACACACCTCGGAAAAAATCTGTGTTTTCACCGAATATCTCCGTAACTATTGCACTTAGGAACACCAATTTTGGTACAGAGGTTCCTAGAGACAGCATAAATCCAATGCCTTCAAAAATGTTGGACTGCCACGCCCCCTTTTCCCACAGGAAACAAAATAATTTTTTAGCTTCAATGACATTTTGAACGCATTTGTTCTTATCGTACAGTAATGTCACTTATAAATCGTTCAAAGACAAATTAAATCAAACTATCCTGAAAAGTGCATAAAAATCGGACTATAAACAATAAAGCTATTAACACTAAAACATTTATAATTGAACGCATGAGTGCAAGGGAGACAGAAACATACATACATATGTTCGAGCGTTTTCGCTGCATGCGTGGCGGCAGCGCTGCCGTGTTGGCAATACGCAAGTACGTACATATGTATGTATGTACGTAATTCGTACTGCTTATATAATACATATGTATATATATATATACATATACATGTATATACATAAGCATATATATATTTGTAAATGTATATGTATATTTGTATATGTATGTATGTAAATAATCGAACGTTTAAGTTGCATGTATATTATATATATATATATATGAATATGTATATAAATGATTTGTAATGCTTTTTATTTTACAACGTTATGTATGTACATATATCAATGTCAAGTAATTGTCTTTATGACCTTCGCCCTTTACATTGGCGAATCCCAAACATTAAATAATACATCCCAAAACATTAAATAAAGTTCAAAAGTAAACATAACAAATTTTGTTTTATTCTATTTGTGTCTCTTTGTCTTGGCTACTTTTAATATGAAGATGACCAAGAAATCATATTAATCAGCTGATAATACACCAAATCAAAACAATAACATTGGCGAAGAAGACAAAAACAATTAAACGAAACAAATTTTCAGTTCGCTCTTTCACCACAGATGCAAACGCATGAAGGATAGAGAGAGACAAGTAGTTAGGAGTAGCGCAAAAAGTCATTACTTTTGGCGGGCGCTGAGCAAAACAGAAAACAGACAGCGCTTAGCATCAGCGCTGCCAGTTAAGCAATTTAATTGCTAGATCTAGCAATAAGCTGTTAAATGTAATCGTGATGAACTAAACAGCGTTGTAATTATTCGCTAATTGTTTAAAATAATAAAAAATAATTAAATAACGTTTTTTACTAAATATTTTTAAATGCCAATTTTTATAGGTTATTGTATTTATGTTCCTTTTAAATAAGGTATTTTTTAATTTTTTTCTTAAAAACAACCAATTTTTATATACAAAACGTTTAATTATAAAGATATTTTGTTTCGACAATATGAACATAAGTTCTAGCTGTTTTTGTAAATTAGCGAACAAATCTAGCTATTTTTCCTTCGGAGATTCTAACATCGCTGCTATAGCGCGCGTAAAAAGTAACGACTTTTACCGCTAGTCCTACTTGCCTGTCTCTTTCACTCCTACACTCACACTATGTTTGTCTCATTTCTGTGAGAGAGAAATCCTCTCCCATTCTCCCATCTGCGTAATTTCGGCGTTCGTTTTGTTTAATTCGTTGTGAACTTTTCGATTGAGCGCATGTAATCGTGCATCGATATACACTTTTGTCGTCGATTTCGATAAAGAAGTAAACAAAACGTGATTTTCATTACAAATAACCCTTGACAAAACGTAATTTTCATTACGATAAATATAAAAGCATATATTAATATAGTTAATATTAATATATAAGTACAATAAATAAATTTGCAATAAGTGCGTTAGTTTCGTGAGTGTGTGTGTCAATCGATTTACGTCTGTGTGTTAAACATCGCGAACATTCGATTGTCATTGTGCTAGGCGCGTAGTTTGTGACGTAGATAGTTAACGCAGAAACCGCGGGCGATTTTCTGGGCGCGTTTGCTGTCTTGCAGAATCGCGTTCGGTTTTCGGTAAACGCGTGTTAATTGTCGCGTTCTGTTTAATATAGTAAGTCTTAAGTATTGTCCGATTTTGTCCGATTTGAAATTTAATAAAATTATATAATTATTAATATATAATTGCTATATTTAATTCATAAATATTAAATAATTTGTATTTATTTAATTTAATTATTAATTTAATTTATTTCATTATTTTTTCTTATTTATATAAATTTTATAAAAATATTGTATATTATATTTTTATACATTTTACATAAATACAATAAATAATATTATATTCTTTAAATATTTCTTAAATATTTTATAAATTTTTTTAAATATTTTAAAATTTAAAAATGCCGCGTAGAAGGCAACTTTCTGCTGCTGCACAGTCTCAAAGGCGTAGGGAAAGAAATAGGATAAATAGAGAAGACGCACATTATGCAGATAGAGAGCGAGAGTTGAATTCCCAATCTCAAAGAATTCGTAGGGCAGTTATCGAAAATCGAGTAGCAGAACAGATTGGGAATTCTCAGCAGCATTCACGCCGTAGGAGAAGTGCGCGTTTAAGAGTAATAGAACAGGCATCCAATACTTCGCATAGGGCAATTAGGAGACAAGATTCAGAGGTTAGGCAACATGAGAGGGCATCAGATGCCCATAGAAGACGAGTAAATAGGCTTAATCCACTGATTAGGCAGAGCCAAAGGGCATCAGATGCTCAACTTAGGCGAAGTCGTAGAGAAAATTCTCAAGAGAGGGATCGCGAACAGGCAGCCAATACTTCGCGAAGGATTATTAGGAGACAGGATCCACAGGTTAGGCAAAGCGAGAGGGCTTCAGATGCCCATCGCAGACGAAGTCGTAGGGAAAATTCTGAAGAAAGATATCGAGAACAGGAGGCAAATACTTCGCGTAGGACAATTAGGAGACAAGATTCGGAGGTTAGGCAGAACGAGAGGGCATCCGATGCCCATCGCAGACGAAGTCGTAGGGAAAATTCTGAAGAAAGATATCGAGAACAGGAGGCAAATACTTCGCGTAGGACAATTAGGAGACAAGATTCGGAGGTTAGGCAGAACGAGAGGGCATCCGATGCCCATCGCAGACGAAGTCGTAGGGAAAATTCTGAAGAACGATATCGAGAACAGGAGGCAAATACTTCTCGTAGGACAATTAGGAGACAGGATCCTCAGGTTAGGCAGAAAGAGCTAGAAACACAGCTCAAAGAAGAAGTGCTCGTATAAGAGCACGACAGATAGCTGCAGATTCAGTTAGAAACTTAAGTCAGAGAGTAAGTCAATATAGGAGTAGTTCTCAGAATAGAGCAGCAGAAAACGAGCGTAATGCTGCTCGTAATGAGCAGGAACGATCGAATGCCATTGAAGGACAGGCACGACCCATTAGGAATAGTTTAGAAAGTCTTATAGCCACTTACAACGAAAAAATTAAACTGGGCCCCGACCATGTTTGCATTTGTTGTAAAGGTTTGTGGTTTCCTCACCAAATAGATAGGATGAGTAGGGAATATATTTTAGAAAATAATGAGTTTAGCGCAGACATTCTTTTTTTGTCCGATGAGTTTCCATCTGTGAACGGCATGCATTCGTTTTGCAAATCATGTAGCCGTTTAATTAAGGATGGAAAAAAGCCCAAAAATTCCATTACCAATGGCTTAGACTTCCCAGAGCTTCCAGAATGTCTAAAGGATTTACAGAGCTTAGAAGAAAGATTAGTTTCCCCGCGACTACCATTTATGATCATAAAATCTTTGGATTATGATCGACAAAATAGTATAAAAGGAGCTGTAGTTAATGTGCCAATTCCAGTTGCGAATGTCGTAACTTCCCTTCCAAGGGCTTTTAGTGACGCAGAGGTTGTTCAGCTCCACCTCAAACGTAGATTAGAATATCGTCACAGTTTTATGGTGGAAACTATATCTCCATCTAGAGTTGTTGATGCAATTAGGTATTTAGTAGGTACTGAGCTTTATAGAAAGCATGGAATTAGTATTAATGAGGAATGGTTGGCTTCTCACACATCTGAAGTCGTGCCATTTATTGCATCAACAGAAGATATAGATTTAGTTAGAGAATTGGGTGATAGAGCTGCAAACCCAAATATAGAAGAGAATGCTCCAGTAGAAGAGCAAGAGCTAAATCCTGGAGGTGAGGAAACCCTAATGGAGAATTTTCCAGTAGAAAATTTAGATGGTAGTAGCTTAGCTGTAGCCCCTGGGGAAGGACAACGGCCTCTGGACATGATAACTGATTGTGATTCAGAGGAGTTGTCCTTTCCTACTATTTATGCAGGAGTTAAAAGGAATTGTGTAGAAAGCTACACAAAAATTATTAGATCAGAGCTTAGGAATTTTGATAGAAGGGCTTGTAGGGTAGATAAGCTTTTTTACAATCTTAGGAAAATGCAGCTTATTAATATGCGGAATAATTATTCCATTTGCTTGAGAAAGCACAGCGCTTCCCGCGGCGTTACAGCCAGGACAGCCCTTAATGAGGAAGAAATAGATAATTTAATTCAGTTCGATGAGGGATTTAAGGTTTTAAAAGGCATTCGTTCGTCTCCTGCGCATTGGGAAGGAGAGAAGAAGAAGGTAATGGCCATGATACGCCAATTCGGCATACCTTCTTTCTTCATTACGCTCTCTGCTGCAGAAAGTAGGTGGTTAGAACTTATAGTTATTTTGAAGAAAACAGTTAGGAAGGAAGTTCTAACCGAAGAAGAGGCAGGTAGGGTAGAAAGATCTGAAGTTGTAGAATTGATTAGGTCAGACCCAGTTACTTGTGCTAGGTATTTTGATTATAGGTATAGGCAACTGTTAAAAGTAATGAGGAAGGATGGAGGCATTTTCGGCCAACATTCTGTGTATAAATTTTATTGGCGAGTAGAGTTTCAACATCGGGGCTCACCACACATTCATGGAATGTTTTGGTTGAAGAATGCCCCTTTGTTTGATGCTAGTAATTCTTCTTCTTGTCCGCCTGTTGTACAGTTTGTTGATCAGTTTATTACGACGGAAAAGAATCCAACAAACGATGAATTGAAACCTTTCATTTTATACCAAACGCATAAGCATACTCCGTCATGCCAGCGTAGAATCAGAAATAGGCAAATCTGTCGTTTTGGTATTCCATATCCTCCTATGCCTAGCACAGAAATTCTTTTTCCTCTTCCTGAAGATAGTCCGAGTAATTCAATTCATCAACAGAATTTTGAGAAAATAAACAGTTTCTTGAGTTCTCCCATAGATAGTGAAGTTAGGGAACCTCTTAATGATTTCAATAATTTTCTCTCGCACCCTCAAATTGGTCTTAGTTATGAGGATTATATTCTAGCAATTAGATCTAGTTTAAACAGACCAAAAATATTTTTAAAGAGAAGTTTCGACGCTATTATGGTGAATGCGTACAACACGCATATTTTGTCAATGCAGAGAGCCAATATAGATATACAGTTTATATTAGATCCATATGCGTGCTGCAGTTATGTCATAAATTATATAAATAAGTCGCAAAGAGGAATGTCCAAGCTTATGCGAGAAGCTGTAGAAGAAGCGCGTTCAGGAAATTTTAGTATTAGGCAGAAACTGCAGCACATAGGTCATAAGTTCATGAATGGCTCAGAAATATCTGCACAAGAGGCAGCTTATTGCTGTTTAGGAATGTCGTTGTCAGAGAGCAGCAATGCAGATGTCTTCATAAACACTGGATTGCCTGACAAACGAGTTCAAATGCTCAAGTCGAGGGCACAACTCAGAAGTTTGCCCGAAGATTCAGAAGATATTTTCGAAGTAGGCCTATTAGATCATTACGTTCACCGTCCAGATGATCTTAATAGTTTATGCTTAGCAGACTTTGCGGCATATTATACATTCTCTAAAACTGCAAGTAGGACTCGCCAAGAATCACAGAACGAGGTAGAAAATGCAGGATTCGGTACAACCGAAGTTTATCCTCTTCGCAATGGTAGCGGATTTATTAGAGAAAGGCGTAGTCCTCGGATAATACGTTATAGGAGATTTAATGTTAGTCACGATAGGGAGAATTATTTTAGGGAATTAGTTATGTTGTATTATCCGTGGAGAAATGAACAGGACGAGCTTATTGGTAGAAATTGCGAAGAGGTTTGCAATCAAAATAAGGATTTTATTGAGGCGAATCGTAGGAGATTTAATGTTTTAAACGATAGTGAGTTAGAAGATGCTCTCAGTAGAGTATTACAAGAGAATCAGGTAGATGAATTAGATAATTTAGATGATCAGGGAAATGTAGATAATAGATTTAGAGTCTTAGGTGTAGCAGAAATAGATCCTCAAATAAACATTTTAAATATAGGAAACGACGAGAATGCAGATGGGCCAAATAGCAACACGGTGCAGTTTGTTAAGTTGCCTGTTTTAATGACATCGTCATGTTTAGAGGAAATTGTTTGTTCCCTAAACTTAAAACAGAGAACTTATCTAAACCACGTGTTGCATAATTTTAAGATAGGCAAAAAGTTTTATGAATTTGTAGGTGGTGGAGCAGGTGTCGGCAAAAGCCGACTTATTTCGGTATTATATCAAGCCCTTACAGCTAGATTTAATAATAGAAGAGGCTCAAATCCTGAGTCAATTAAAGTTCTTTTGTCCGCTCCAACAGGGAAGGCAGCATTTGGAATAGGAGGTTGTACACTCCATTCAATGTTTAGTCTTCCTGTAAATCAGTCCGATCGTATTGGGGCCTTATCCGCTGACTTACTGAATACGCTACATTCGAGATTGATCGATCTCAAACTTCTCATTATTGACGAGATTTCAATGGTAGGAGCCAAAATGTTTGGCTTTATAAACGTGAGGCTACAGCAAATTTTCAAGTGTAATCACTTTTTTGGAGGGATACCTGTCATCGTGTTCGGCGATCTCAGACAACTGAGGCCTGTGGGCGACCGGTGGATTTTTCAGCAATCCTCTAGGGAAGACTACAGTGAACTACATGGCACACTGTGGGAAAACAATGTAATGAGATTTGAATTTTTCGAGTTGACGGAAATAATGCGTCAACGAGATGACCAACCATTTGCTGTAGCCCTTAATAATATGGCATCCGCTCATATGACAGACATTGACATTGAGCTTCTTAAGTCCAGAGTAGTAAGGGAAGATATGATACCAGAAGATGCTATTCATCTTTTCCATTCCAACGCCGCAACAAATTCATACAACTCTTTAAAACTGAATCGAATTGCGACCACCCAATATTGTTCAAATGCTGAGGATTTTGTAAAGGGTAGTAATTTAGGTGAGGCAAACAAGGCCCGAATTCTTGAATCCGTAAAAGGATTCAAAACTTCAGAAACCCAGGGTTTGTGCAGTACTCTCATTTTGAAAACTACAGCAAAGTATATGATGACTGTTAACATAGACACTTCAGATGGCTTAGTGAATGGAGCAACAGGAATTCTTAGGCAAATAGATTTAGATTCAAACAGTCATCCAATTCTTCTATGGGTAGATTTCCTAGAGGAAAGAGTAGGAAAAGAATTACGTTTAAAGTATAGAAATCTACCCAATCCATTGTGGACACCAGTAGTGAAAACTGTACGAAGTTTTCAGTTTAGGAAAAATGAAAATGTTACGATAGATCGCAAGCAGTTTCCGATCGTGCCTGCAGAAGGTATTACCATCCACAAGAGTCAGGGAGCAACCTTTAATAAGGTGGTGGTCCACATTTCCGATAGTTTAGATCGAGCAGCTTTATATGTAGGCTGTAGTAGAGCGACAAGTGCAGCTGGACTGTTCCTTGTAGGCAACTTCAACCCTCCGAGGCCCATCCAAGGTCGAAATGTAGTTCAGGAAGAATTAGAAAAATTACGCTCCATTAAGTTGCTTAGTACACATTTCGACTATTTACTTAACAGTTCCAATTTCGAGATTATTTTCCACAATGTCCAAAGTCTGCACTGTCACATTAAAAGTGTCCAATTTGATAAGCTTATGCATCAGGCATCAATGCTTTGTTTTGTTGAAGGTTCAACCTTTCCAAATGAGACTTATGAAGTCCCAGGCTATAGAATTGCTGTACGTTTAGATTGTTTAGGTGAAGGTAGGACTCGATCACAAAGAGGCATTCTTGTCTTCGTCAGGAACGAACTTTTTGAGAATGTTAGTCTTTGTTCCACAGGTCGCAATATTGATGGTTCGCACGTATTCGAATACTCAGTTTTAAAGTATAAGTCTATAGGAGTTGTAGTAATTTATAAAAGCCCCCATTACTCGTTACCTAAATTTAGAAGTGAGTTTGAGGATTTATTTGTAGAACATAGAGAAATTTTAGGTAGAGAAGTTGTTATGAAAGTTTGCTTAGGAAGGGATTTAGATCCCTATTAGATTTGAAAATGTCCACAACACGTGACGACACACACATTGATTGGGCATTTTCAAATGTGTCGCTTGGCCAAGCCAGCGCAAGAACTTATGAGACAGTGCACAGCATTCATGACGCAATTTCCGTTAGCATTTCAGGTAGTTTGTAATTTGATAGGTAGGGAATTTTTGGTTTTTTCCGCGCGGGGAACATGGAAGTGCGTAATTTATTTAAACAATTACACATTTCAAGTCGACTCGAAGATCTTTTTAAATGATCTAATTGCATTGCAATGACCTCCACGTGGTGTTCCCTGGATACCGATTTAAGTTATTTATTATTATTTAAATCGGGAACGAACTCGAGCGGCGCTTTTAGCTAATAATCGGGGGTGAATCGATTATACTTTGTTGTTTTATGATACCCAAATACCGATTTTAATGATATAATCGGGAAAAAAAATGCAGAGAGTATTATACGGTCGGGCGCGCTCGACTGTACTTTTCTTACTTGTCTCCTAATTGTCCTACGCGAAGTATTTGCCTCCTGTTCTCGATATCTTTCTTCAGAATTTTCCCTACGACTTCGTCTGCGATGGGCATCTGAAGCCCTCTCGCTTTGCCTAACCTGTGGATCCTGTCTCCTAATAATCCTTCGCGAAGTATTGGCTGCCTGTTCGCGATCCCTCTCTTGAGAATTTTCTCTACGACTTCGCCTAAGTTGAGCATCTGATGCCCTTTCGCTCTGCCTAATCAGTGGATTAAGCCTATTTACTCGTCTTCTATGGGCATCTGATGCCCTCTCATGTTGCCTAACCTCTGAATCTTGTCTCCTAATTGCCCTATGCGAAGTATTGGATGCCTGTTCTATTACTCTTAAACGCGCACTTCTCCTACGGCGTGAATGCTGCTGAGAATTCCCAATCTGTTCTGCTACTCGATTTTCGATAACTGCCCTACGAATTCTTTGAGATTGGGAATTCAACTCTCGCTCTCTATCTGCATAATGTGCGTCTTCTCTATTTATCCTATTTCTTTCCCTACGCCTTTGAGACTGTGCAGCAGCAGAAAGTTGCCTTCTACGCGGCATTTTTAAATTTTAAAATATTTAAAAAAATTTATAAAATATTTAAGAAATATTTAAATAATATAATATTATTTATTGTATTTATGTAAAATGTATAAAAATATAATATACAATATTTTTATAAAATTTATATAAATAAGAAAAAATAATGAAATAAATTAAATTAATAATTAAATTAAATAAATACAAATTATTTAATATTTATGAATTAAATATAGCAATTATATATTAATAATTATATAATTTTATTAAATTTCAAATCGGACAAAATCGGACAATACTTAAGACTTACTATATTAAACAGAACGCGACAATTAACACGCGTTTACCGAAAACCGAACGCGATTCTGCAAGACAGCAAACGCGCCCAGAAAATCGCCCGCGGTTTCTGCGTTAACTATCTACGTCACAAACTACGCGCCTAGCACAATGACAATCGAATGTTCGCGATGTTTAACACACAGACGTAAATCGATTGACACACACACTCACGAAACTAACGCACTTATTGCAAATTTATTTATTGTACTTATATATTAATATTAACTATATTAATATATGCTTTTATATTTATCGTAATGAAAATTACGTTTTGTCAAGGGTTATTTGTAATGAAAATCACGTTTTGTTTACTTCTTTATCGAAATCGACGACAAAAGTGTATATCGATGCACGATTACATGCGCTCAATCGAAAAGTTCACAACGAATTAAACAAAACGAACGCCAAAATTACGCAGATGGGAGAATGGGAGAGGATTTCTCTCTCACAGAAATGAGACAAACATAGTGTGAGTGTAGGAGTGAAAGAGACAGGCAAGAAGGACTAGCGGTAAAAGTCGTTACTTTTTACGCGCGCTATAGCAGCGATGTTAGAATCTCCGAAGGAAAAATAGCTAGATTTGTTCGCTAATTTACAAAAACAGCTAGAACTTATGTTCATATTGTCGAAACAAAATATCTTTATAATTAAACGTTTTGTATATAAAAATTGGTTGTTTTTAAGAAAAAAATTAAAAAATACCTTATTTAAAAGGAACATAAATACAATAACCTATAAAAATTGGCATTTAAAAATATTTAGTAAAAAAGGTTATTTAATTATTTTTTATTATTTTAAACAATTAGCGAATAATTACAACGCTGTTTAGTTCATCACGATTACATTTAACAGCTTATTGCTAGATCTAGCAATTAAATTGCTTAACTGGCAGCGCTGATGCTAAGCGCTGTCTGTTTTCTGTTTTGCTTAGCGCCCGCCAAAAGTAATGACTTTTTGCGCTACTCCTAACTACTTGTCTCTCTCTATCCTTCATGCGTTTGCATCTGTGGTGAAAGAGCGAACTGAAAATTTGTTTCGTTTAATTGTTTTTGTCTTCTTCGCCAATGTTATTGTTTTGATTTGGTGTATTATCAGCTGATTAATATGATTTCTTGGTCATCTTCATATTAAAAGTAGCCAAGACAAAGAGACACAAATAGAATAAAACAAAATTTGTTATGTTTACTTTTGAACTTTATTTAATGTTTTGGGATGTATTATTTAATGTTTGGGATTCGCCAATGTAAAGGGCGAAGGTCATAAAGACAATTACTTGACATTGATATATGTACATACATAACGTTGTAAAATAAAAAGCATTACAAATCATTTATATACATATTCATATATATATATATATAATATACATGCAACTTAAACGTTCGATTATTTACATACATACATATACAAATATACATATACATTTACAAATATATATATGCTTATGTATATACATGTATATGTATATATATATATACATATGTATTATATAAGCAGTACGAATTACGTACATACATACATATGTACGTACTTGCGTATTGCCAACACGGCAGCGCTGCCGCCACGCATGCAGCGAAAACGCTCGAACATATGTATGTATGTTTCTGTCTCCCTTGCACTCATGCGTTCAATTATAAATGTTTTAGTGTTAATAGCTTTATTGTTTATAGTCCGATTTTTATGCACTTTTCAGGATAGTTTGATTTAATTTGTCTTTGAACGATTTATAAGTGACATTACTGTACGATAAGAACAAATGCGTTCAAAATGTCATTGAAGCTAAAAAATTATTTTGTTTCCTGTGGGAAAAGGGGGCGTGGCAGTCCAACATTTTTGAAGGCATTGGATTTATGCTGTCTCTAGGAACCTCTGTACCAAAATTGGTGTTCCTAAGTGCAATAGTTACGGAGATATTCGGTGAAAACACAGATTTTTTCCGAGGTGTGTCTAGTTTTTTGCTCATTGTGGGCGAATGGGGCGTGGCATCGAAAAAAAAAAGATTCTTGTATTGACTGACTAAATATCGAGTCGATAGAGACCAAGTTCGAACTTGTAGCTCTTACCATCTCGGAAATCTGTTTGTTCATACGGACGGACAGACAGACGGACAGACGGACAGACAGACGGACAGACGGACATGGCTATATCGACTCGGCTTGTGATGCTGATCAAGAGTATATATACTTTATGGGGTCTGCCACGCCTCCTTCTGCCTGTTACATACATTTTCACAAACCCAATATACTCTTGCAGAGAGTATAAAAAGAATAAAGGGGTCTATTAAGTTTGTCAGAAGCGAGATGCGCGTAACAGGCAGAAGGAGGCGTGGCCCACCCCATATAGTATATATATTCTTGATCAGCATCAACAGCCGAGTGGATATAGCAATGTCCGTCTGTCCGTCCGTCCGTCCGTATGAACACCTGGATCTTTAAAACTACCAGAGCTAGAGACACCAAATTTGGAATGAAAGTCCGTTATTTTCTCGAGCAGATCAAGTTTATTTCAAATTGATGCCACGCCCCTTACCGCCCCCGCAACGAGCAAAAAACCAGACACACCTCGAAAAAAGTTGTGTTTTAGGCGAATATCTCAGTAACTATAGAACTTAGGAGCACCAATTTTGGTATACAGGTTCTTAGAGACAGCCTTAGTATAATGTCATTCAATATTCTTTCTCATAAGAACTAAAAAACTTTCCAACTTTAATGCCGTTTTTAAGGCATTAATTCAAGTGTGTTGTAATTTAACATTCGCTTAGAGACTTATCATATCTAACTATTCTGAAAGTTATATCAAAATCCTATGTCAAACAAGAAAGTTATCACGGTTCAACGTTTATGTTATTTAACTGCAAAATCACTTTATGCGCGCAACACATACAAACAAACACAGAAGCATACAAACATATGTTTGAACGTTTTCTCTACCTGCTTGGCGGCAGCGCTGCCCGGAGCGCTGGCCGCGCCGACCAATGCTATGCATACACACATAAATATGTGCACACCTACATATATGCAAATAATCAGAAGAATGATAGAAGAGGGGCGTGAGGCAACTGGTAGAGTTGCGGCGCAATGTGGAACCTTCGTCTGAGATCGCGGGTTCGAATGCTGACAATGACAATCGTTAATTTGATATTTTAAATTTTAATTGAAAATGTAAATATTAAATTTTAATTTTGTAAATGTATTTTTAAAATTTTATGCGCACTACTATGAGAGTACGGGGTCTTCTATAGTCGGCTCGCTCGACTGTAGCCTTTCTTACTTGTTAATTCCAAGACCTGATGACCTAAGTGATTGTCTTCAGATTTTATAACAATCTTACTTCGCAATAATAAAATCATTGCATTATCGGTCATTCTCATTTGTTTAATATATATGCATAAAAGGATTTAAAGCAGCTTCTTGCTAGGAACGTAGCTGATAACGTTGAGTTCAAAATGTAAATAAAAGGCGGTGCATGCACCATTTTCATTTAGTTTTGAAAAAAACCTTCGACAATGAGTTCCCTGTGGTTATTCGTTGGCATTTTGGGATGCGTTTCACAGTGCATACCATTGGGCATCGCTGGATCAATTGATTCAACAACGGTAATATTAATTTACAAATAGTTACAATTCTGGATAGTAATGTACATTACTTCACACTTTTATTAAAGATTGCTAATCAAAATAATGATGTTTCAAGCGGTGAAGAGAATTCAAATATTTTGAGGTATGTGCAGAAATATTATCAAATAAACTAAAATAGAGTAGAAATTAGAAGCCTTGATGCAGTGTTTTTAATATTCTTTTATTTATATTTTAATATCAGAGAGAACGGCCCCCAGCTTTATACAATTTTTAATATACTTTTCTGTGTTGCAGATTATACAAAGAGCTCGAAGAACTTAATGAGCTGTTTGTTGGACATATAAGTACCACTTATAACAATTGTACGCCCCCAAGTGATGAACTGAAGGCAGCTGATATTATCAGAAAAGTTTTGGACTCTAATGCTCTCGGCACCTTAAACACACTATCCTCGTCCTGCCCGACTTACAGGGATTCAAACGGCATCTACACAGTGAAAGTTCATGGTATGGAACCATTTGAAGTGCTCTGCAATTCCGATATAGCCGGTCCTGGTTGGACTGTAGTTGCCTCGCGCAGTAATAGTGAACTGAATTTCTTTAGAAATTGGCAAGAATACAAACGAGGATTCGGTAATCTGACTGGTGATTTCTTTATTGGATTGGACAAGCTGCTGGCGATAACTGTGACACAGTCGCAAGAACTCTACATTTATCTCGAGGATTTCGATGGTAACAAACGCTTTGCGAGGTATGATGATTTCCTGATTGGCGGTGAGACCGACAAATATGTTATCTCCAAATTGGGATCCTATGTGGGGGACATGGGCGATTCTATGACGCCACATGTGCAAAAGGAGTTTTCAACATATGATAACGATAATGATGACAGTGATGATAATTGTGCAATTAAATACATGGGGGCTTGGTGGTACGGCTGCGACGTTTACTCGTAAGTCTTAATCTAAGAATATTTATTTACAGCAAAATGAATGCTAATGAATGCATTTATTTATACAGCAATCTATTTAGCCACTACTTTAATGGATCCTTTCCCGAAAAAATGCCATACTCCGGAATGGTTTGGTATAGATGGAGGTCGGCAAACTACTCTTACAAAAAGATGCGTATGATGGTGAAACCCAAATGCAGTTGTTTGCAAAGACGATGAATCAGTGTGCACCATGTGTATACTTACCAACCTATTGAATTACCGCAATAATTAAATGTCAATAAATTTGTGTTTTTATTTGTATTTCTTGCTTTTTTTCGCTAACGTAGAAATAACCTATTGATGGAGTATAGTGGTACTAGAATATATATAGAGTAGAGAGTATATATATTCTTGACCAGCATCAACAGCCGAGTCGACATAGTAATGTCTGTCTTCCCGCTTTTTTGACTGTACAACAGGGGTAAATAAAAATTGAATCATAATTTGGATATTATATGGAAATTTGGTTGAAACCCCTCTTTAAATATTACTTTTTATACAAATTACCAGTTCTCTAGTGATTTGTTGAATGGGAGCATTTAAATATAAAACAGTTTTCCGATCCGAACCTTATTTGATTAAAATATATTTGATAGTTTAAAGGGCATGGTGTTGTCTCACTAGAGTACGTTTTTGTTCTCGTTATGCATCTAGTGAATTTTGCTACTACCTACTATCGAGCAGGTCACTGTGTATTAGAAGGCTGAAGGCGGGCTTGCGCTTATAATCCGGCTCCATAAGATGATAGCTCGACGGATAGTGGGGGGGTTCTTGCCTCGTCTTCTTATACGTTACAAAAAGAAAAGAAAAGTGCACTGTCGGATAATCTACTGTGGTTTAAAACAAAATATGAATTGATGATATGGCAGTATACATACATAGAAGATTAGACATTACTGCCCCTATACAAGACCTAAAATCACGAGCTACGGTGGATAACAATAGACATTATGTAGGTGACGACTTAAATTATTTATTTATAATTTCATGATAATAAATCGAACAAGTTCTCTTAGTAAAAATATTTCATGTTAAATTCATAAACCTAGTTCCTCATGGTTCTAATAATTCTCAAAGATTAATTTTAGCAAGATTTCAATAACCAAAGATACGCAACCATAATATCTCAATGATTTGAGATTTGCAAAAAAATATTAATATTTCATATAAACACAAAAAATTAAAAATACGACAGGCTGTTAATTCAACACCTTACTCAGACAGTTTCCATATGCTGCTTCCGAAGGGCCCGACGAATGCGTAGTAGCTGTTGGGGTTAAGTTGATGTTGTTGCCTAGATTAAGAAATAGTGTTATAAAAGTTTCAAAAAATCTTGCTCAAATGGCACAAAATTAAAATGAACTATCTAATTTTTTGCATTTCATTTTTTTAAAGTTCGAATTAAATTGAATTTCAGTTTTATTTGTGCGCTAGACGCACTACAAACCGTACAGCGGAATTAAATTTCGCATACTAATGCATCAATTAAACCGTTCGATGCAACTACAACAGCAGAATAATTTAAAAAATTAAAGATACGCAGCGAGGCCGATCAGTAAAGTTGAAGGGACTCAACAATTTCTTTCCACTCAAAACAAGGTTCGAAGTTGTCCACCAATCAAGCAGAATTGAGGAATGTATTTTTCTGATGGGTCCAGACTAAATGGTGTTGTCTTTTAGCAAAATGTTCCAGTGCAGATTTGTAATAAGGTTTTAAATAAGGTGGACGTCACTACAAATATTATTTTTTCTGGTCAAGATATCATGCAGCCGCATGCAATTCAGGGAGGAATTAACCTTTAACAGAGCCTCCGATCTGCGAGCTGGCTGCTATGCAAATTAGAATTGGGGCTCTGTGAATCGGGTTCTTTTCAAAATAAATATATATTCGTCTTAAATGATATATTATCACTTTACTTGTGGACTTTCGTTTAACTTGTCCAGTGCGGACTTTAATTGTCTCACTTTAATTGTAAGAACTTATGACAGTCACGCTAGCCAATGTACTGTACCCAAAAAGAACTAAGCTTTAAGCCGCTGTTTTATTTATAGATGAGCTTTATGCGCACGACACCAATTATCTTTAAGCCTAACTGCATTGTCGTATGATTTGGCGCGTAAGCATGAAAAATCGATATGTGCGTGAGCGAGATGTCAACGCAGTTCATCTTTTATCTAGGCTTAGCTGTAATGTTATCTTGCCTCTATTAAGCTGGGTCACTTAAGCCGGATCAATTAAAACTTTCACTCAGCGTGTAAAAGCTTAATCAGTTCTCACTTAGTCGAATATCAAACCAAACTTCAAGCTGCAACTAAGTCAAGACTCAATCCAAGTTTGAAAATGTTATCAAAATTCGAGTGCATACTACATACCATATGTTTATACAAACGAACTGAGTGTCAAGGCTCGTACTAAAATGACTACATAGTCTCACTGATTATAATAAAATCATAAATCTATCGGTCATTCCCAGATTCTGACATCATTCGATTAAAACAAATATTATTTATATATATTATAATATATTATATTATGCGAACATTTAAATTTTATTATAGCTAGTTCTTGCGAAACAGATAGCGTTCAGTTGACAAAGTGTATAAAAATCAGAGCAGTCGCCGTTTTCTGTTATTTCTAAACAACTCGTCAAAGATGAGATATTTCTGGTTATTTCGGGTCATTTTTTTCTGCTTTGCACAGAATATTTCGCTTGGAATCAGTGTTCAAATATACTCAACAACGGTAATATAAACTTACAAATAGTAAAAATTTACTTAAAAATTTAAATTAACTTAAACTTTTTTAAAGGATTCTAATGAGAAAAACGTCGTGGCAAATGGTGAAGAGAATTCCAACATTCTGAGGTAAGAGTAAAATCGGCAATATTCTAGGTTTCACTACAGTTCCTTGTGACTTTTGTGATAAGCATTCAACGTAAAATAAGTTTAAATTATGTCATACTTTCTTCTATTTTCTAGAAAAAACAAAATATAAATACCAAACTAACTACAATTTTTAATATAATTTTATGTGTTGCAGATTATACAAAGAGCTCGAAGAACTTAATGAGCTGTTTGTTGGACATATAAGTACCACTTATAACAATTGTACGCCCCCAAGTGATGAACTGAAGGCAGCTGATATTATCAGAAAAGTTTTGGACTCTAATGCTCTCGGCACCTTAAACACACTATCCTCGTCCTGCCCGACTTACAGGGATTCAAACGGCATCTACACAGTGAAAGTTCATGGTATGGAACCATTTGAAGTGCTCTGCAATTCCGATATAGCCGGTCCTGGTTGGACTGTAGTTGCCTCGCGCAGTAATAGTGAACTGAATTTCTTTAGAAATTGGCAAGAATACAAACGAGGATTCGGTAATCTGACTGGTGATTTCTTTATTGGATTGGACAAGCTGCTGGCGATAACTGTGACACAGTCGCAAGAACTCTACATTTATCTCGAGGATTTCGTTGGTAACAAACGCTTTGCGAGGTATGATGATTTCCTGATTGGCGGTGAGACCGACAAATATGTTATCTCCAAATTGGGATCCTATGTGGGGGACATGGGCGATTCTATGACGCCACATGCGAAAAAGAAGTTTTCAACATATGATAACGATAATGATGACAGTCATGATAATTGTGCAATTAAATACATGGGGGCTTGGTGGTACGGCTGCGACGTTTACTCGTAAGTCTTAATCTAAGAATATTTAAATACAGCAAAAAGAATGCTAATGACTTTTATTTATACAGCAATCTATTTGGCCACTACTTTAATGGATCCTTTCCCCAAAAAATTCCATACTCCGGAATGGTTTGGTATGAATGGAGGTCGGCACGCTACTCTTTCAAAAAGATGCGTATGATGGTGAAACCTAAATGCAGTTGCTTACAAAGACGATGAATCAGTGTGCACCATGTGAATACTTACCAACCTATTGAATAACCGCAATAATTAATTGTCAATAAATTTGTATTTTTTTATATTTCTTGCTTTTCTTCGCAAACGTAGCAATCACCTTATGATGTTTATTCCAGCGTCTTGTTCTATTTTCAGTTGGGGTGATTAATTTAATTAAATGTACATTATCACTCTTATCAATTACAAACACAAACTAAAGCCTATGATATATTTATGTATGTTTCGTACTTGTATATTATTCACTTTATTTTAGTTTACTTCAGTTTTGTCCTTAACGAGGCTGCCGTTTGAATAAGTGAGCATAGTTTGGGATATTAGTATAGGTTTACATATATATTTGTATATATTTGCGTGTTAATTATCAGTTTAATAGTACATTTTTGTTTTGATTTGATCTTCGACTTGGGATACCTGACCTTAAATTGTCGAAATCAAAGTGCTTATAATAAGTACATAATTTACAATAGTCTGTTTGCTGTGTTTGCTCATATCCGCGTGTGTATAATTATTTACATATGCATGTGTATGTGTGTTCTTGTTTAACAATTGTTTTAAACTTTTTGCAGCATTTAAATTGTTGTTGTTTTGGTTTGTTTTATTTTATTTAATGCTAATTTATTCCTGCTATTTTGCAACACATTTCGAATGCTCTTTCCCTTTGAAATAGATGGCATAAGTAAAATAGAAATGTTATATATAATATCAAGTACTTATGCTTAATGAAACCGAACTAAAAGCCGCAAATTTTCAAAGAAATTTATAATATGTTCTCACTCTTAAGATTCTTTAAGTTCAAGAATTCTATTTAATGAAATAAACAAGTAGCAAAACGCTTGACACCGTTTAGGTTTTTATAAAATAAAATAAATGCTTTATTTAAAGAAATTAGCACAAATATAATTTTCAAAGGTATTCTCAAAAAAAAGAAAAAAACAATTAACCGTGAGCATCAAGTTAAACGCATGTATTTTATTATTTACACAAGTAAACTCTCTCAAGAATATATAACATAATAGATATAAAAATTGTGCCTCTAATTAGTGGCAGTTATAAATAAATAATAAACCTCTTTAATATTTCAAAATTGTTGGGGGAAGAGCATTCGGTTCTCGAAATTTCATTATTTTTAGCTTTTCCTGACTAATTTACGTTTTTCTTTTATTTAAATTTTGTCTTTGGTAAACGCAGTGAACTAAAAATTAACCAAATTGTAATTGGGGTAAGTTAGTTTCAAATTTCTGATAATTTTTGGCATTTTTTAATTTTTTTTTGGTTTTTGGTAATGGCACTTTAATACTACAGCTTCCTTTCAAATTTTGCATCTAATGAATCAAATGCGTTGCCAGCAGTGTGAGAAGCATTATCATCCACCTGGTAGAACGCAGGCCACGCCCACCGCCCCGTTTGCCTTTAGACCAGTCATAGCTATCCGGATTACTGCCCATCAGTTTCTGTTCAGATTTGCCGATCTCATTTAAATTCGATTGGTATTTATTGCCCACTGTAAGTTGTGATTAGACTAGAACAATTGAACTGACAATCAAAGTTAACAAACTACTCACATTTATCATATACAATCACCGAATTTGTGGGTACATCCCCGCCAGAGAAGCCATTAAAGGGTGTGTTCGAGTCGTATACAAAGTTCATTGTGGTTGTTGTTGTGCGCAACGTTGTGGTTGTGGGCGGTGGTTGTGTGGTTGGTGGACTAGACACTGCGAAAGACAAGAGATAATGTGGCATAAGAATTGCAATTTGTTGTTTACTAATTTTAATTAATGTTTTAATTAATTAATGTTTTAATAATTGTTTTGTTTCACAATTAACCACCTTAGTTAATTATAACTATATTTTAAAAGTATCGTAGGCTTTTTGTTGAAATAAAATTTATAAATTATAAAACTTTCAAATTTGGTACTCAGTAAACGCTTAAAAATTGTATATATGATTAAATTCTAATCTAGATTGTTCGAGGTTTTCCAAATGCCAGAAAGACGATTAATCTTGTTAATAAAGCTTAAAATTACTTGGAGTAAATTTTCAATTTTTTTCTCTACTTTCAGTTCTCGTAAATCGTCGACTTTCGTTTTCAATTCCTTTTGCTAAAGGAATTTTACTGGATGCAGCATCATTATTCGATGGCAATTTGTAGACCAAATTTATGAGACTTGGTGTTTGGCACTCAGCAACTTGAGACTCAGAAAACGGAGTTGGGACTGGGTGTATTTTTTTTCGTTTGGTATTTGGCGCTTGGCCTTGCCATGTTTCAATCCTTAACGGTTTATCGGGATGCTCCGAAATTCGGTGGGAATGCTGACCACTTAATAAAATTGATTCAGGTTCATTGTTCGCATTGTGTGCGATTGTGTGTGCCTTATTGTCGCCTCTTATTATCAGCTGCTGCGGCTGCTCTTTGTTACCTTTAATTGGTAAGTCGTTCCCACCCCAAAAATACTACCCAAGCTCAATTGTATTGTTGTTGGCCGTCTGCCGTCAACGTTTTTATCGTTTTGCGCAAAAAAAAAAACCAAATAAAATAAAATAAAATAAATTAACTTGTCGGATTTTCACATTGACAATTTTTGGACGCTTTTGGCCATGGCCTTATGCTGTCGCCCCATTTTTATGTTATTTGTGGCGCAACCAAACGATACAAACGGATATTTTATATTGTTTTATGAACTTTTGCGACCGGAATCAAAGTTATGTACTCTCTGATATTTTGATACTTTAATGGCCCACCAATGGGGAGTGATTTAGCAAATTGACAGATTATTGGCATTTTATTGGCCAATAGTCCAGTACAACACAATGGCAGCCTTTTAATTGTCGCGCATACGCCGTGTTAGCTGGCTACTATTTTAAGTATCAAATGTCAAAACGAGTCAAATGTCATATCGATTAGCTATTACTTTTAGACACATTTTTGACTTTTTGTGCCTATGGGTAAAAGTAGCCTATAATCCCCAAATGAGTTTTCAAAATGCTATGCAAAGTTTGAAGTTACTGAGCCTACCCAATATTTTGCTTAAATTTTAATTTAAGAAAGAAAAATTGGCAACTTCTCATTATATCTTAATGGAAAATAACGTCAACTTTATTGCTAAGAATAATTTAAACAATAATTCAAGCTTAGCTTATATAAACGGCTCATCTGTATGACTCATTTTAGTCATTATAAATCGCTAGAAGTAAAGCTGCAGATAAAACCTGAGAAAACCGAAGAGTTAAAACAAATAATTTCAACTACAGTTGGACAACTTATTTGAATTTGTAGTCTATACGGTTTGACTTTGCACACTGTGGACCACAGTCTGTTGCCTGGCCAAAACTAATGACCGCATTATTTGGTCAGAATTCTATCAAGTGCACACTGACAGTAGCCTGGCCATCAACAACACACATTTAGCGGCCATAATTAAAGCCACAAATGGTGTTGTTTTCAAATGCACTGTTTCCACAGAGCACAGACATACACACACACAAGCACAAACACATTCAGGCATTGTTTAGGCCAACCCCTGTGATTTATCGCTCTGCGTGCGAACGGTTTACGCATTAAGGGTCAATATTAAAAAGTATAAATAACACACACTACACATACATAAATATAATTTGAGGTACTTACTGTATAGCTTTATGTTGCCATCCATGTCGCCACGAGGATTCTTGGCGACGCATTTGTAGTTGCCATAATCGCTGCCCTGCACATTGGTTATCGTCAGTCGCATTGTTGCCTTATACGATGGATTTCCCGGAATAGTTTCAGTTCTGCAATAGGATAACACATACCGCATTTACATATTTATATACGTATACTATAAACACAAAAAATAAATAAACAAAACACTCGAACAAAATATATTTCTAAATCGCATCAGAATTTTAGCAAGTTCAATGACAGCAATTGCGTCGTGGGTCGCGGACCGAATGCGTCGTTATAGGTCAGTTAAGAGTCTCTCGACAGTGTCCCAGCCACAATGAACATCAATCAGCGAAATCAAGGCCAAGGTGAAACTGATAAGCGTACTCGGTGTCCACTTAAGTCTAATCAGAATGCGACCCGGCAAACAAAAATTTGTGCGCACAGTGGTAACCACATTCCAGTCGAACAGGGTGCTGTTAACCGTAGAATATAATCGAATTTTGGGCTCTATGAGGTAAATAAAAATGATTTATTTCAGACTCAGACTAGACAGAAGTAGGAGTAAGAAGTAGGTAGTAGTAAGGAGACGTAAGGAGTAAGAAGTAACAAGTAAGTAGTAGTAACAAGTAAGGAAAGTACAGTCGAGCAAGCCCGACCGTAAAATACTCTCTGCCTTTTTTCCCGATTAATTTATTAAAATCGGTATCGAGATATTACAATGTGTAGTACTTGCATTAAAACACGTTGAAACAAAAACAATCTAAGCATAATCACACATACATCTGTTTGTCTGTTTGCGAATACACATACGTTTGACAATATATGATGCATATACATGTATGTATGTATGTGTGTATTCAGCGCGGCCAGCGACTGCGGGCAGCGCTGCCGCCACGCAGGCAGCGAAAACATTCGAACATGTGCTTGTATGTTTCTATCTCGCTTGCACTCATACAAGATATTGCATTCAGTTAACAATATTGTAACGCTTCTAGTTTTCTTGTTTATAGTGCGATTTCAATGCGCCTTTCAGAATAGTTTGATATAGTTAGTCTTCACACGAATTATAAATTACAATACTGTACTATATTAACAAACGCCTAAAAATATTTTTTTTATTTTTATTAATTGTGGGAAAAAGGGGCGTGGCAGTCCAAAATTTTAAATGTCAATGCATTTAGGATGTCGCTAGGAACCTCCATACCAAAATTGGTGATCCTAGGTGCAATAGTTGTTGAGATATTCGCCCAAAACACCTATTTTTTCCGAGGTGTGTCTAGTTTTTTCATCATTGTGGGCGAAGTGGGCGTGGCATCGAAAAAAAAAAAGATTCTTGTATTGACTGACTAAATATCTGATCGATTGAGACCAAGCTCGAACTTGTAGCTCTTACCATCTCTGAAATCTGTTTGTTCATACGGACGGACAGACGGACAGACAGACAGACGGACAGACAGACGGACAGACGGACAGACAGACGGACAGACGGACATGGCTATATCGACTCGGCTTGTGATGCTGATCAAGAATATATATACTTTATGGGGTCTGCCACGCCTCCTTCTGCCTGTTACATACATTTTCACAAACCCAATATACTCTTGCAGAGAGTATAAAAAGTAGTAGTAACAGTGATGTCTGCCCCTTTAGTCTTTAAGATTAAAATAAACCATTTTCAATATTTCATTATTAGCGTAAGATATAAACAAAACAAGTAAGAAAAGTACAGTCGAGCACGCCCGACCGTAAAATACTCTCTGCATTTTTTCGCGATTTAATTATTAAAATCGGTCTAGAGATATTACAATGTGTAGTACTTGCATTAAAACACGTTGAAACAAAAACAATCTAAGCATAATCACACATACATCTGTTTGTCTGTTTGCGAATACACATACGTTTGACAATATATGATGCATATACATGTATGAATGTATGTGTGTATTCAGCGCGGCCAGCGACTGCGGGCAGCGCTGCCGCCACGCAAGCAATGAAAACATTCAAACATGTGCTTGTAAGTTTCTGTCTCGCTTGCACGCTGCCGTCACATGTGCTTGTATGTTTCTGTCTCACTTGCACTCATACATGATATTGCATTCGGTTATCAATATTGCAACGCTTCTAGTTTTCTTGTTTATAGTGCGATTTCAATGCGCCTTTCAGGATAGTTTGATATAGTAAGTCTTCATACGAATTATAAATTACAATACTGTACTATATTAAAGAATGCCTAAAAACGGGGCGAAAGCTGAGAATTTTTATTTTATTAATTGTGGGAAAACGGGGCGTGGCAGTCCAAAAATTTAAATGTCAATGCATTAACGCTGTCGCTAGGAACCTCCATACCAAAATTGGCGATCCTAGGTGCAATAGTTATTGAGATATTCGCCCAAAACACCAAATTTTTCCGAGGTGTGCCTAGTTTTTTGCTCATTGTGGGCGAATGGGGCGTGGCATCGAAAAAAAAAAGATTCTTGTATTGACTGACTAAATATGTGATCGATTGAGACCAAGCTCGAACTTGTAGCTCTTACCATCTCTGAAATCTGTTTGTTCATACGGACGGACAGACGGACAGACGGACAGACAGACGGACAGACGGACAGACGGACATGGCTATATCGACTCGGCTTGTGATGCTGATCAAGAATATATATACTTTATGGGGTCTGCCACGCCTCCTTCTGCCTGTTACATACATTTTCACAAACCCAATATACTCTTGCAGAGAGTATAAAAAATTATGAAGCTCTATTTAAGGGTCCCACCACACCTGACAAAAGTATGTTAATCCGGCCCAGTTCCCACTAAAACATTCGTTTCTAATTTTAGTATTTTAACACACCTCCACACCACTGTGCCTTACAGCGATGAAGACTGACAGGCAGTCGACATTCAACCAGCTGATCAACCGTTTGCTTTTAGTTTCCACATTTAGTTCTATTCGCGATCACCATGCTAAAGCTCAGCCTGATTGCCTGGCTGCTGTGTTCGCTTACTTGGCGTACCACGCCCACCAGCTGCCGCCAAACACGTACAGCGCCGAGTATCCAAGAGTTGTTGGCAACACAGCTGCAGAGTTATATGGACACAAAGGCGCGCCCATGTGAGAATTTCTATCAGTATGCCTGTGGGAACTGGCAACTGCAGCAGCACGAGGAGCACACCCATCATGTGTCCCATGGACACCATCGGGAGCAGCGAGAACAACGAGAGCAACGTGATCGGGAACGGGAGCAAGAGCAACTGCAGCCCAGCGATACACTTGGAGTGCTTGATAATTCCCTGAATCGTCAATTGGAACATCTGCTCCGACGCAGCTCCAGTGCGGGCAATGAGAGCAGCTCAGAGCAGGAACTGCAGCCGGAGTTTCATGAAAAGATGCGTAGCTACTACCGGGCATGTAAGCGCCTAAAGCCGTACAATCTGAAAAAATATCTACAGTTGCTGCAGCCGGCGAATGGAACACACTGGCCACTACTTAGCCGGAGTTGGCAGTCGGATAAGTTCAATTGGTTGGCCACAATCGGCAGACTACGTCTGTATGGTCTCAATGGTGTACTGCTGCGGGAACAGGTACTGCCACGTTGGGATGACTCAAGCAGCTATAGCGTCTACCTGGACAAGCCCAGTGTGCAGGACACGACGCCCATGGGTGAGGGGGCCATGATAGAGCTACTGCTGGACATTGGACAGACGAAGCGGGTGGCCAATGAGCTGGCCCGTCAGGTAGATGCCTTTGAACGGCAGCTGTATCGGCTGCACGAGCTAGAAGATGATGAGGGACCCAAGGAAATGCAAGTAGGCTATTTGGCAGAGTACTTGCCACAGCTGCCCTGGCTCACGTACATGAAAGAGCTGCATGCCAACGACTCAACAGATCCTCTGGCCACACTGATCATACAAAATGTGCCTTACATGCGGTCCTTGGCGGAACTGTTGCAGCGCCAGAAGCCGGAGACCCTGTGCAACTATATAATGCTGCGACTACTTGCGTATCTCAAGCAGCAGGGCCCTGCGGAGATATCACGTGTCGAGTGCATTGCCAGTCTGAGGAGGGCCATGCCCCTGGCAACCAGTTGGCTAATTGGGCAGCGATTCTATGAGTCCGGTGTTGAGCCAATTGTCCTAGATTTATTTGAACGTTTAAAGCTGCGTTTCGATCAGCTGCTCACAGAAAATCGTTTGCAACTGCAACCTCCGATTGTTCTGGTGCTGCGGGAGAAGCTGTCAGAGATGCGTTTGCAGCTGGGATTTGTGCAGCTAAATGATACCAGCTTTTTGGAGGACTACTACGACCGTGTGCAGATGAACGCCCACAATTTCTATGGCAATCAATTGGCACTGCTGCGGTTGAGAGTCGAACAGAATCACGAACTGCTCTTGGACAACTCGCAATCGGATGCGAATAATGTAAGCTACCTGATAGATAACTGGCTAAGCAGCAGCTCATCTCCGTTCTATGTAAAGCCAAGGAATCTGGTAGTGTTACCCTATGGATTACTGCAGCTGCCCGTCTGGCATCGCAACATGAGCGAACTGCAACAGCATGCAATGCTTGGCTTTGCCCTTGCCCATGAGCTTATCCATGGCTTTGATAGTTCTGGCATTGACTACGATAGTGTGGGCAACATTATGGGACCAAACGAGGAGATTGCCGCAAATCCTCGCTTTTCCCAGAGTCTCAATTGTATGCAACAGCAGCTTGCCACCGGCTCCAGGTCCCTCAACGAGAAGCTGGCCGACTACGAGGCACTGCGTCTCATCTATGAGACGTACTTTGGTGCGGATATGCTTGTGGATCGCAAGGAGCCCCGTGACCCCCTTCTTCCGCAGTTCAGTCAACGCCAGCGCTTCTTCATCAGCTTTGCGCAATTCTTTTGCGGCAAACTACAGAGTCTCAGTCTTCATGCCCAACATTTGGAGCATGCTGTGGATGAGCTCCGTGTAATGCAGACTTTGGCTAACTACGAGGAATTCTCAAGAGAATTTGGCTGCGAGAGACGAACCAAAATGCAGGCCAAACAGAAGTGCAGAGTCTGGTAGAGAACGCAGCTAACGCATTGGGGTTTAGATAAGTCTAAGTCTAAGCAAATGGTTGGGAATAACACTGAAGCTATTACCAAGTGTACAATGACAAAAACAAATATATTATCATCCATAATTTGTTCTCGAAAACTAGGTACAAAGTATTTTAAAAACACCTAAGCTAAGAACATTAATAAGCCCCAAAATACTAATAAACTTTAAGATCAAAATAACTATACTAAGAAAAAAATTAAATTATTTCACAAATGCAGTCAAAAACAAGTAAGGAAAGTACAGTCGAGCAAGCCCGACCGTAAAATACTCTCTGCCTTTTTTCCCGATTAATTTATTAAAATCGGTATCGAGATATTACAATGTGTAGTACTTGCATTAAAACACGTTGAAACAAAAACAATCTAAGCATAATCACACATACATCTGTTTGTCTGTTTGCGAATACACATACGTTTGACAATATATGATGCATATACATGTATGTATGTATGTGTGTATTCAGCGCGGCCAGCGACTGCGGGCAGCGCTGCCGCCACGCAGGCAGCGAAAACATTCGAACATGTGCTTGTATGTTTCTATCTCGCTTGCACTCATACAAGATATTGCATTCAGTTAACAATATTGTAACGCTTCTAGTTTTCTTGTTTATAGTGCGATTTCAATGCGCCTTTCAGAATAGTTTGATATAGTTAGTCTTCACACGAATTATAAATTACAATACTGTACTATATTAACAAACGCCTAAAAATATTTTTTTTATTTTTATTAATTGTGGGAAAAAGGGGCGTGGCAGTCCAAAATTTTAAATGTCAATGCATTTAGGATGTCGCTAGGAACCTCCATACCAAAATTGGTGATCCTAGGTGCAATAGTTGTTGAGATATTCGCCCAAAACACCTATTTTTTCCGAGGTGTGTCTAGTTTTTTCATCATTGTGGGCGAAGTGGGCGTGGCATCGAAAAAAAAAAAGATTCTTGTATTGACTGACTAAATATCTGATCGATTGAGACCAAGCTCGAACTTGTAGCTCTTACCATCTCTGAAATCTGTTTGTTCATACGGACGGACAGACGGACAGACAGACAGACGGACAGACAGACGGACAGACGGACAGACAGACGGACAGACGGACATGGCTATATCGACTCGGCTTGTGATGCTGATCAAGAATATATATACTTTATGGGGTCTGCCACGCCTCCTTCTGCCTGTTACATACATTTTCACAAACCCAATATACTCTTGCAGAGAGTATAAAAATATTAAAAAAAACAAGAAAAAAAGTTTATCTTCGGCTAGCCGAAGATTATATACCCTTGCAGTCATGCACATTGCGTTAATTTTTTTTCAATGACCGATTGTTCCTATGGCAGCTATATGATATAGTAGTCCGATCTAAATGAAATTTGGTGTACACATAGGATTTTATGCCAAATGCATATGCAGAAAATTTTCATACTAAGCATTTTTAACCGATTGTTCCTATGGCAGCTATATGATATAGTTGTACGATCCTGATAAAATTTGGTCGGCAGATGGATAATGATAGCAAATGCGTATTGCGTGAATTTGGTTCAAATCATACAAGAGATACAGAAAATTTTCATACCAAGCATTTTCACCAGTTTTAACCGATTGTTCCTATGGCAGCTATATGATATAGTGGTTCGATCTGGCCGATTTTAACAAATGTTCTGCGTGCAAAGGGAATACACATGTGTACCAAGTTTCATTAAGATAGCTTTAAAACTGAGAGACTAGTTCGCATAGAAACAGACGGACAGACGGACGGACGGACAGACGGACAGACGGACATGGCTATATCGACTCGGCTGTTGATGCTGATCAAGAATATATATACTTTATGGGGTCGGAAACGTCTCCTTCAATGCGTTACAAACTTCGTGACAAAAACAATATACCCTCTGCAAGGGTATAAAAATTTTTTTTGAGCTATGTACACCAAATTCGCTCCATATGCATTTGGCATAAAATCCCGTGTGCAAACCAAATTTCATCCAGATCGAACCACTATATCATATAGCTGCCATAGGAACAATCGGTTAAAACTGGTGAAAATGCTTGGTATGAAAATTTTCTGTATCTCTTGTACGATTTGAACCAAATTCACGCAATACGCATTTGCTATCATTATCCATCTGCCGACCAAATTTTATCAGGATCGTACAACTATATCATATAGCTGCCATAGGAACAATCGGTTAAAAATGCTTAGTATGAAAATTTTCTGCATATGCATTTGGCATAAAATCCTATGTGTACACCAAATTTCATTTAGATCGGACTACTATATCATATAGCTGCCATAGGAACAATCGGTCATTGAAAAAAAATTAACGCAATGTGCATGACTGCAAGGGTATGTAATCTTCGGCTAGCCGAAGATAAACTTTTTTTCTTGTTTTTTCATCCGATTGTTCCTATGGGAGCTATATGATATAGAGATCCGATCTGGCCGATTTTAACAAATGTTCTGCGTGCAAAGGGAATACACATGTGTACCAAGTTTCATTAAGATAGCTTTAAAACTGAGAGACTAGTTCGCATAGAAACAGACGGACAGACGGACAGACGGACAGACGGACATGGCTATATCGACTCGGCTGTTGATGCTGATCAAGAATATATATACTTTATGGGGTCGGAAACGTCTCCTTCAATGCGTTACAAACTTCGTGACAAAAACAATATACCCTCTGCAAGGGTATAAAAAAAATTTATAAATGAAACAAAAAATAATTCGGCTAAAATTGAACATTTTTGCAATGTTTTTTGACCTTTTTTTTGGAGGTGTCAAATGCTATCAGGTATTTTTAGGTATTGAGTGTAGGATGCGGATTTAATTTTAAAGATTTCATTTTCATGATGACAACAATTAACAATATTTTTTAAAGTTTAATGTGCTTTTTTGTTTAGTACAAACGACATTTTTGAGATGGATGCATGTTGTCCAGATCCAGCCGACAATTGTACGCTTGAGCAAAGGCTGGAAAATTGATCAGCACCTGTTTTAAGCGCGTGTCATCTGCATCGTGATCCACAAAGTCGTTTAGAGATAAATCACCGCAAAAGAACTGTGCCATGTTCAGAAAGAAGAACTGCTTGAGCGGCACACTGGTGAATTCCGGCTGTGTCTGACTGAAGTTTGAGGCAGAACCAAAGTAGACATCGTAGGCCAATCGAATTCCCGCAATATCTGCTTCGCGTTCATCAATATAATCGGTCTCTTCCCGATTTAGACACATCAACGCGGCCGTATAACGATTTTGCTGAATGATATCCACTATCGCCTCATTGCCATTACCCTGCGAGTCAAAATGGAGTCCTCCAGAGACAAATCCATGCATTAGCTCGTGACTGAGCATGAATCCCAGCAGACTTATCTTATAGATATCGTGCGAATCGTGATGAAAAATGGGCTCCTGCAGTATGCCATAGGGTATGATGATAAGGTTCTGGCGCAGCATATAGTATGGTGTCGAACTCATGGCCGTATCCGAGTCGGAAATGTAGAAAAAGCTGCTTCGATTCGCAGCTGGCTTTTCGAGCTGCTCAAACCAGCGAATTGTACGAAATTCAAGTAACTGCAACTGAATCCTAGCATAATCCTGATCCTCCGTCAGCTGCAAGTCCTTGTAGTACTGATCAACAAACTGCGAGAGATTATTACTCTGCGGCACGTTGCCAATATTAAGACTCATCGCGTTCATCTTATCCCGCAACAATTTCCTTTGAGATCGCTTCAAGTGCAGGTTATTTCCGTCTAGCTTAATGAAGAATTGTCGACGCAGTTGCTCAAAAAGTTGCTGCACATCTTCCTTAAGCTGTTTGAGCTTTGTGGGACCAATGAATCGACGCTCATAGAAGAGATTTGTAGCCAGCTCCATGTTGCGACGAACTTCCTGGGCACAATTGAGGGGCTCATCGCTGTCCATGGATTCCTCCTGCATGTGCATCACGAATCGCAGCATTATATACGTGGCCAGCACCTCCCGATTATAGTTGTCCAGCAGATGAATCAGAGCTGTTAGATATTCCTCATTGTCTACCTCAACTTTTAAGTGAGCGGGAATCCTTCGGTTCCGTAGAATCTGCAAATACTTTCGCCATTTGCCGTGGGTTCTGGCCTCCAGTTGACGTAGATTTAAATCATCAGAGCTTTCCTCGCTCGCATGCTCAGTGACCAGGTTATCTACGGCTGTTTCCAGTGCCTTGATCTTGCGGCTCATACTCCTTAACCTTCGTGCGTCCACTCCGAGCAGCAGTAGCCTCAGTTTGACAAGTAACCCCGATTCGAGGCGCGAAGTCCTTTGGTCAAAGGACGGGTTATCGATTTGTATAATGTAGCTGCTGCTGTTGACCAAATCCGGAAATGCATTTAGTTTAAAGAACACGTTGTCCATGCCATATCGCCGCAATCGCGCCATCGTCTCCATCCATTGAAACTTGTTGCTGGCCCAGACCGCAGGCTTCTGTGTAAACTGTGGCCAAGAGATCTGATCATTTGGTGGTACTAACTCCAAGTAGTGCCGTCCTTTGCGAGTTGTATTTGTTGATTGTCGACAGTTTTGATAAACTCTCAAAGCCTTTGCCTCCACCGAGTTGGGCTCAAGCGATCGCTGTTCGAGCTCATCCATAAAGGTCACAATATCTTCATTCACCTTGTGATCGATTAATCCAGTTATCTCCATGAAACTGTCACTTTCATGCCTCTTGGACCACTTTCCACACGCGTATTTGAAATAATCATCGCATGCCGAAATGTTATTGTTCACATAGCTAAGGATCTGATTCGCGAGTCTTGTATCAATGTGCTCTGGACCAGGACTATGTGCCCAAGTGTTCGAAATTATACTGAGTATAAGGAACGCAAGTCCATAACTGCCGCGATTTGTTTGCGATGTTGCCATTTTCGATTTTGTTAGCAAACTGTTGTCTATATTTTGATTCAAGTTCAGCTTTACAGTCTCTGTTAACACCAGCTAGGTTCAGTGGGGCAACCGGATGCCGTCGCGACATTGTTGCGACACTCTGCCGCAGAAACGCTGATCGTGCATTGCCGACTCTGCATTGCCGGCCGGTCAACGGCCAGCTGAGTGGAGTAACACGATCCCTCTGGCATGCACGCCAAGTGGCCGCTGAAGAACGGCACGAGGCGCTGTGTCAGCGATCTGTCGACGTCACTGCGGGGCAGTTTATGATTAATGTTAACTTTAAGAATAATTTGTAAATCAGTTTAAAAAGAACCCTGGAACTATCCAGTCGGTACAATAAAGAATTACCAAGACCCGGTTTTATTCTAATTGGCGCCCAACGGCATTAAACTCCGCGAGTAATTGTTCGTGTTAAAACAATCAAATAAACTAAAACGTGAAGTAATTGTTCGCGTTAAAACGAAAAAATAAACTAAACCAAAAACAAAAAATCGGGGTGTAAACTTCAACAAAGTGAATAAAGTTAATGATAAATTAACAGTGCATAGTTTTCACATTATAAGTGACTGAAAGAAAACATAAAATAAACTAAAAATCCACATCGAGTGCAAACTTGAACAAAGTAAAATAAGTGAAGTGAGTGGCAATTGGTTAAATACAAGTAAAAAAAAACAGCCTAAAAGTATGCAACATTTAATTTCGACATCCAGTGCAAAAGTAGGCAACAGTTTTGTTTGACAAATGCAACAAAAAATAAAAAAAGCTTGCTTAAAAGTATGCAACACTTTTCTTTCCGCCATCACCTTAAATGGAAATAAACAGCTAGTAAAAGTGAATAATTTTTACACGCCACAAACAGAGTCTTACTATAAATAGTAAAGTGATAAAAATATAAAATCAAAACTTTTTAAGAAAATAATAAACAAAAAAAAAAAACCCCAACCAAAGGTTGAGCGAGTTAAAAATCATCGATACAACTTCAACAACAGAAGCTGCGACTCTAAGGAATCACCGAGACTTTCACACCACACCCACGTTCAAAATCGTGCAGGAATAATGAAACTTATGTAAGTGGAGTGCTGAATTATTTTTACCTTAATTTAAATAAATAAATAAAAAAAAAAAAAACATCAACGAATATCAATACCAGGCTGATCGGTATAATTAAACTAAATTTTAAAACAAGTCAAGTGTTTTTATTTTCTGTTTCTTGAACTTTATTAAATCGGACGTTAAACTAATTTGACAAACTTTTATGTGGAGGTCCGGACTGAAAAAAATTAACGAAGTAGAAGAAGATCTTATCGAATCCTACAGAGAAACTTGTACAGACAGCAAAATGAGTGACGATTTGGTGAAATTAATGGAGGCAGCCCTCATACATCAGGCTGCAATGATGGAAAAACGTTTCGAGGAAAAAATGTCGGAAATCACAAAGTCCTTCGAGGAAAAAGTCGAAAAATTACAGGCCCCAACAGAAAAAACTAAAGAAAAGAAACGATATAATCGAGTCAGTGTAGTTGATCATTCAAAATGTGCCATACATGCGGTCCTTGGCGGAACTGTTGCAGCGCCAGAAGCCGGAGACCCTGTGCAACTATATAATGCTGCGACTACTTGCGTATCTCAAGCAGCAGGGCCCTGCGGAGATATCACGTGTCGAGTGCATTGCCAGTCTGAGGAGGGCCATGCCCCTGGCAACCAGTTGGCTAATTGGGCAGCGATTCTATGAGTCCGGTGTTGAGCCAATTGTCCTAGATTTATTTGAACGTTTAAAGCTGCGTTTCGATCAGCTGCTCACAGAGAATCGTTTGCAACTGCAACCTCCGATTGTTCTGGTGCTGCGGGAGAAGCTGTCAGAGATGCGTTTGCAGCTGGGATTTGTGCAGCTAAATGATACCAGCTTTTTGGAGGACTACTACGACCGTGTGCAGATGAACGCCCACAATTTCTATGGCAATCAATTGGCACTGCTGCGGTTGAGAGTCGAACAGAATCACGAACTGCTCTTGGACAACTCGCAATCGGATGCGAATAATGTAAGCTACCTGATAGATAACTGGCTAAGCAGCAGCTCATCTCCGTTCTATGTAAAGGCAAGGAATCTGGTAGTGTTACCCTATGGATTACTGCAGCTGCCCGTCTGGCATCGCAACATGAGCGAACTGCAACAGCATGCGATGCTTGGCTTTGCCCTTGCCCATGAGCTTATCCATGGCTTTGATAGTTCTGGCATTGACTACGATAGTGTGGGCAACATTATGGGACCAAACGAGGAGATTGCCGCAAATCCTCGCTTTTCCCAGAGTCTCAATTGTATGCAACAGCAGCTTGCCACCGGCTCCAGGTCCCTCAACGAGAAGCTGGCCGACTACGAGGCACTGCGTCTCATCTATGAGACGTACTTTGGTGCGGATATGCTTGTGGATCGCAAGGAGCCCCGTGACCCCCTTCTTCCGCAGTTCAGTCAACGCCAGCGCTTCTTCATCAGCTTTGCGCAATTCTTTTGCGGCAAACTACAGAGTCTCAGTCTTCATGCCCAACATTTGGAGCATGCTGTGGATGAGCTCCGTGTAATGCAGACTTTGGCTAACTACGAGGAATTCTCAAGAGAATTTGGCTGCGAGAGACGAACCAAAATGCAGGCCAAACAGAAGTGCAGAGTCTGGTAGAGAATGCAGCTAACGCATTGGGGTTTAGATAAGTCTAAGTCTAAGCAAATGGTTGGGAATAACACTAAAGCTATTACCAAGTGTACAATGACAAAAACAAATATATTATCATCCATAATTTGTTCTCGAAAACTAGGTACAAAGTATTTTAAAAACACCTAAGCTAAGAACATTGATAAGCCCCAAAATACTAATAAACTTTAAGATCAAAATAACTATACTAAGAAAAAAATTAAATTATTACACAAATGCAATTAAACAAATTATTAAAAAAAAAAATTTATAAATGAAACAAAAAATAATTCGGCTAAAATTGAACATTTTTGCAATGTTTTTTGACCTTTTTTTTGGAGGTGTCAAATGCTATCAGGTATTTTTAGGTATTGAGTGTAGGATGCGGATTTAATTTTAAAGATTTCATTTTCATGATGACAACAATTAACAATATTTTTTAAAGTTTAATGTGCTTTTTTGTTTAGTACAAACGACATTTTTGAGATGGATGCATGTTGTCCAGATCCAGCCGACAATTGTACGCTTGAGCAAAGGCTGGAAAATTGATCAGCACCTGTTTTAAGCGCGTGTCATCTGCATCGTGATCCACAAAGTCGTTTAGAGATAAATCACCGCAAAAGAACTGTGCCATGTTCAGAAAGAAGAACTGCTTGAGCGGCACACTGGTGAATTCCGGCTGTGTCTGACTGAAGTTTGAGGCAGAACCAAAGTAGACATCGTAGGCCAATCGAATTCCCGCAATATCTGCTTCGCGTTCATCAATATAATCGGTCTCTTCCCGATTTAGACACATCAACGCGGCCGTATAACGATTTTGCTGAATGATATCCACTATCGCCTCATTGCCATTACCCTGCGAGTCAAAATGGAGTCCTCCAGAGACAAATCCATGCATTAGCTCGTGACTGAGCATGAATCCCAGCAGACTTATCTTATAGATATCGTGCGAATCGTGATGAAAAATGGGCTCCTGCAGTATGCCATAGGGTATGATGATAAGGTTCTGGCGCAGCATATAGTATGGTGTCGAACTCATGGCCGTATCCGAGTCGGAAATGTAGAAAAAGCTGCTTCGATTCGCAGCTGGCTTTTCGAGCTGCTCAAACCAGCGAATTGTACGAAATTCAAGTAACTGCAACTGAATCCTAGCATAATCCTGATCCTCCGTCAGCTGCAAGTCCTTGTAGTACTGATCAACAAACTGCGAGAGATTATTACTCTGCGGCACGTTGCCAATATTAAGACTCATCGCGTTCATCTTATCCCGCAACATATTCCTTTGAGACCGCTTCAAGTGCAGGTTATTCCCGTCTAGCTTAATGAAGAATTGTCGACGCAGTTGCTCAAAAAGTTGCTGCACATCTTCCTTAAGCTGTTTGAGCTTTGTGGGACCAATGAATCGACGCTCATAGAAGAGATTTGTAGCCAGCTCCATGTTGCGACGAACTTCCTGGGCACAATTGAGGGGCTCATCGCTGTCCATGGATTCCTCCTGCATGTGCATCACGAATCGCAGCATTATATACGTGGCCAGCACCTCCCGATTATAGTTGTCCAGCAGATGAATCAGAGCTGTTAGATATTCCTCATTGTCTACCTCAACTTTTAAGTGAGCGGGAATCCTTCGGTTCCGTAGAATCTGCAAATACTTTCGCCATTTGCCGTGGGTTCTGGCCTCCAGTTGACGTAGATTTAAATCATCAGAGCTTTCCTCGCTCGCATGCTCAGTGATCAGGTTATCTACGGCTGTTTCCAGTGCCTTGATCTTGCGGCTCATACTCCTTAACCTTCGTGCGTCCACTCCGAGCAGCAGTAGCCTCAGTTTGACAAGTAACCCCGATTCGAGGCGCGAAGTCCTTTGGTCAAAGGACGGGTTATCGATTTGTATAATGTAGCTGCTGCTGTTGACCAAATCCGGAAATGCATTTAGTTTAAAGAACACGTTGTCCATGCCATATCGCCGCAATCGCGCCATCGTCTCCATCCATTGAAACTTGTTGCTGGCCCAGACCGCAGGCTTCTGTGTAAACTGTGGCCAAGAGATCTGATCATTTGGTGGTACTAACTCCAAGTAGTGCCGTCCTTTGCGAGTTGTATTTGTTGATTGTCGACAGTTTTGATAAACTCTCAAAGCCTTTGCCTCCACCGAGTTGGGCTCAAGCGATCGCTGTTCGAGCTCATCCATAAAGGTCACAATATCTTCATTCACCTTGTGATCGATTAATCCAGTTATCTCCATGAAACTGTCACTTTCATGCCTCTTGGACCACTTTCCACACGCGTATTTGAAATAATCATCGCATGCCGAAATGTTATTGTTCACATAGCTAAGGATCTGATTCGCGAGTCTTGTATCAATGTGCTCTGGACCAGGACTATGTGCCCAAGTGTTCGAAATTATACTGAGTATAAGGAACGCAAGTCCATAACTGCCGCGATTTGTTTGCGATGTTGCCATTTTCGATTTTGTTAGCAAACTGTTGTCTATATTTTGATTTAAGTTCAGCTTTACAGTCTCTGTTATCAGCAGAAATATATATATATATATATATATATATATATATAGGTTTATATATGAACATATATATGTTATAGTATAGTAAAGCTGCTAATGTTTTGCAAAGCACTTCGAATGCCTCAAGAATTATATGATGAGCTTACTATACGTATTTACAGGGTTGTCCATTTAGTATTTAAAATATAAGCAAGAGATTTTTTTGATCTTCTTACTTAAAATTGGAACCGAAGATTTTTTAATTATTGCTTGTATAAATATTTCTACTGAAAACAATCATGAATTGTATCCATCCTAACTGACCCACCCTGTATCTATTAAATATCTATTGAACAGAATTACGGATCTGAATCAGCACACCCTATATGTACCTTTTTCTGACGAATTAGTTGATTCAAACCTGATAAGCAGTTGTGGTGATAGGGTTATCATAATAAATAATAGTGCCTTTGACTCACTTGTATTTGGATGATTCGGTTATCATTTGCTCATTCTCACGTGTCCAATAATTGAGCGAAGTGGGATTCGCTTCGATGAAGCATTCCAACGTGACATTGAAACCCATTGGAATTCCCACCAGTTGATGAGGTATCCAGACCATTGGCGAAACTGTTAAAAGTATATTCTTGTTTTGGAAATATGCTATGACAAATGAAACAAATTTATCAATAACCTACAGTCTACGCTGACTTTAATCCGCTTGGAGACGCTGGGCGGTACGCCGTTTGAGGCAATACAGAGATAAGCGCCCATGTGAAGACGTGAGATTCGCTCTAGTTCCAATGAATCCGACTCCAGGTCATTCACTGCAAACAATAAGCAGAGCAATGAAGTACAGTGAAGTCAGCTAAAATGGGAAATTGCATTGCAAGTGTAGTTACCTTCAAGCGTCTTGTTGATGACAATTTTATGGTTATCATCCCGTTTCCACTTGATGGACGGCTCTGGGCTTCCTTTCGCCTTGCAGCGCAGTGTGACGTTGTCCCCTTCGCGCACAATCACATCACTGGAGGTCAGCGCATCATCAATGTTGGGCGGCACTGTAAAAAAAAAAATGGGAAAATCAGTAGGAAACTTGTGGGGAAAGGCGGCAAAGTGGATGTTATTATTCATGCCAGCTAAACATAAACTCAAAGCAAGCAGCTCTTGATTTAAATGCAAAAACTTTTGCATTTTTGGCAAACGACTTTGCCAAGAAAATGACAACAGTTTCAAAACGATTCAATGCGATTTCCATATACGCTAACAAATAAGTAATCCTTTGTGAGAGTTTGATTAAAGACCAAAGCTACCTTCTTAAATAACCAAATAGAACTCAAGACTTTCTAAGCTCATGTAGCATCACTTTATTCTTCCCATGATTTTTCTTAGTCCAACTGAAAGCCCAACAAAATGTCAAAAAGTTGTTACTCTTTGAGTTAGTGTAGAGAAAAGCATTTTACGCATTGTTGAGTTTGACGCGCTGATTCAACTTTGTCCCGGAAGATATTTTAGTTTAAGCCTAATTAGCTCTGCGACAAGACTTTGGCCCGGCCAACTTCTGGGGCGACTCTGTTAATTTAAAAATCGATGCAGCTAACCTTCATCAAATTGTCATCAGCCTTCGGGGGACGACACAGCGCGCTGGTCTCTGGCTTTCAATTGCTGACTGAACGTTTCTGTCAAACCCTTTTATTTTCTCGGCTTCTACTTTTAGCCCTTCCTTTTGCCAAAAAATCTGTAATGAAAAATCTATGCAAATCAAAGCGCACAAAGCTACAGACTAAGAATTCAGCCAGACCCAAAGCCAGACAAGCGGACAGACATTAGGACGAGTTGAATCAATACCGAGCTGGACATATGGGCGAGGGCTGTCTCGGGCTTGACTCACTGACAGTCGCAACTGCAGTTTATCTCATTTCATATTCCAAGCAATGTCTGTAATCAAAAGATATCGCATGCAATTTTTTTCATTTCGTTTGAAGCCCGAAGAAGGCCTTTGGGTCACGTGCCTGACGCGTTCAGTTGTCGTCTAAAGTTGACGCCTCGCCACTTGCCAAAGCCCAAGAAAGCCATGACACCATTAAGCATCATGGTATAAATATTTACAGAAGGCATCCGTCGAATCAAGTTGATTTTTAAACTTTGAAGTTCCCAGTTATGAAAACAATTGCATACTTTTCGGTGCTGCGTTGATTAAGGGCTTTTAAAGCGGAAGATTTGTTTCTGATCTTTATTGTTAAGTAATGCTATTAAATGAGTTTAAAATCTCTAAACAAATATCTTAAAGCCTTATACAAGGGCTCACAGGTAAATTTCAGAGTAGACTGTGAAATTTCCAAATCGATGATCAAAGATAAATTAAATAAATTTAAATATAGAAAAAACACAAGCGTATTTGCAATTCATATTTGTGTATTAATTTGCTAATTATAATTATGTAAACAGTTAGGTTTAGTCATAACCAAATGAATAACTAATGAACATGTATTTACAAAATATATAAAACCAATAAGAGGTAATGCTTTGCTATGGATTTTCCACAGATTGAACAATGGATATATACAAATTACCTTTAATTCTTTTTATAAACTCACTTCATAAATATTTAACGTCAATTTCTTTATTAAAGTTTCGAAAAGACCATCCAGTTAAGGTTAAATCTTTACCTTTTGGCCACATGCCCCCGGGGGGGACATGCCGCATAAAACCAAACTGTAATTAAAAGTTGCAATTACTTGAACTTTTTCTATGCGTTGTAAACTTTTGTCTTTGCCCACCCTGCAACATCTCTCGGCTGGGTCATAATACTGAGAACCTTTATGAGCCAATAGAGAAAGAAAGAACGAACAAAAGGGGAGGGAAAGGTGGCAGGAGTGAGTGGAAACTTTGTTCAAACCATTTGCTATACTATTAATAAACGCTTGATGTGCTAATCGCCGAGCCGGACATGAGCTCACCGAATCGCTTCTTGGGCAGCTGTTGTCCTGTTCCCTCGATTTGACATATTAGTTTCTTTATTGATATTTAGCAGCTGGTGACAACGAAGAAACCTCACAAACTTTTAGCCATACACATACACATACACAGACGTGTTACTGTTCATATATTGTTTTTCCGGCTAAACTTTTCACATACAAGTTGGAAATTTAATTAGCAAAAGTCAACGCAATGAGCCAAGTCTGACTTGAAGGCTTGTCAGAAGACAAGCTCGATAAGCCAACCTTAAAAAACATAATCTTCCCTTAGAGCAGCCTTAATTTATGATTTCCATACACAATGCGCAAAAGAGAATCAAAATAGTTGGTGAGCATTCACTAAAATAATAAAATTACAAGTTCTTTCTCGCGGTGATAACGACCAGGTCATTTAACTATTTAACCGCCTAACTATCTAATGAGCGGCAATTAGTCTTCATATCCTTGCCACTCACGTAGCTTTTTTGGAGTTTATTATGCAAACCATAAATTTAGTTTTCCCCAAAAAGTTTGGTGACTAAACTTCATATCGACTATGAAATACTCTATTCGCATAAAACCTTGTTGTGGTTACATAGTATTAAAAATTGTTATGTATATTTGAGATAATTTCTTTTACTGATTTAACTTTTAATTTATGGTAAGCACTGCTGTTATTTCAGCATAAATAAACTAAGATTTCTGTATCTTTCGCATTATTTTAATTACAAACACGTTTTACTCTAAGGTAGCACTACAACTAAGCTAAGAGGAAATATTTCAGCTCTTCTCGTTTGGTGGCGAATGTCAACGTTGTAATTGAATTTAATAAATTGCCTCATTATGTGAGCAGAAATTAAAAATTATGCTACAACCGGGTAAACATAGGACGTTGGTGTTGGTTTTGGTTGTTCTCTTGTTGGTTCATTGCTGTTGTTTGCCTTGTTGCATTGTTGTTTTGCATTTTGTGTGGTCATTTGGCCGACTTTTGAGCTGGGAGCTTCCCCCCAATTGCACTCGTAGCATAGCTGTTCCCCGGGGCGCCGCAAAGTATGCAACACAGAAATACAAAAACACAGCCGCTGCTATTTGGAGCCACATTTAAATGCATTTTGTGTGCGTTGCTCATAAATTGAAACGCGTTTAATGTTTATTTTTACAGCCCTGCCACGCCCAGTCATTTTATAATTTTATACATTTGGACTGCATCGTGTGGATTTTATTTCATCTGGTTCGTTACGAATTTGGTGCTGTTCTGTTTGACTCAGCAAATTAAATTCACAAATGTTGTGCCCTCCCAAATTTATATGTTTATTTATTTACTTGGTTGCCGAACAACATACAGCAGTTTTTTCCTATTTAGATGGCAACTGCAACGTTTTAATTTCATTACATTTGCTGCTCAATATAATTATTATTTTTTCACCACTTAAATTGTTAAATTGAGTGCCCCATGTAATAGAGAGACCGAGAGAATCAGAGCAAGCTCGCCTCCTAACAAGCCCTTACTTTTTTAAACTATTTCACTTCATTTAATTTTGTTGGACTTAATTGGATTTGGTATGCAAATGAAAAGCATTTCATTTCATTTCATTTTATTTTGGTATATTTGACAATATCACATTTGTGTTTATGATTGGAAGTCTGCCTAATTTTATTGCTTTTCTCTTCGATTTGAGAATGCGCGGATTTGATTTTGAAATGGCTTTAAAAAAAATGCACAACGCGCGACTCGCTTGTATGACATACGATAGCTGAGAGAGTAAAATAAAATTGGCAGTCAAATTAATTTAATGACAAAATAAACAAATCTCATTTTAAACTGAGCCACAGATTTAACCAACTACTTGCTGTACATAAATGATTATTATGATTAAGGCAACTCTTTAATTGGTGTGATCAAAAGTACTTTAATGGCTCTGAAAATTAATGTAGCCATCAGTTGGCTCACTTTATTTTCACACAGTTCCGAGTCTTCTTTTAACACTAAGATGGACACCATAGAAATGCCGCAAATTGTTTGTGGCTTTCATTTGATTTCTTTTTTTTTACCCAAACAATAAAACAACGAATAGAAGAACAGCTAGCAAAAAGGAAAATGCAGAAAACTGTGCAGTAAAAAATATCGAAAGACAGACTTTGTTTACTCGTTTGTCAGTTTTCAGTTTTCAGTTTTCAGTCTCCATTGTTAATTGTTTGGCTTATTTGATTTTATTTTTTTCTTTGTTACACGAATGTTTTCAATTGGCTGAGGTTTTTTCGGCCAGCGGCAAATAGTAAAGTTAACGTATAAATCTAACAGAATTGTTACCAAGTTTTCAATGTTCGGGGAAACGTTGGAATTTCGCTTAAGATCCGCTTTTCAAGTTGACAAATCAACATCATCCGGTGGACAAACATACAGCGAACTCTGCATAACGCACTGGACAATTCAGCAGGTCAGACAGCGTAGTAAAGCAGCGGGAAGTAGGCGTGGCAGTGCGAGTAGAATTGGTAGCGGAGTGAAGAGGGCAACAGACGCTTTGTGGGAGTCACATAAATCAGTTTTTGTGGAAAAACTTGAAAAATATGTGCGCAAACAAATGGCAACCAAGTGGAGAAGAGTAGCATGCAAAAGCTGAAAACTGCGCCATGCAACAGTTAGGACACCGACAAGGCAGCAAGGACATGGACATGGACATGGACACGGACATGGACACAGACACGGATACGGATAGGGACAGAAACAGAGACAGAGACACAGTCAGACAGGACTCTGCAGCACACATGCAAATGCGCAAGGACATACAGACCAGGACACATATGCTGCACGTAGCAGGACTTTAGTTTAGGCTGGTCAGAAAACTCGTAAAAAACGGAAAACGAATTTAAACGAAATAAAAAAAATTCAAGCAAAATATTACGACTGCACGATTGTGATTTAACAAAAACCACAGAGAATTTTTATACTCTTACCACATGAAAGTATAAATCTTAAAGTCAATTGTCAGAATAGATCAGAAAATAATAAGTCTTAATAAACCGGCACATGAAAAAAATAAGTAATTTTATAGTTACCTTACTATCAACAAAAACAAAAGCTGAAATCATCTGTAATTTTATTTAAATCTGTGCTTAAATTAAATATTTTTTAATATTCCACAAGCGTTGGACAGTAGCTTATATACCCTGTAAACAATACTCTATGCTGGCGAGTATGAAAATGCCTGTGGCATATTTTAATTCTTTTTTATTTCCCATACTCTTTTTTTGGTTTTTTGTATTGCCTGCTGACCAGCGACCAAAGTTGTCACACTACTATTTTTTTCACTGGTAAATTTGCCTTTTCAGGACTTTTGCCACATCAGCGGGTGCCCAGCATATGTGTGTAGTAGTGTATGTGTGTGTGTGTGAGATAAGTGTAAGCATCGCTTGAATGTTAAAAAAATGTTGCAAAAAGAAAAATTAACAACAAGAACGGCATAGCAGAGAAAATTGCGAAAATGGTAGCGTTTTGGTCACGCCACGTCAAATTGCCAGAACACGCGTGTGTGGTGCGTGTGAGGCGTGTTATTTGAGCATTTTACAACACTGAAGCGTGCTTAACGGCTTTTTGAAAGTGCTATCAGGGAACAAAGTGAGCACACAAGCATAGCACACTAACCAAAAAAATCTAAAAAAAAAATACTTTTGCGCCAGAAGCTAAGTAAACTTGTAACGCACTTAGGTCTAGTGATGACGTTGGTAAAAAGACTATTTAAATGCTAAGGCTGAAAGCACACTTAAAAAAATGTTACCTTTAAACAAACAATGCTAGAGACTACATATTCTCTGGTAAAAACTTAAATAACCAAACAAATTAAACCCAATTAATAATTATAGAGCGTTGGTAACCATATACATGAAGTTTAATACATTTTCAAAGTCTTCTTGAACATAATTTTAAGCACATGATTAAAGCAAACCGATTGAATTACAAAATCAGTATTTGAAATTGTACTCAGTGGCAAAGTCGTATCTTTTCAGTCTCATGCTGATATAGGATAATATTTATTTTCTATCTGCAAGCTAAACTCTTTTAAAATGATTGCACAACTTGCCCATGGAGCTGCTAAAAATGGCAAATATATGTTTGCGGGCAATGCTGAATTCCTGCAGAGACCTCCCATGGTCAAGACCGATGTGAAAACACTGAGAGATGGAGTAGCGGGAATGCTCACACACATATCATTGTTCATGCGGAAATGTATGAGTGTGTGTTTGTGTATGTGTGTGGGTGCATGAGGTGCATGAGGCGATGTGTGTGTTAGAGGTGTGAATGTGAGCAACAGCATTTGAATTGCAATTTTTTAAAGCATACTTTTATGGGCTGACAGTAAGCCAATATGTGTGTTTGACTTAATAAAGTGGTTTGTGTGTTGTTTAATTGTATGTTTGTCTACTCAGGCGACTTAAAAAAGGCCCAAACAACTTTCGAAGGCCAACTACACGAACACTAATACCACCTGGCAAGAGTTTGTTTGGCAAATGAAATGAAATATGCAGTGGACATGTGTCTAAGTTGCGACGAGTTGTTCATGTTATTCGAGTTGAACTCTGAAACAAATATTTCAATGTCAGATGGGCTGATAAAGTTAACACACGCACAACTAAACTCACGCTCACGCACACGAACACGCACATTAGCTTACCAACTACTTTGACAAAGCCATATTGGGTTTTGGCCGTCACTGTGTTTATTTGGCACATATAACGTCCCATATCCTCCTCCTGCACATTGTTGATGTGCAGAAACCAGGTGCGATGCTTGTCGTGCTTATCGTGTGTTACGCTAATCCTAGGATTTCGCGTTATCACATGATTGTGTACCGTCAAAATGGCCGACTGCTCAAAGTGCATCCACGCCACCTGCAAAGAGAGGGAGGAATAATCAAAACAGTTAATTTTAAATTACAAAAAGGTCCTTATATACTATGATTTTTCATTGGTAGATAATTTAGCTAAAATTTACTACTAAAATGTATTTAAAAACGAAGGATAATAGATGTTTGCCAATTAATTAAATAACTTTTTATAGTTCAATAGAAATAAAATAAGAAATATTTAAAGATATATTAAAAACACTGAAACGATAAGCTAGAAATCAACAATTACTTATTTTTAATAACAATAACAAACATTTTTCTATTTTTTTGTAAAAAAAAAAGTTTGTTGATTTCCAACACCTGTGAACATAAAAGAATCCTATGTAATATTTCCCACTCGATGTTATCGATCAGTGTTGTTGGCATTAGCATGTAATCAACATGTTTAAAGTTCGCTTATCACACGCAACATGAAAATATATATCAAATGTTCATTTATAAGCAGCTGACGAAAAAGTGTCAGCATTTTTTTATTGGAAAACTTCGCCTCCATCATCATCAATTTTTATGAAGGATTAACGACAAAGGACACAAAATGTCCTGTTCTGGGTCGGTCAAATTGGCAAAGTTCGCTCGCGTTGTCATCACATGTGACAGCAGCTGTTGCTATTGTTACTCCTGTTGTTGTTACTGTTTCGGTTGCAAAACTTTGCTGCCATCGTGTGTTATCAGGATGCGCATTCTGAACGCCTTTGATTATGCAATAGTTTTCCCCACAAGCAAAATAACAAACAATTTATGCAAATTTAAGCGTACAGTGTCGAACACTGGTAAGTCGTGCTAAATGTAAAGAAAATAACAAAAAATGAAACACTAAGAACAACCATTGCCGAAGCCATTCAAATGATAAATTTCAACACACGCTCACACACACACATCTCAAAAATAAACACACACAAAGGCGTCAAAAGATGGTAAGTAATAGTCACTAGCTTTGGCTATAGAACATAGACGTAGCAAAGGGGGAAAGTCAGTTGCAGATCTGGGTCATCGAAACGGTTATGTAATTTAAAAAAGCAGAGAATTGAGATTCAACAGTGCAACACTGTGTTTCAACAACGTTAATAAACAAGCGTAAATGTAAAAATATTTAAACAATACATTAAACTGTACAAATTATTTTTTTTTGGGCTTGTAAGCAGAGAGAGACTCTAAAAGAGGAATGTAATTTATTAAATACAAAATAAAATTGGGTTTCTTAAAAGTTTCAAATTCAATATTAACATTAATTAAAAGTGAAAATTTGAAAATAAAATCATTATGCCTAATTATTCAAAAGCTCAATATATTTAACTAATTATATAAATGCTTACATTACTTAATTCACCTGCCATGATTGATCAATACCCTTCCCCATAATTTTTAAAGAGCACTTAACTTGATAACTGCTTTAACTAGTTTCATTCTACCTATTATATAGTTTGGTTAAAGTGTCCTCTTTGGAACCACCTCTGAGCTGTCGCTCTATAAACGAAAAGTAGTAAGAGGCAATGTAGCGCTGATCCAATGGGTAAGGCAGTCACTAGATGCTGCCGACAAAGTGTCAGGCAACATAGATAGATATTGGTTAATTTTTCAATGTCTGCAATGAAAACGTGCGACAAGCCCGACGAGGCGCCGATCCGTCTCACACTCGCTCCCACTATCCCTTTGTCTCCCTATTTGCCCACTACCCCTGACGTGCCCCCAAACTGCTGCTCAATGGCATTTATTTACACAGCTCCGTCGTCTGACTCTTTGGCATCTAAGAATATAGCTAAAGTTGAATAAAAATCAAGCAGCTGTAGTTTGCTTAAGTAGTAGTTGCCCTTACTTTCTATCCAGCTATCTCTGCTGTCAAAGCCAACATTAAGAACATTAACAACAACAGCAAATTCAAATATTAATGAAGCCAAGTTTATCAGGCAAATGCCAAAGGTAAGAACCTGCAAGTGATAAGCTCCAATGGAAAATCAATAAAATTACGAAACTTTAAAGTAAAGAGACGAAAATGCATACACTGATAAAACAAAATGACTTATTTCGAAATTCTAAATAATATCCACTTTAAAAATTAAAAAGTTTTGCTTAGAACACGTCTATAATTATAAGGTTGCTAAGTTGCTTAATAAGTATTAGTGTTTAAGTTTAACACACATTTTAATACAATTTATTAAGAACTTATTTTGAGGATAGACTTTTATGTGTAAATAATTAATTATCAATTATTTTTTCTTCCAGTGTATGCACACAGATTCACACTTAAATGGGCTTGTACACGTTTTAAAGTACCGACCGCAAATTATGTGAAAATTCGCTGCATTTGCATTTCACATTTTGGTAGTTTTTGAGGTCATTCGAATGAAATTAATTAGGCTCATGTAACGCCAGCGAAAAAGTTGAAAAGCCAAACAAAATGGTTATATATCCCTCCCTCCATTTGCCTGCCGCAAGCTTTGTTGAATAGTTTCCCCGTGTTCGGGGAGTAAAACCGTATTGCTGCTGGTTTGTGGTTTGAGTGTGTGACATTTGGCTTAGTAATTTTTGGGTTTGCAAAATGTCAGCGAAAGTCAAGGCAAACTTCAGCTGTAGCCAGTGTCCTGTGGTCTCTGGCCTGTGACTTTATAATAGGCTTTCCATCTGCCATTAAAATTTTACGCATATTAATTCCTTTTATAGTTGCAATTTCCTGCTTAAGGATTAAATAGAGAATATGATAGAAAGAGATGCTATGGAATAAGATGGCAGCTCGTATCCCAACTGTTCAGACTGACACTTGTGTCTGCTCTCTAGTCGACACTTCCTTTGATAGTCTGGCTTTGACTTTCCCTAATTTAACTAATGCCAATTGACGATACAAATTACGTTGGTCAAGTTAACAGAGCTTAGGGATTATCTGATAACTGAACAAGAGCAGCTCTTGTTTCTGCAACTATGAAATATTCTACTGTTATTGCGTTTAATGGAAAGTAAATTTAATAACGAGTAAAAGTATACTACAATGTATCTGATTAATTTTAAGTAACTTTGGATTGTTGTGCGCATTGATTATAAAATGATATTTCTTCTTTAAACTTTATGCAACGTAGTTTAATAGCTTACTGTGAAAATAAGTACGTACCAAAAACAGAATTCAAGACTTTTAAACAACTTGAAAACTGTAAATATCCGTAAAATATATATAAATACTTTATATTTATTATTTATAACCAACATTCAATGTAAATTTAAAACATCAAAAACATTTCTGTGGCTGTTACCACACAAGTTACAGTGCAATTTACTTAAGAAATGATAACTTTAAGAGGAATTTGAAGATATGATCTACTTCACTGATTGACTCCAAGGCATACAAAACGGCTAAAAGAAAAATAGGAAAATTAAAAAAAGGATTTTCCATTCAACTTTGAAATGTTCCCATACCGGGAATTGAACCCGGGCCTTCCGGGTGAGAGCCGGATATCCTAACCACTAGACAATATGGGAGACGGAAGATGTCTCGGCTAAAGGAAACAAATTCAAGCAAATCAATTGAATCTATAATAAAGTTTTCAATGCGCTAAAAATAGAACGCACTTTAAATAGAAACAAAATGAAAATATTCGCTGAATCAATTTGTATAATAGTGAAAAATGTTAAATTTTTGAAATAACACTAAATTTATTTTTAAAACTAGCTAAGCTAGCGATTTTCCATCTTTTCTCATACTATTCCGCAAGAAGAATAAATATTACGAGTAGTTTGCCATTGAAGTGTGTTTTAAATCTGTGAATATTTATCTTTATTCGCTCGATGTTAATTCTGAAGAGCTAGAGTTGAGGCATCTGCTGATGGCACAAGCCGATAGACGAGACAGAGAATTGCCAATTTGCAATTTGCGTAATGGCACAAAAGCCTTCACTGTCTTTTGGACCAGAACTATACTATGGTTTGTGCTACTATGGGCCACTAAATGAAGTCATAAAAATTTAAACAACAACTTAAAAACAAAAACTACAAAAAACTTTCAGCCAAAGCAAAAATAAACACACTTTATTATGCCTCTGAAAATGTTTATGGTTCGTTCCGGCGCAAACAACAAGAACAAGTAGAATAACAACAACAACAACAGAAGCAGTAGCAGCAACAGCAGCAGGAATATCAACAATAACAAAACTAAACTTATGCTCATGTTGGTTGGTTTGTTGTTGTGGTTCTTATTGTTGTTGTTGTTGTTGTTATGTCTGGTTGTTTGCGTAGGCGTTGCAAAATTGAAATACAAACAAGAACATGGCTAGAATAAAAGCCTGGCAGTCTACAGCCAACAGTTTCAGCAACTCTGGCAACCCTGGCAACCCTAGTAAATGGTAAACGCTAAATGGCGAACACAACGCTCGAAATATTAACAATTTAAGCGTAAACGTGTTAAAAAGAGCGTCGAAGAACTACGCGAGTTAATTTACACGCAGCTCAAATATTTGCATGGCAAAAATAGCAGCAGTTAAAAAGAATTAAGAAACGAATGTAACTGTAACCAAGCCGGTGCCGGAATACCCTTTCAATTAAATCCAATAAATATTTAAATACCCAATTTAAAACAAAAGCATTATTTAAATAAAAAAAGAATAGATTAATAATAGATTTTCATTAACATTATTTGTTCTTTATAAATTTTCTCTGAACTATTATCTAAAATTATCTAAAAGTCTAAATTTTTTTACCTTTCACTTTACGAGATATTTATTAGACTTTAAGCTATTATTTATTATAAAATAAAGCTTATAGCTTTGAATAACAATAAATTATGTCTTAAAAGACCTGAAGTTAATAATTTAAGCTGCTTTGACTACAAACATGAATTTTTTTCTAGAAAGAACTAAATTGATTGTTTTCAGATTATGTTTAGAAAATAATCAAGTTTCAATCTAACAACGTTTCACCTTAACTTTGTGTGTGATTTCTGACTTAATACTATTGAGCCTTAGTCAAAGAGCCATATTACCACCATGTCTAGTTTGTAGAGCCTTTGACTGTGGCAACAAAGTTGATGTACCCACTGAAAAGGATATAAAAATCAATTCCAATGTTGCCTGCCTGCCAGCGGCTACGCAACTATTTTGCATGCAAAGTCACGTTTTATTGCAGCTATGCGTTCTTCTTGTTGCTTTCTCCTTTGGGCTGTTGTTGTTGTCGTTGTTGCTACTGGTTAACTTTTGAGCATACCTGCGGCGACACCGTACACTTGGGGTCCGGGGTTCGAATCCCGGCTCGTATTCGGGTTCGGGGCATTGTTAAGTAGTTGTGCATGGGGGTGAAGAGACACAAAGGAAGTGACAGTGTGGGGAGGGCAGTTGGAGAGCAAGAGCGATTGCATGCCAAACTTAAGAGCCATAAAAATGATTACGAGCACATAACATGCGCTCGCCTGATAAAAGATGGGAGTACCAAATAGCCTAGTGCCGCCCCGTAGTTGTCTCGTGTCAAATGAAATTTATGCACGTTTCGTTCGACGCACATTATGGAAATTCAATTGGATGCAAATTTAAATTGCCGGCCATTCGCTCTCAGACATACACACACAAACACAAAGGCAGCGATAGGTGAGTGTTTTTGCATATTTGTCGCTGCCTAAAAGTATGCAACATTCTATGAATATTGAAGAATGACATTGGTTCAGTGACTCTCAAACTGCATCTTCCATTCACAAAAGAAGTGATTAACATGTGCTGTGTGGTTAGTTTAATTATTGCATCAAGCAGAGTCTTGAGACACTTTTAGCACAAATTACTTAATTAAAGACGAAACGCCACAGCAGTTGCCCAAAATGGCTACCGCTTCGCTGTTAACTGAATTCTCTGTGCACTTTGTTTATCTGTGCTGTCAAGCGCTGAGCAAAGGGCAAACATGAAGCGCACAATGTTACGTATATATAAACAAAAACAACGAAGCCAACAGAAACAACAACATCTGTGACTACAACTAGTCATGAGGAAGCTCAAGTGTTGAGCGAAGCTCAAAAAGTCAACAAGTTCAATGCGTTGGCCTTACTTGTCCAGCCGCCATAGGGAGTCCTGCCTGTTGCTGTTGTGTTGATTCCAGGACCTTGACTTGTTTAGGTTTGCTTTGCTTTATATTTGTTGTTGTTGTTGTTGTTGTAGTTCTTGTTGTTGCTGTTGCTGTTGTTGAATGCCCCCCTTGGGGAAACTCTATGAGTTAAAGCTCAGGCAGCGGCATATTCGTTTGCTGCTGGGATATAAGTCTGTCACAGAGTCAATAAACTTCTGTTGACTTAAAGTTTTTCTCGAGCTCTAGTTAACTTTATTAGACAAAACATAAATAACATAATTTCCTTTTCAATATTATTTTCTTTTAAATATACGCACATTATTTACATAAAGCTCAGCTAATTTGCGATAAGTTTAATATTTAACAGGGTATTCGATGACTCAGTACACTCTAACAACTGTCTGTCTAATTAGGTTTTTCTAATTTATATACAATTATATCGGCCATTATCAACTTACCTTATACGAGCCAAGATTCTTCACTGAACAGGCCAATTTGACATTGCGTCCCGCGGGAACTGTTATGTTATCAATGACGTCCGTGAATTCCGGATCTTCCAGAATGACTGCAATGAAACAGAATCCACACGAGGTGGAGATATACATAAGTAAGTAATTAAGACAACAACTCAAATTGCTTTCCCTTTCCCATGAAATGCACATTCACTTAGATCTTGTCTATAAATAATTTCCCACTTTCGTTGGCGATATAAATATATATATATTCTAGAGCTGTGAGTTATTTATATAGTGAGATTTATGTGGGCACTTAAAAATTAACAGCAGTAAAGATGGAAGCCAAAGCGATTAGCACAAAAGTTTTGACAGACAGGAAATTTAGAAGAGAGCTGTGATCAGAAAACTGTCAATAAAATATGCCTTAAGTGTTCCTAGCTCATAAAACTGAAGGGGAGCCACTCCCACACAAACACCCACACCCACACCCACAATCATAAACACACAAGCGCTGAACGCGTGCCGTTAACTGGCGTCTAACAAAAACAATAAATCATAATTAAATTTCACGCCATTTGCATTTTGAGAGCCAATGTAGCTCGGACAATTGTATCAGGAGTGGATCCGAATTGGTTTCCGTTTCTGCAGCTTAGCCTAGTGTGAAATTGCATTTGATTGCATTGTTTTTGCATTTTGCTGTTTGCCATTATTGCAGCTGTAAATGCCTACCGCATTGAAGGAGGAAACCCATTGAAAATGCCCCTTCTGTTAAAGTTGATAAATGCCGTGCAAACGGTTTGCCACTTTTGGCAGCTCAACAAAGTTAGAAGCTTTGCTCAATATTAAAGGGTTGCATTGCTGTATTTTATTGATAATTAATAAACATTTAACCAAGCTAAATAATAAGAGTATTAACTACTCTTACTTTTGTTAATAAGAACTGTGAGTTTTTGGAGTGGTATGCCCTTCTAGGGTGTCCAAGCGTTCTTCCAAAAGTGAAGCCTTTATTCTCGCTGCGATTGATTATCCCCTCGTTGGAACTATATGATCGTTTTATTTACAAAGTGTTCTTATTCTGTACATCGATACTTGAAAACTCAATGCTTTTCGAACATATAGTAAACAATTATAAAATTAATGAGTTAGTTATTATGACTATGAGTACCTACTAGTATATTACCGTAATAACTTATTATTTAATAACGATCCGCTTTTATAAACAGACTATATTTATTATCAGTTTATTTATTCAAATAAAAAAGTTGACATATTTACTCTCTGTCTATGAAGCATATTTGAAGTTTTAATTTGATCATTCATTTTAATTTCCAGCCTTAACTGAAACACATCTGTCATATATAGGCCATTGTAGCCAGGCTGGCCTCACATTTTACCTGAACCTTGCATTGTGTTTGCGTAAATGTAACACAAAATGCTTTTGGCTGTAATCAAACATGTGGATGTTTAACATATTGTATTACCAGTCAGGCTAAATCCACTTGGGCTCATCCAGAAGAGCTATGCATATTTTGAAATCATTATGGGTTTGGGTTCGAGAGCAGTTCCGGTTGGACGCCAGTTCCTGGCCCGATGTTGATGCTGCAACTCATTTAAGTTCTAATCACCTGCAACGACGGCAATTAATTAGCCCGCTTGGACCAATGACAACGACAACGACAACGGCAGCAACAGTCATTAGTTTGGCAGACAGGGCTAGGACCACTAGCCCGTTGGCAGCATCAGATAAACAACCACATCAGCATCAGCATAATGCGGCAAAGGATAAACCAGACTCCACAATTTGATGGAGGGAGCCAGGAGCGCTATTAAAGCGGCATCCGATGTAGCATTACAGCAACCTAACGGATATTAGAAAAGCACCAACACAACAAACTACACTGGCAAACAAATTTCAGTAATTAAGTTTTTTATGCCAATTAAAAGTAGAGTACAAAATTGAATTTCAAAAGCACAAAAGTCCCATCAATAAAAGCACCACCTCAAAAAAAAATAATATTTTGTATGTTAATAAAAATTAAATTTGATCGTACTATGATGACTTATGTGTTAGTGTCTTAATAACATTTTCAACTGAGTTTTTGGAATAACTAAATCATTTTTATTAGAGAAACCTAGTGTAAATATATTAGATTTGGAATATTTTTACTAGACAATCAAACTTTTAATTTTATTATTTCAAGTTATACACTTATTTCGAACACGTTTATTATTTTATTTAGATTATTCATTTTTTTATTTAATTATTATTGTTATTATTTTAATTATTATTATTATTATTATTATTATTATTATTATTATTAAAATAAATTTTTTTAATTTTATTAAAATTTATTTTTTGGCATTATTATAAATGAATTTTGTTACACTGTAAAACTATTTAATTTACTATATATTATTTGATGTTGCTTATAAAATTACCCTTATTAGACATTAGATGATCACTAAATAAACTCCTTGCACTTGGCTTTGATCATGTTGAACGTAACACTGCCCACATTCTGTGCCGCATTGTTGATCATCTCGAATATGTGATGATTTTGCTGTCCCTGCTCCACAGTGTTAACATGGAGTCGCCTCAATGCCTCCGCATATGCTTCGTACTTGGCATAGCTCTCAGTGTCAAGCTTGAAGGTCTCGTACAGCTGTTGGATGTCATACAACTGGCGATTGGTGTCGTCATAAAGCAAAGTGGGTGTCTGGGGCAGAAGCTGTGACCAGTGTTCGTGGACTTTTTCGAGAAACTCAAAGTTGCTGAACAGGAAAATGACAAGTAGATCAAAGCCTTTGGCTCTTAGTTGATCCAATAAATGTTCGGTCAGATGATGTTCCGCAGTAGCACTTTGTCGCATCTGTTCATAGTCCGTCGATAGATGGCGCTCGACAAAAGTGTAGACACTTTGACGCTTCTCATAAAAGTCCGAAATGGTCAACATTGAGTTTAGTTGTTGTACCAACTGTTCTAAACGACTTGTATTATCAGCTAAATCAGCGTGATCAGCCTCCAGAATGTCTCGCAACAGATCACGTAGCATTTCTATATAGTTGTCCAAAATCTCGGCACCCGAAAGTTTCACACGTTCGTAGAGCTGCTGACCAAATTCAGTTAAATTCAAATTGGTTGCATTGGGCAAACTCTGAGTAAGATTTAAATGCTTCAGAACTGTGCCCACAGTGTGATCGTTAATCAGTCCATTGCTTTGCTGCACAGTGGTACGAGTACGTTCGAACTGCTGACAAATGCGATGCAAACGTAGCTGACGAATCTCCTGAGCACTCGCATATTTGGCAGCTCTGAGCTGTTGATTGAGGCGATTGAGGAAGAGCACATTCCGCAGGACACAAGTCTGCTCCAAATCGAGTTGGGCATGATGTTTGGCATCCAGGAGCTGTTTAATTAGCAGAACCTTTGGCTGCAGCTTCTTTGAGGTACGGGCAGTGGTTAATTGTTCACTGTAGTTGCTGTAATTGATATCAATCTCCAGTTGCTGCAGATACTCGTTCAGACTTAATTCGGCACGTTGTTCGGTCAGCTCGGACAGTGCCTGCAAAAAGTCCAGCTGATAGTTCTTGGCGTTTAGTTTGGATAACGATTCACACGCCGCAAGTCCCACTAGAGGAAACAAAAAAAACAGCGACAAATTGAACATTTCGCGATTACTTCAAATTGCCAACTAACTGGAGAGGCAGCAGTTTTCTCTGTGAGGCTTTTATTTTAAATTTTTCTTTATTTTTATTGCAGCTCATCGTGGCTTAGTTTCATTGCAGTCGCAATGTAAACATCGTTCTAACCGCTGCCCGATTACGAAAGCAGGATTACTGTGGAGGAAGTGGAGCAGACGGCAGTTGTGAAGGTGGAGGTGGCATTCGTGTTGTGGTTCAACACAAGGGTCAGTCGGTTTGTCGATTACGACAGCAAACGACAGCTGCTGAATGAACTGAACTGAACAGAGTGAACAGCCTTATCGCTGACCAAGCCTATGTCTACCACTGCACTGAGCGAAATATTGTGGTTGTCTGCTCTAACACAAGGCGTAGCAAAGTCTAAGCCACACAATTAGAAGTCAATTTAATTTAAGCGAATACCATGGAGAGTGTGTTTTTTAAGGTAACCACATATTATGTTTAACTATCAATATAATCTAGACTTATACCCAGCATTTGCAGTTTAAAAGAGTATGTTATTAGCAGAGTAAATTATAATTTTTCGAATTTATACTTTTTCTGTATAAACCAACAATCCATCTGGTTCCATAATTCGATCTATCCAGTATTGTTTTAGATCTTCTACTGATAATGTCAAAATCCAGGCATTAGTCTGATAGAGCTTGTGGACTTATAACACATCTGAAACCATTTCAAGATGGGACTTAACTTTGTTTACTTTGTTAGTTTGTTATTTGGTTATCATTAAATAACAGTATCAATTAAGTCAGAAAGTTTAATTGTTACTTTAAGTAAAATTATAAGCAACAAATAAAAACTATAAAGTTGTTAAAAGTTCTAACTATTTAAAGTCCACGTATCAAAAAGATTCCCCTGGAATAAAGCTGAGCTGATAGATTATAAGTATTTCAAGAGGCATGTAAAAGTAGGTCTCTGTTGGACTGACTCAAATGGCTAACGATTCACTAGATGTTCGTTTATTCAGTTACCTTTGCCTTGCTCACAATGTGAGCTCATGTGTGTGTGTGTGTGTGTGTGTGTGTGTGTGAGTGTGTGGTTACCCCTTACGTGAGTGCACGTTCGAAACAGAAATTGTTGTCCAAGCTCAGTTGCTCTTTATGTACCTATACTGCATTGCTATGTGTGTGTACGTGTATGCGTGTGTGTGTGTGAGTGTGTGTGACCCTCTCTCAAGTTAAATAAAACTTGCAGACGCTTTTCATTCATTGACAAAACTTCAACGGCATCCTAATTGTGCCATGTCGTGACTCGCTGTCTTCATCTGACCCCTTTTTGCTCATGGAGTGTGTTTTTAGCCGCAACCTGATTGAAATTGGTCAGGTTGATTGAACTCTTTTGGGGCAGGTGTGCTGCTTCCGCTTACGGCCTTTAAAATCGTTAGAAAAACTGCCAAGCTTGTTTTATCGCAGTTTACGTTTCTCTTTTATTGAATTCGAGTTCTTTGTTCTATTAGAAGTTGGCTGTACGCCCATCTTGTTCATTAGCTTTAAATATTTGATCAAAAGCGACTAATGGCCAAGCACACAGTGTGCACTCGCCTAAAAAAAAGGAGGACTTTCGTCTACTTCTTATTTTTACTATTTGTTAGCCTGATGCTCGTCCAGCAACCGCAAGAACTTCATGATTGCCAACACCTATTAAGAAAGCCGTCCACTGTCGTCCCTTTAGTCACAACACACAAAGCTTACGGCGGAAAAGTGAGACATGGCCAACAGAATAATAAAATATTAGTGAGTGCAAAAGGGAAAGAGCGAGAAAAGAGAGCGATAGCTAAAGTCACATCGTACAAGTTTTAAGCCAAGGAAATTTTCCAACAATTGCACAATTGGCATGCGCTACGCATGCGGATGAATGGACTTCTGGGGATTTCCAGGCAGACGGCAACCAACAAAAGACATAGTTTGGTCAACAACACAGAGTCAAACCGTTAAAGTCCTCAACGGGTTTCTTTATGGTTTAAAAGCCAAGATAATAAAATCTTTGTAAAGAATTGAAATTAAATTATTGGGACCCTTTTGTAGTTTGGAGTTTTACTAATGAAATGTTGTAAGACTGTAGAAAAAGATTCTAAATTGAAAGCTTTATCATAGCTTTATTTTATGTTGTGCTCTTTTATGCTGATCCCCAAAAATGCAAATTAATATTGGTTTACAAAATATGTTTCCACAATTGATTTAAACATTTTAAGTCACGACACTGCCGACATATTTATGGATTTCTTATAACAACTAAACTCAAATATTTTTTCTGTGTATTAATTTACAAAATATCTCTATAATGACGCATAAATGTTTTACTACACATTGTAATTATTTGTTTTTACTTAACTTAGTTTTATAATTACGTAAAACCTTTATTACCAATTGAGTAATAGTCAAACATAAATCGAATTCATTTTGGTAGCTTGTACGCCCCACTGTAGGGGACACTTTTAACTCTAGTTAGCCAGAATTTGCAGACTCGTATTACTCAGATAGTTTCACTTTGTGCGACACAAAAGTTAGCTATTTTTTTCCATCATCGCCGACGCTAGATTTTTTTTAGTACAAAACCGAAACAAAACTTTTAAGCTTTGAAGGTAAAGGGAAATTAGAGAAGAGGAAAGTGGGTGTGGATGTGGATGTGGATAAGGATGTCGACCATTGGCAATCCATAAAGTTGCAGACGAGCGGGAGACAATCACTGGTTTGCTGGCGTGAAAAGCGCTAAAAGCGTTTAAATGAATTTAAAAGAGCACAACTTTTATTTTATTCGAAGCAAAAAGTAAGAAAAGGAGAAAAAAATAATAAAATTGCTCAACACTTTGTTTGAAAGGTTTGAGCTTTTATGAGTTTCATATTGTACTTGGTTTCTTTTTCTGCTCTGTTTAAACATATTTTTCCGAGCAGTGATTCTGTTTAAAGTTTGTAAAATTCTCGCATTGCCTACTGGTTACCAGTCCGTGGTCTATGTGCGGATTGAGTAATTTCCATACAAATGATAAGCTGACTGGACCGAAAGTCAATGCAAACTTCATTAATATGCTGCCAACAATTTATAGAAAACTAACTTTAATACCGCTGCTCTCCAAACTAAACCCATTTTATGTGACTTTTACAGACTCAAAGCACAAATTGAGATATATGTGCCACATAAATGTAAGTGAACGAATAGCGAAAAACCAAACTGAAAACGATACTAAACTGAACTGAACCGAACTGACTAACACTCTTAAAAAAGAGCCCATCATTCGATTGATTAACAAATTCTCCATAGTAAATAAAATAAAATTTCATAAGCATATTACAAAAACTTTGTGGAGATCTGATTACCAAACTACATAAAAGTGGAGCACATGCAACGCAAGTCGAAGCCACCCGAAAAAAATGTTGAAACTTTTTTTTTGCAGGGCAGTGTATGGAAAGTTTGTCTTACTCTCAGCTGAATGCTGTTCCTAGTTGGCGGATTAAGTGATGAGTTGAGCAGCGGCAAATAAACATATAAAAAAGCTAGACAAATATATTTTTTACTTAAGTTTACTTTTCGTTTCGTTTCGTTTCGTTACGTATCGTTTCCTAGTGAAAAGTGCACTTTAAATTGTGCTGCAAATACTAAAAAAAGTAGTGGGAAAAGCTACAGCCGAACAAAACAGGCTGTAAAAGACCCTGTACTTATCCTACAGCAATCATAAAACAATTTTACACTTATTAATAACTCATTTCAGACCGAAGTTTTTTCTGATAATGTTATGAGATTTTTACAAAGATTTGTTGATATAACTTAAATTGTTTAATAAGAACAATGTGTAAATTTGGTTCAGGTTACTCTAGCAATTTCAATTATATGGTGTTTTGAAAAACTTTATTTATTCCAACAAAGTTAATTGAGCACTGCATTCATTTTTGGCATGGGTTCTGGAAACACAGCTACATGTCTAGTCAGTGTGAGCGACTATGGTTCATCTGCTAGGGTTGCCATCGAATGTGGGTCAGGGTTGCTGCTTACCCATTTAACGACGTGTCTCGTCCATTGAGGTAACTCACTGGCTTTGGCTTTGGACAAACTGGCCTGCAAACTAAGGTCTCCTTTCTTTATTTTTTTTTTCCACTCTCATTTTGTTGGCCAGGTCCAAATGGTAACCTGTCAGCATAGCACCCAGCAATACGAAAAGCACACAAAACCGAAACACAACCATCAACTTACAACAACTACACCAAAGGTGATACAAGGCAAGGAACAGAGAGTTAAGTGTGGGGACTGAGATGATGGAGGAGGAGAAGGACATGAAGCTGCGGGTGGAGGGGATTGGGAAGTTCAATCAAGCAAATGTAATGTTGCTTCGACTGCCAATTGCAGGCGAAAGCACAAAATACAAAGATTCAAACTAGCATTGACAGTTTGACTGAGTGAATGAGTGACATGGCAACAGTGTGTCTGTGAGTGAGCGTGTGAGTGTGTGTGTGTGTGTGTGTGTGATAGTGTGTTTACGTTGTTCTTGTTATTGTTTTCTTCAGCAGAGTTCAGGCAATTGCAAATGTCAGCGGGTTACTCCAAAAGTTCGCTGTTTTGCGTTTGTTAAAAGGTCAAGGATTTTTTATTTAAGCAAATTAATAAATTGATAATAAAGAATCATAATAAATTATAAAAAGAAATGAAAAATTAATTAATAATATTTATCAATTCAAAATTCATTCTTTGACTAATAATTTGCCAGAGTCTAAGATTTTAATCAAAGGTTCATTTAATCAGACTTTTAACTTTTTGTGGAAAATGAGTTCAAGGTAAAACTTAAATGATTCATTAATGACATACCGAAAACTATTTAATTTATTTTTAATCATTTTCTTTAACCTACGACGTTTAATTACCTTAAAGACTCTTTGTACGACCCTCGCACATAACTTACTGCGCACACATTTACTCACACACTGCCACTGAATATGCACTGAAATGTAAGCAAAGCAAGTCTAGGATAGAAGTTACTCAGGCGGAATTGCGCATAACTGCATCATACCAACACACACTCACATCCACATACATAGACACACTGACACACTCAAGCACTTACACACATGTGAGCAAATTTAAGGCCATAAGTAGCTGCTCTGGCAACAGCAAATGGCAAATGGCAAACGGCAAATGTGAGCGTTCATAGCTTTGACTTTGGCTTCATCAAACTCTAAGTGCTGCTTTATTAACCGGCAGATAACAGCAGCAACAACAACTACAAGCAGGAGAACAACTTAGCTATCGAGGGCTTTTGATGTGAGCGATGCAGTTGAGTGAGAGACCAGCAAAGTAAACAAGCAAACAAACACAGAAATACACAAAAAGCCGAAACAACAGAACTGATCCCCGAGACTATATTGACTTGACTTTCAAGATGGAGAATCCATTATGCACTTTATTCGATGCCACCCGATTGAGTTACGAGATTCAAAATCGCATTAACAGTGGCGAATGGCCAATGACATGGCTTTAACTGTTGCGAAACGCATGAAAAGTAAACGGTTCAATACGATTACAACTACCCATCGATCAGTTTAGTTTTAGCTCTAGACATGAGTGTATTAAATCCATATTTAAGTTGTCCTTTACATATTATTGTGCTTAAGTTATTATTGCTGTCGATGCAAACGGAAACGGCCAATGCCAATGAGTAAGTTCAAGTTTTAATTAATACTCAAGCCAGTAGTGCCTGGTACTTAAGAGGCTTACGTATATCCTAGGGAAAGTAGTGTTGGTGCAGTGCATTGCCAATAGCCGGAAATATTCTCAAGTACATAAATTAAAGCGCCTTTAAACAACAGACTTAATATAGTCATAGCAAACAAATTTTGGGTCTTTAGCTCAATAATAAAATTAATTTTAAAATATATACTAATCATTTTCTCTAGACGAAAAGCTACTTTAGCTCAAGTTCGAAATAAGACTTAGTATTTAACAAGTATAAACAAATTTTATACACCTTGAACTAAAATAAAATAGTTTTAAATGTGAAGTTGCTCAGATAAGATTAAGTTAAGCGTATTCGAGTGTAGAAAACGCTCAGCTTCTTTTAAATTAAAATTTAATTAAATTTTCTATAATTATGCCGGGTTAGCTTTGTGTTAAAATAGACAACTGTATTTTGACCTTTGAAAATCAAAAGTGAACTAGAACAATGACGTCACAACATAGCTTGTACCGTGTTAACTTGCTGTTTCCACACATTACACAATAAACTTTTTGCCAAGACCTTGTTCCCAGACATAATAATTTTATTTATTTATTACTACAAGTAGAAACATTTATTTTATGCCAATTTTAAAATTGGTCACAGACAGAGCGTGTAGACAACTTATTTATAAGTCCACTTAAGAGTAGTGAGAGTGTACCATGAGAAATTCAAAGCTTTATTCATTATTAGTTTATTTAGTAACTCATTACACACTTTACTCATAGTGTTAACTCGTTATATATTTTCCCAGCAATCCCAATGGCTACTATATGGTATCAGCAGCCGGTACAATTTTCTCGGGTCGGTCGTATGGCGTCCTTGTCGCTTTGTTTGAGAGCACTATCAGTTGCAGCTGTGAGGTATCGCTGGAGGGTCCAGGCTTCAATGCGAGCATTGATATGAATTTAACACCAATTAATCCAATAAGTTGGTATCGTTTCGATCTTCCGGAACTTTTGCCGGGAAACTACTGGCTGAAAGTGAAAAGTTTGCGTGGCATGCAATTTTCAAACACTACAAAACTAACTTGGTATAATTTCAAGAGTTTTGTTAAAATACAAACTCCAAAAACAATGTATCGAAATGGAGAATTAGTGCAGTTTCGAGTGCTTTTCCACAATGAAACATTGCACCCAGTGAGTCCGGAGAATAACGCCATAATTTGGATTGAAGATGCCAAAGGTTATCACATAAGTCTCTTTAAACAGTTGGAGGTCCACAAAGGTGTTTTCGCATCAAGTTTACTACTCGGTCGCAATCCAAATCTGGGACGTTGGCACATTTGTGTAAAGAATGGACGTCTTGCGACAGAAGAATGTATACAATTTCAGGTGAAAGAAGATGAATTTCCAAATGGAGAGAAGATGGACTTTAAGAGTCGTACAAGGTCCTCTAAACATCGTAGACATTCCGGGGATGGTAAAAAGAAGAAGAAGAAAAGAGTCGATCATAGTTCCACTGGAAATCTATCAAATAAAACAATTGCTACACGAAGTCGTCCTGTTTTGAGAAAAGGAAATGCGTAAGTAATCTGCAAGCCTTAAATACTTAAAGGGACTTAAACTTTAGTTTATTATATTCAGAATTCAAATCGATTATGGCACACCGGTCGGTAACACTGAGATGATCAAATTTCAGCTTGACTATAAACTTAGCTATGTCATCTGCATGCTCATGTGCAATGGACTCGTATTGGCATCGGCACAGCTCTATCCCGACAAAACCAATACATTTACTCTTGAAGTGCAGTTGGGCTCAAAAGTTTGGCCTTTTGTTCACATCTTCACATATGGCATGGAATCAAACTCAGATGTTCTATACGTAGCTACACATATGATTGAAGTGGAGCGAAAGAAGCATGATCATGTAAGTAAACCACAAGGTAGGACTACTTTAACACAATTTGTACACTGAACTTATTTCAAGTTGGAAATCGAAGTGCCGAACAGCGTCAGACCTGGCGAAGAGATTTCGTTACGTTTTAAAGCCGTGCCCGATTCCTACCTAGGTCTGCTTATCGTCAATAATCTCACTTATCGCGACGAATATAATAATGACATAAGTGATAACTATATTGATATCATCAAGTCCAAACTAAGAGCAGCATCGCCAAATAAAATACTTAACGAGAGTGCAACGGTTTTAAACATGGATCTAGTTAAAATGACAAATGCTAAAACGATTTCCATGATAAAATTAAGTACGTTTGACATATTTTATTTATTTAAACATTTCGTTAGTTAACTAATTCCATTACAGATATCGTTAACATAACCGATTCGACAAAGCAGAAAATAAGTAAGCAGATTTCTTTCTAGCAATTAACTTACATTAAAAACTATGAATCACATGCAGAGCCTAAGACAAATGTAATCCATACTGTTACTAAGAAAACTCCTGAGCACTCTGAAAACAATGTGTTTTACACGACACATTTAAGGGTCCCTTTCAAGAGATCGGCTGCCACGAACACAACTTGCTGCGATCATCAATCTGCAGAGCGGAAATCTGCCGATGTTTGGATATTTGACCATATAGTAAAGTCGGTAAAACAGAAGACTTGTGTACAAGTTCTTTAATGCTACCACAATTAATATTTCTAGTACCTTGAATGGCTGGACAAACTGGACAATGGATGCTCCTAATAATATTGCCAATTGGAGACTGAATGCTTTCTTATTAGACCCCAACGTAGGACTCACATTGCTCAGACCCAAAGCCTTCATTAATATAAAGACTACTAAGTGCCTGTACTTGCAGTATACTGTACCACAACATATAAAAGTTGGTAAGAATTTACTTAAAATGAAATTAGATTAATTATTTACCTAAGCATTTGGAACAGGGGAAACTTTAGTGCTACCGGTTAGCTGCTTTAATCAGTTAGAGAAGAGTCTTAATGTCACCATCAGAGTTAAGGTGAATGAATCCCATTTTGAGCTGCTTGAAAATAAAAATGCAGTTCCCTACTCTGAATACATGGAAAAACAGCTATTTATAAAGAGCAACAGTTCCACTACTCTAACCATTTTTATACGCCCATTGAAATCGGGAACATCAAGTCTAGATATTTCGGCAATAGCTGGTACTCTAAGTGATACGCTCGTTCGTCAAATCGAAGTTTTACTGCCAGGCCAACTGTTATCGCATGAAATGATCGCTTTTAAGAACTTAGAATGGCGTCATATGAGCTCAAGTTTTCAACTCAAACTACCACACAATCATACTAGTGATGGAGTTAAATGTTATCTGAGTGGAAATCTGATAGCTGCAAACATTTTGAGCTTGAAATCGATTAGTCGACGGGACAACGGAGAACAATTGATGACCAAGTTATTTGATATATATCATCTGTGGGAATATATGCATGATAACATTTCATTCAGTGAACACTATCGTCAGTTTCTTGAAGATCAACTGAATGATGGCTTTCAATCGATGATGCGAATGAGATTACGGGATGGAAGCTTCACCTACGATGAACCGCCAAGATCAAATTGCAGCTCAACCTGGCTAACTGCATATGGCTTGCACACCTTAAACTTTTTGCTAATGACTCCAGTTAAATTTGACACTCGTCTCTTAATACAAAATGAGAATTTTCTGCTCAGTCGACGCTTGAATAGAACTCAATTTGTGGAACAGTGTGAGATAATACAGCGAAGAAAACTAGATGAATATGAACTAGCTCTAGATGTGTTGAAGGTATTGCAATTTTCCACCCGAATAATTCGCATTGAAGAGTCCCATAGCTGGATCAGTCAGCAGTTGAGAAACAATACAGATTATCATTTGGAGGCGAAACGTAATTATAAAATTCCCGATTGGAAAGGACCCACCGAACAGGTAGATAATAATTGGCTAGAGCATCGCCGGAATATTGAAACCTCTGGACGAATTCTTACTGGACAATTAATCCGAAAGAAACAACCACAATTCGAGCTCTACGAATGGCTGGTTCTACAAGTTTACGGAGAGGCCTGTAAAACCGACTGTTTTGAATGCTTCATAGCCAAACAAGCCCTTTACAATTATATAAAAATGAAGAAAAAGGAACCTCGACTGGAACTCAACGTAGCAGTGTGGGGACAATCAACTGATAAACGGGAAATCAACATTAATCTCAAAAACCAATGGCAGGCACAACAAGTTCAACTTCAGGCAGAAAATCAAATCCTCAACTTTGAAGCCAGTGGACTCGGAGAACTTTTGGTGCAATGCTCCTATGAATATGATTTAAAGCAACAAAAACCGAACGATCACAATAAAACAAAGTATTACGAGCTACGAGTGACACCGACAAAAGCCTCAGACAATTCGGAGCTCTACTTTAAATTCTGCGTGCAGCGCTACAAACGTGATCGGGAGTTCTACATTGGCACTGAAATTGAACTTCATCTTCCATCCGGCTATGTGCTGAGTCCGAGTGGAGTTCATCGGCTCATGGACTACAGAATAGTTTTGGTAAGTTGGTAGTTTTGGCATTCGGAAATTAATTAGAGCATTTATACCATTATCTACATAGATAACAATTTTATTCTTCACTTCAAAGTAATTTAGTTGCGTGATGAAATTAATTCAATTGGTTGAAAAAATAAGAGAACTAATAAAATAAATACTTTTCGTAGCATGCTACTAAGTAAGAATAATAATATAAATGTAAGCACGAGATAACGATATCGAAATGAAAACAGGATAGATCAATATAAGCGATAAGAAGAAGTCAGTTCTGAAGAAAAAGAATGGACAGACGTGAAAAGATAAGTCGGAAAAGTTTTATTGCAAAGACCGGTCACATTTTTTATAGGCAGATAACTCCAGAACAATTAAATTGCCTATTTCCACTCTGCTCAATAAGTTTGCCATAAAAATACATAAATGATTTAATAGTTTATTTCACTTAAATCTTATTTAAATAGTACAAGCTGTAACAATTAAAAGGCAATTAAAAGAAACCATAAAAAAATACTTTAAAACAGGCAATAAAATGCATGTAATTGACACGCAATTAGCTTCATAAGCATCGAATTAATTTATTCTAGCTGGACATATTTAAAACGAATTTAAAAATATTTCATTAAATTATTAAATGGAATTTTCGTTTTGGTCACTCAGGACAACAATTAAACACTTATGAAAAATCTATTGAGTTTATTCATCAAATTAAATTATTAACTTTCATTCTTCAATTAATAAACAAACTAAAGTTTTGTTTCAACATTTTAACATCTAACTTTCTCTGCATTTTTTTCTGTATTCTTTCACTTATTGTTTTATTTTTAGCAAGCCAGCGCTGAGGATAGCAATACCAAAATGTTTATGCGTCTGGGAGTTCTTAACTTGAACATATTCACTTGCATGGCGTTGTTGGTAAGACGCTTGTATGAGGTGGAAAATCTGCAACCGGGAATGATGATTGCTAGAGATACGAATTCGATGCACACACCCCAAGTGCTTGATTATGATGTAACTTTTTAAGTAACTCACTTCTGTTTTCAGTCTTCTGCCTACTGTTTAATTGCCAATTTCCGAAATAAACATGTGTATATTTTATATTAATTAGAAGGCGTTCTCATTAGCAGACGCGAGCTGTTAAAACTTTTGGGCCAGAGTCTGGGATCGCTTACGTGACACTCCCAGCTATAATCTAGGGTAAACCCCATCAAAGCCCAAAGTTCAAAAGCCGCGAGAGGGTTGAGTGTATTCCTGTATTCCTGATTTAATGACTGACGCGTGGCATTCACGTATTTGTTTACGCCTCGAAGCTAAAGCCACGATTTCACTCTCATAAATTTGGACTCATTTAGATGCTGTTTAATGGAAGCGAGAAGCTGGGAATGGAAATGGAAATGGACTACTCCTACACCGTTGAAGTGAACTCAACAGTCTTTGGTCCTCAAATATCATGGCATATTAATGAAGGTGTAAATGGAAGTGTGTGTTTAGGTGTGTGTGTGTGTGTACATGCCTCAATAAATACAAATAAATATAAAAGTAAAAGAAAGAGGTACATGTTGTAAATTATGCAAAATAAAACATTGAAAACAATTGTAGAAGGGAAACAATTTAACAAGTATTTAAACTGGGGTGAAATTCTTTGCTTGAGTATCAAGTGTCAAATTAAATTCAAAAAAAATCAACAAACATTCAAATTGATATTCAAAAGAGTTCTGTAAACAAGTTTTAAAGCTTTTTCTACCCACTTGCAACTGTGCAACTGAAAATAAAGTTTAAATTGTTGGGTTTGTTAATATGCAAATGCATAAAGTGAAGATTCAATTTCTGCAACACTTTGAATAACTTAAATTTAATAACAGTATCTTGACAAGTGCTGGCTCAGTCGGCTTGACCGTAAAATAAACATAAAAATACTTTTCAGAAAAATATAAAGAAAATATGCTTACATTTGGTTGCAAGCATCCTTCAGGTAAGCCATATGCAAAAAGTTGCTTGTCTAAGCAAAATTTTAAATATGATAGAATTTTTTGCAAATATTCAGCAAAAATTGCACTTTCAACACTGCCCTGAGAACAATAAATGCTCTGTTGAGTGCACATAACATCCATGCTCACATGAATATAGCACTTCGATATGCATAGACTTATGATAATGCCAAAAGATGTCCAAGTGCTAATAAAATGCCTTCGTGCAATAACAATATCCCCGCCTTTAGGGCAGGTCAACAAAAGCTGAACGAACTTTGCGAATATTTTGGTTGTCCTCAAAAATTGCCAATTCCTTAGAAATCTCAAAATGAAAGATTGTACAACAATATACAAGTATATAAAAATAACAATAATGCCAACAGCATGACCGTTTTTATTAGTTCGTGTGCTAAGGACGAGGGAGAATGTGTGTTTAAATATTTCTAAGGTTACAGGGTATGTGTTAGACAGTTTCAATCAAGAATTTTAATACAGGAAAATAACGTGTAAGACTATTTTTACTTAATTTTGATTACTAGTGAAATAATCTACGGAAAATTTGTATGCTCAGGTCAGAAATTAATTCTAAGTAATACTTGCAAGTCTTTCCCCATTTCCCCTGGTATTATCTAAAAATAAATTAAATTAATTTTTGGGATTTAAAAAAGTTTAACTTGACTTTACAATATTTTTTTATTTATAATATTATTTTAAAATATTTATTTAACATCTCCATGACACATATCGTTACCAGTTTATTTTTATAACTCGCTTTAATTTTCTCGCTGATTTGTTTTTCATTTTAACATTAATATTTAACAGACTTAATATTGACAATCAATTGGCACCACCTGCTGACAATTTATGTTTCACTCTGCTGAAGATTTAAGTGTCTTCCTGCGTAAACTTTTCGTGCATACCTCGTTTATGTCATCATCAGCCAGACTGCATGACCATACTTTACGGCTTTATGCATAAGTAATATCATGTTAGTGTCAATAGTTGTCAACGAAACGATGTTGACATTCCCCAACTACTAAGCTGACATCTTCGCATATAGCCCGAAATACCAGAAAAAAAAGTAGTAACATCGACCTCTTCGCCGCACAGTGATTGTGCTTTCTTTTTTTATTATTATTATTATTTTATTTCATTTTTTCTATACATACAAATATACGTATATAGTTTTTTGTTGTTTTGGGATGTTGTACATTTGTTTTGTGGCAGTTCGTTATCGCCAGCCATCTATTCTATGGCACCGCCTCCTCCTTTAGTTCCTGCTGTCCCCTCCCCTTTTTGCCACTCCCAAATGCCCCTGCAAGGCTAACACATGCTACATATTGTATTATTTTAGATTGGCATTACTTTTGGGGCCATTGGAGATGCCTGTGCTAAATACAACGAAGCTCGTTAGTTTTGCTCTCGGCATTCCGATTCAGTTTTTTCCCTCGCATTTCATTTTTTTTTTCTTTTTTACCACGCTGCGTTGCCAACTTCCGGCGGAGCTCCTCACGTTGCCCATAGCGTGTCCTTCAGCGAACGCCTTGCTAGTTACTCGTTACGTATACGCAATGTGGTGCAAGTGTGAGTGTGAATGAGAATGTGTGACTGTGAATGTGAATGTGTGTGAATTTGTTAGAGGGACGCATATGTTACTTTATTGGCATTCAATTTGAGTTATCGCTATTTTTTCCTGTTCATATGCGTTTTTTTTCCTTTGAAAATGAATTTTTCTACTTTTCACATTGTAACTATGTTGTATTGTTGTTGCTATTGTTGTTGTTGCTGTTAAAGCTTGAATGCAACCGCGCCGACAGTCTGAGATTCCAAACGATTGTTCACTTTTGTATCTGAGCACGTATTTGTGTGCCACTGGATAAGTAAACATACACACACAATACATATATAAGTGTTTTCGTATAATCACATTTTATTTGAACTTTTATTTCACATTATTTGATTTCATTTCTTTTGCCTTTTTGCAGTCCTCACTTTGCCTTCAAGTTTATTTAGCAAACATTTTGTTTGTTGTTGGGCCACACACAAGGACCAAACAAAACTTTTCTCTAGCCAAAGCAAATATAAAACGCAAAGTTCAAAGTTTATTTATATTGATTGGCTCCGCAGGTCATTTGGGTATTGCCTTCGTCTAACGAAAATGGTTGCTAAATTTTGATTGATCTATATAAAAACAAGGCAATGCTCTTTCAAATGGCATTTCAATTGAAAATAGCTGACCTGGCATATCTTATTCGACTTAATTAATCTGAACTCTTACTATCAATAATTTTGTTTGTCAGTTTTGTAATTCAAATGTTGTAGAAACTTTGAAGTTGTCACAAGTATTGTTTATTCAAACAATAATTAATGTAATAGTGTAATTTGGAAAACAATTGACTATTAAAGTATCGAATTCAATTCAAATTAAATATTTTTGTAGACGCAATTCATTCTCTATCTTTGCTCTTATCGTCTTTTCTTGATGGCGTCTATTATTGAATGATTTTTTTTATGTCTCCTCTTAAAACTAGATCTGTCCATCCTTCTCTTCTTAGTAACAGTCAGATAACTCCCTTCTTTATGTTAACTCATTATGGCTCTGTTAATTCTAGTGATGGCACTGTTAGTGATTAACATAGTATTGGTATGCAATCAGCCTACTACATTTTGGTATTTGTGTTGAATAAATAACAGGGATTTTAGAGTATTTTTAATTAAGTTGCCTTGCTTAAGAAATAAATATTAAAATAAATATACTACACTTAAATTAAAACAATTGAGCACATTTAAATTTTAAACGAAAGTTCGACGCAAACTCAAATTTTGTCTGCAGTTGCAACTTTTGTTAACATTTAACGCAACTTTAATGCGATCCACTTGTTCTTAACATGTTTGTCCTGTGATGCTCGAGTAGATAACTTGGCAAACTTTTTGTTTAGAAAAAAAATAATGAAAAACATCTAGTTCACAAACTGTCGTAGACAAGCAGGCCAAAGTGGCTATAGCTGATGCCATGAATGACGCTTTTAATTAAATTAACAACACGAATTGTCAAACGCAGATGCTGCAAATGTTGCGCGAATCTCAGGTATGCAAGCAACAACAAGAAGATGAAAAAGAAGAACAACAAGTAGACCAACAAAATATCAACAGCAACAACCTTATTAAAAACGTGTCAAAAACATTTTCATAAATATATCAAGTGAACTTTTTGCGGCTTGTCAAAGTGCCAGGACCAAGTGTCAAAGTATTTGTGGAACGAGCCGAAATCAATAAGCTGAGAAGTTTACTCCTTTCAAGCAGCGACACAAGGACGGACAGAGGGCGTGAGCGGAAATCAGTTAAGTCCGAGACTGTAAGTATTTGGGGTTGCAACAAGTTTATAAATAAATACAATATGCTAATAACGAAAATGAAAATTGATGGGGAAACAAACTCCCAAAAAGAGTTTAGAAAGTTTATATTCGCAATAAGGAAATCATTGTATTTTGCCTCTTTTTTTATTGAAATCTGTCCAAGTTTAAATGATAAGTTATGGCATAACAAGAAAAAAGCTAATTTGTAGAGATAAAAATGGGACGTGAAGAGTGGCCCTATTTTGTGTGCTTGTCGGCCGATCTTACGAATAAAATCATAATAACACACGAGATATCAATAAACGAGGCAAATAAAATCAATTGTTATGATGCTATAACATATCACGCCCCTTTCTGCCCTTGAGGAGAAAGCAAGTCACCCCGTTGCAATGCGGGGAGAAAGTTTTTCGTTTGCGATGGCAAAAAAAACAAGTTAGAACAGTTGACTCGCCTATAGGGATACCCGTTACTTGAGATTTAGAAACTTGGCACGCATTTAGATGCTCGCTTTTTGTCATAAGGTAAAGTTATAATATTCTTAAATTAAATATATTCCAAAATTACTGTTGCTTCTTAACAACTGAAATTATTTTTAAAATTTGCAATATATCAATATAACTCTATAACTATAATTTACAAGTGCTAAGTTGAATTGTTGACTCATATAATCTTCTGAAACTTAGACCAATTGAGTTATATCTTCATAAGCGCTTAGGCATCACGACCCCTCTTCTTTCATTATCCAGTAGACATCTGTTTTAAATATTCGAGTGGTATCTTAATCATGATATGTAAGTAGCAACCTTTTGGTTTAGTACGTCTCCCGTTTTTCGTACTTTGCGTTGCGTCTTAAGATCAGCAGTGCGCATAGACCAAGGCGCTCCAAAGATCATCCTCAGATACTTAGCCTGGAATATTCTGTTCTTGGACTGGTTCGACTTGGCGGCAAGACCGTACCCTTGTAGATAGTACGTTTTTTTAGATTAACCCCTAGTTATATATTTTAAAACACTATTTTCTTAACGATTTTATTTTTCTTGCTGAAACGACATACCCTTTCTCTCCATTTAACGGGTATTGATATTTGGAACCCCCGCGGCTGGTATTTTACCAGTTGGATGGCATCTTTTTGGGGGCATTTCTATTTTTCTCTTCTTTGTGTACGATTTGGGATAAACAAAGCCATAACTCAAGCAACGTTTACTCGCTCAGAGCCTTAACTTGCGACTTGCGACTTGCATAAACAAATTGTGCTCAAGTGCTGGGTAGTTGCGTTTTTTTCCAACTCACTCTGAAGCAGAGAAGGGCTCTCCCTCCCCATTTCTGTACAAAGTCTGGACAACTTTGTGTCTCAGAGTCTGGCAATCTGAGAAATGTGCGGGAACATGTTCGTCAAACTCAGCGTAAACATGATAGATTTATAGTTGGCTCTGTATTCTGTGGTCGGCGGCGACAACATTGCATACTAAATGGGACTTCTTTTCGAATTGCTGCCATTCCTGATGCTGCTTAGCTTATCGCAACTCGTAAACACATGAAGGACCCACATGGCTAGTATTCCATTCCATTCCAACCAAGGAATCGTTCGTTGCAATCTCAGCTGAAACCACGAGTTTGGGTTTGAGTTTGGGTTTGAGTTTAGATTTCTCGCCACTTGACTTTGTTTTCGTCAATAAATTTAGGGCAAGTTTTTTTTTATAACCAAGCACCCGGAGAAAACCACATACCAGGCGCCTTTTTGGTATGCCACAGTTTTCCGGCGCTTTTTTATACCCTGTGCCCACGAAGTTGGGAAACAAAAAAGGTTTAACTTTCGTTATAAATATGTAACAGACAGAAAAAGGCAGATCCTCTTCAGTAAAGCATATATTTATTTAGTACACAGTCTAGAATGTGTATAAGAGGTAAGCCATAAAATTGTTGATTTTATTAAATTATAAGCGGAAAAGCCATAGAAATTGTAAAAATTTGGTAAGTGAATTTATTTATGTTGTTAAACAAATAAGTTCTTCTAAAGTTAGCAAGCGATTTTCAAGATTAATTTTAAAAACATTATAATTATTATTATCATCAAAAATCGATCATCAGAATTTTATTCAATTGCTATACAAATTTGATCTATTTTGGTTGTTTAAAATGTGTATTTAGCTATGACAATAAATTAAAAATTGAATAAAACCAAACACAGGGTATCTGAAGAGCAATCCCCTACAACTTTACCATTTTCACTTGTTTTTTACTCTTTTTTAGGGCCCCCAAAAGTAGGCAAGTAACGTCGCTGTGCAAATTTGGGTTTAAATGGCGTGTTAACATTTAAATGTTATTTTTACGCCTCATAAAATGGCTCTATAAAAAAAAAACAAGGCAATATAAAGAAAATAAAAGTTTTCACAATGTTTTGATATTTACCAGAAACGGAAAACACTTTACAGTTTGAGAAGAGATTCAAGTTGACTGATATTCCTCAGGTTATTGCGGTTATTTAAAGCATTTGAGGCACATTTTGCTTTCATTTCGAATTGGGATTTTAATCGGATTCTTGAGATTATACTTCAATACAAATTCTTTAATTACACGATTGACATAATGTCCATAACTTAGCATTTAGATTTGAAAAAGGATAGTCAATTTTTTATGTCCAAAAAAGTATGCTTTGTTTTATAGCTTATGCAAATTGCCATACTAATTTTGTAAGGACTCTCAGACATACAAATCCTTTTGCTTCAGTCACTTAGTGAACCTTTTTCCATTGCTAGCGTCTTTATCTAGTTCGTTTTCTTCCCTTTCATTTTATACACATACAAATTCAGACAGTTCTTTTATTTCCTGCTTATTTTTTCCTTAAAAGAAACTTTATTTTCGCTTAATGCGCATGAATGAGTTGTGAGTTTTCCTTTGTTTATTGTTTTTTATTTCTGTTTTGCTTTCTTTATTGTTTTAACATTTTTCTTCGAAGAGATTTCTTTCGGTTGAAGCATTTGGCAGGTTATTTTGTTTCTGATATCCGTTTAGCCAAATTCCGTAAGCTTAACTTTGTTCATACTTGTTTTTTTTAGATTTACTACTTTGAAATAATATGATAAGAGTTAAAGGTGCATCTACTTTGTATCTGTTTTTATTTCCAATTTGCAGCTGATTTAACTGAATTTCTGTGCTGCTGATTGTATCGTTTGTAGCTAATTAACTGTAGTAACGGGAAAATCAGGCGAAAAGGACTCCTGGAACTTGCTTTAAACTAATTTTAAAGCTACAAAAAAAAGTATGCTTTGGGGGCAAGTGCAATGCGGGTGCCTTCCTACTAGTTTTGGTGGCATACAGCAGAGTCTACGCCTCGTTGCCACCAAAAGGACTCGACTTGACGCCAAGGTCCTTTATCAAAGCGAAAGTTGTTGCACAGTTGCAGGGCCAACACACTCTCACACACACGCACACTCATTCACAATTATATATACACATACAAACTAAGTTCACCCGCTTGCAGGTCAATTATCGCGCTTTGCATCCCACAAACTGCTGCTACTACTACTCCTACTCCTTCTCCTACTCACCACCAACCGCACAGCCCTTTCACTTATGTAGCTGGCCCATCTCTGCTAGCCAAGTGCTTGTTGTTGTTTTCGCCTTTGGCGTCTGCGAGTATCTATGAGAAAACCGAAAGCCAAACAAATTTGTTGCTTGAAGTTGCACCATTGAGTTGGCGTCGTCTCTGTCTGCCTGTCTATCTGTTTGTCGATCTGTCTCCCTGTCTTTTTGTATGCTTGTTTGTTCCTCTTTTTTAGTGTCAATGTTAGTTTTTTATGACCTGCGGTTTTTCAATTGCCATGAAAACTTGTTTTCTGGCGCTAATTAGGCATTACTTGGTACATGTCTTAAAATGCACTAAATTGCGCTAATCATAAAGCACACTTGCTTGTGCATACACATACGTAAATATATTTACATTCATATATATATAGGTACACCACGCTTGCTGTGTGAACTTCAACTTTTAGTTGTTCGCCTGCAAGTATGCAATGGTTTGTTTCTAGTGCTGCTGCCATGTAAATTTTGCCAACAACAACAACAACAACAGCAGCAGCAGCAACAATACTCAACGTGGCCCAAGAATTGTGGCAAATGTGCACTCAGCGTCACTTAGTGCCACGCCCATACGCCTACGCCACACACCAAAGTGACGCCCACAATGTGCTCCATTGTGCGCATTGACAGCGCGTGCAACGAAGTGACTAAAGTGAATGCATGAGTGTTGGTGTTAGTGTTAGTGTTAGTGTTGGAGTGTGAGTATGAGTATGAATGTGAGCGTAGTAAACTGAAGAGGGTGTGATTAGGCTGCAAGTGGGTGTGAGTGTATGCATGTGTGTGTTTTTGTTGTGCATTGTGTGGGCGTGTGTATTTGGCATTGCAAATATTATGAGAGTATGCTCTGCCTAAGTGGTTCACTCCGTTTGTTTCGAATTGCAACAATTGTTGTCTATAAATTGGTTTGTTTAATACAAAATGAACAAGCAGAAAAGCAGACTAGCACGTCGACTGAAAAAGACCTCGTACTTCTTTACAGACCAAACAGTGTCATAGCCTTTTCAATATTTCTGTTTTCCAACTATGTCAAGACATAGAATTTCATATTTAATGTAAAATCCATTGATATATTTAGGTAAGCAAAACAATTTTTGATTGCTCAGTCAATTCGATTCAGAATATACATTTTTATTATGTTCGTGGAGTCTTTACTATCTCACAAACCTAAAAGTACCCTATAATCATTTTAATTACAGGTCTAAGAAGCTGTGTAGCGTTTCAACAGTGTCTTTTAGTCGTATTCGCACTTATTTAAGTGCTAACAAGCATACTGAATCGAAGCACTTTGCTTTGAACAATTTACTGCACTCAATATTCATTTAATAATATTAAATGCAAGTTTAACTCTCAGCAACAACAGGATTAAATTCAATGAAGCTTTTGCTTTTCTCATTATTAAATTGAAAAATAATTCAATGAATTTGTAAATGAAAATTCTACTTCTATTCTTAACAATAGCAATTCGGAGATATTTTTTTTTCAACTTATTTAATTTGTGCTTAAAACATTCCTGTGATACATATATCTGTGTACATATATCTGTGTAAATGTAAGACATTTATTTTTTCTGTATTTTTAATAAATTATTTATTTTTATCATAAACAAAAATAAATTACACTAAATTATTAATTTTTTTTATTCATTTGTGTTATAAGTAAATTAAATATATTCAGCTAATAAATAAAAAATAAATGTTGTACTAAAATAAATAAAACTAAACTCAAATTTGTGTAAATAAATAGAAACTCATGTATAGTAATACAAATTTTTGTAATGTTTGTTTGAAAGAGAATTTATTTAATTTATTCAAAGCGGTTAATTAGCATGGTAGTGTATAATTAATTGTTTTTATTTTCATTTGTAGCTCGTTATTTGTTATTTATTATTAAACCTTTTTAAATGAAATCTATATACCTTAACATTTATATGCAGTTATTTACTTGCCAATTTTTCTCTCCAAAGCTAGATTCCAATATAAAATTGTTCTTTAATAAGTACAATCCTGCCTAATCACACCGCTGCGCAAAGACACTAATAAGGAAAAACATTTTTATTGCCATTCACACATTTCAGTCGATAACCCTAATGTCCTGAGCACAGCATGGTCTTTCATTACCCAAAATGCGCCTAATTGGTCTTCAGGATAACAGGATAACACGCTCAAGACAAGCTCTGTGTTGTCTGTCAATGTTTCAGGGCAAAGGGATGGAAAGGGGATGGTACTGGAGGGCGGGTAGGGGACGGATACAAAAAGTGAAAATCCCTAACTGCTTGTGGCTGTCAACTAAATTTCATATGCAAATCCTAGACCCTGACTATCGCTACCTGATAATCTACTTGATTTATGCGGCTGCACATACACAACCGCATCCACACACTCGGAGACAAAACCCAAGACCCAGAAGGACCAAGACCACATGAGCAACGCTAATAATGCCAACGCCTGCGGCGGTCCAGGCACATCATTAATCTGGGACCATGAGGGACACATCCGACCCTCTTCCCCTGCTACATTGTTGTACAAGATGGTTCCTGCCACTTGCTTACTTGCCACTTGGCTGTCCGGCCGACAATGCCAGCCGCGTGGCTGACCTTCAGCATAATAATTCAATGTTAGTGGTAGCCGGGATTGTAGCCAGGCCAGGCCAGGAGACACGTGCTAATTGCTAATCAGCGCTGATAAACCGAATGGGAAGAGCGACTTTCAATCCTCGCAGCCATTAAGCGACGATGTGAAGCGGAAAGCATTTTATTTTTATGGCCCTCCGACCGTGTCAAGACAGCGGGGGTACGAAAAATGGGGAAAGTGGGGAAAATGTTGAAAACGGCGTTGGAAAACTCTACAAAGCTCTAAACAATTTGGGAGAGTACACTGATAAAAAAAAAAGGGCGTCTTTATATCAAAAATATTGCCTATAATAAAATATTTATTCTATAAAATTAGTTATTTGTAGATCTGTTAGATATGATTTAATTAATAATAATAATAAAAAAACTAATATTTTTAAAGACTGCCTAAAAACCATTAAAGGATTTGGACAATGATTGTGGTTTTTTCTAACCATTTAAACCTTAAAAGTACTTTCCATTTGTAAATTGTTGTTATCAATACATAAAATTAATCAAACTAATTTCGTGGTCATAAAAATTCAAAACTTGAACATGGAACATAAAATGATTTCGTTTAAAAATATTGTCAAAATTTGAATGATTTATAGATTAATTTCAATAATTTCATACTATTTAAGTATTTTTCTAAGAATTTCTTTGTTAACGCTGTTTTTGATCAGTGTAGCTTATCTCGCGTCCAGCTGTCACAGTTGAGTGTTTCATAATGGAAGAAACAGATTTCATCCTCCTTGGCGAACTGACAAATGATCTCTCTGCTTATGGAAATAACTCCCATTGTGTCTGACATCTGGTTCCTCCCACTTCTCACACTCTCATCAGCTCTCGCTCTGACACTCAATACTTTCTTGTATAGTTATAACCACTTGACTTTTTGGAGGGCCACTTTTTGTGTTGTGGATTCTTTCAGTTTTATTTCTTTTCACATGTCAACAAAGCCATCAACACACATTTCACACGCGTTTCCCTTTGTTTAAATGTCACATTACATAATGACACTCAACACATGACTGAGAGTGATGCAGACCCAAAGGGAAGGAATGAGTTTTGTTGGGGATAAGGGGTTTTTTTTGGGGTGTAGGGTTGTTGTAGGGATGCTTCACAGTCACTCCCAAATGCCTTTTTATGGCTTTGCGCTAACAAAGGAAAACATTTTCGACGTTGTCGCCACTTAAATGCCAAATTAAGTGTAATTTTTATTGTGTTTACAACGCCACAACAACAACAACAACATTAACTTGACTTCAACACTTGACAAATTTGATTTTTCCTCACTGAGTTCCGCTACTTCCCTGGGCTCCTCAGTCCCCTCGGTTCACTCCTCCAACTACCAATTTCTACAATCTCGTCGCTGTCATTAGTGTGTGTTGTTCCCCAAGTTTTTGTTGTTGTTGTTTTGTAATTGTTTATGTAATGTTATGCATATGTGTGAGTGTAACTCAAACAGCAAAGCAAGTGATGGGGGTAAAGGTGGAGAGACATGTAATTGGTGCAAATTATAAAGGATACACTCAACAGAAAGTGACGTCAGCATTTTCAATAAAATCAAATCGAAACAATTTATGAATTTGCTACAAAGGTAAGCAAATTTTAATGGTTGGTTTCACTTCTAAGTTGCTTGTTGTATGATAAGGCTAATTAGCTTGACTGGCAACCAATTAGAGCGATCAAATTACTCAAATTAAAGCGAGTAAAATGTTATTTTGCAGTTCTCAAATTGCTGTCAAAATTATGGAATAACAATTTCCTAATTGAAGGAGTGGCGAGCATTCAAGGCAGACAAATTTATACGCTAATCAATAACTTTATTTTAAAGTAATAGAGTGTCAGTCAATTGAATGCATTTTTATGTCAGCACGCATTCCTTTCAATAGTCATTATAAAAACACTTAATTTTATCCTAATTCCTAATGTATTGCATATTAAATGTTATAATCAAACTAAAAGTTCAGCTTAACTGCCATTACAGAATCAAATTCAATGCTAAAAACCAAGTGTAGTTCAGAGTTGAAGTGCATATTCAGAAAATACACACAATTGGTCGGCACTTGCCAACTTTTTATTGGCCACTTAACAGCGTAATTATTAAACTCATTGTAATGCCCAAAAGTGCACACACACACACATATATACTTCGTAAAACACATTCATTCAGCTGCGAATTAGACTATTTGAAAGTCATCAAAGTCTCATAACTAATTCATTTGCATTTTAAATGGAAATGTACTAAAATTTATAGACAAATAAACTGACCACCAGTGAAAGAACTTTAGCTTATTTATGGCTAGAATAAGTAATTTTTCATAGTTGCGAAGCTTGAAAATTTTAATTTAACGCCTTTAACCAAAAGTCTTGATAAACTCACAATACATCATACACAATCTATGCTAAATCATATCATAAATACACTTTAAGTAGAGATTTTGAACTTTAATGATAGTATTTGGCTTTCAGCACTATGACAAGTCATTACAGATTTAAGAAAAATGGAGGTTAATAATAAAAAAGCTATATTTAAATTATTATAAATTAATCTAATTTTAGTTACTAATTTTTGACTACCATTAATGGCGTAATCTATATTTAGTATTTTTTCATGAAACTAGTTAGCTGCGTCAGCACTGCTGGCCACACTCACACACACATGCACATTTCTGCAGATTTCACTTTTTGTTGCCTATTTAGCGGGGCAAATATTTGGTTTGTTAGATATCACGCACTCAGCCGCATACGTTACGAGTGCTAAGAATGTCTGGCATGAATTTAGCTTAACCCTAGCATAACTTCAACACCACCCCTCCACTCCCCTCCCTAAAAACACTTCTTGGGCCCCCTACTGCCATTCCCTTGCCACATTTACTCATTAGCATTATTGCCTGGCTTCTCTGTTTGTTTGTCTCTGCTGGCTTCTTATTGTAACTTCCCCATTTCGCCTCGCCTTGGCTCTTCTCGCTACCACAACCCTTCCTCCCACTCTCCTGGCATGCTAAATGAGAATTTCATTAACGTTATTAATATTTTCATTGTTGAGCATTTTGCATGCCCTTTAGCTGCCACGCCCCTCTGCCTGACATAGTAGTAGTATATGTGGCAGAGTAATAACTTGATTATTATGTTTGTTGACTTGGTTTGCCGTCTTTCTCTGTAATTTTGTGTCTCTTTTTTTTTGCTTTCTTGCTGTTTTTGTGTTTTACATTTTTCATGGCTTAATAATTGCTCATTTCACTTGCAGCTGCCTTTTGTTTTGTTTACACTGTGTTCGTTGTTGTTAACAATTATGAGGCCACTTAAATAAATTTCATTGCCTGCCAGGCATTGTTCAGTCCGCCTACAAACAAATTGACAATTATTTCGCTCGTTGGCCAGGCCCAAAATGACAAACGAGCGGCCAAAAAGTTTTCATGCCATTTATTAGCTCGAAAGTTTTATGGGTGTGATTTTGATTTAGCTTCGGGCCAATTCCTTCTAGGTGGCAGCAATAACAGTCAAAGCATCAACCGACAACACCACCTCACAATCCTGGCTAATGAAGTTCTCAATGGCCAAACACTTGAACTAAGTTCTTGGCCAACAGTTGAGCAGAAATGGTCGAAACTTGGCATTTGAGTTATGAATGGTGTATTTATCTCTAGTTGCATTTTAATAGTAAGAGCGAGAGCAACAAGATAAAGTTATTCTTGATAATTATAATTACTACAATAAACAAAACTAAAACAATACACCTTAGAGATATATTTATATCAAGCTGCTATATTGAGGCCGCCTTGGGCAGAATTCTGGCAAATTAACCATTTAGGTTTGGTATAAAAATAATTGTCATACCGCAGAGCAGAACAAATTATCTAAGTTTAATCATTGCTTCTATTAAAAATGTTTAATAGCTAAAAACGTTTGAAGTCCCTGAGTTGTAAATTCTTGGATAGTTAATAAATATGATGCATATATTATATATAATACAAATATAATTTATATATTGATTGTAGTTTAAGTTTGTCATAGCGAAAATTTGTTTAAATTAAAAATTGTAGCCAACACAGATGAGTTGGGACTCGGTTCGTGTGACACCTCAGAAATCCAAGATTTACTAACTAAACTATACAAAAAATGCGTTGTTAGGCCTACGTAGAGATCTGTATTGCTCCAGTGCAAACTGTTGTGACTGTAACTCGGATATTTCTGATAAATCGTTGAAGATTTTACCAAAAGATATCGATGTTTGCAATGGCAATGTGATTATTAGTCTGCAAGCGAGACTGATCACAGCCTGCTCTCTATGTCGCTGTGTCCAGTGACCCGTATGAGTGGAAGATCGAATTGTTCAAAGATTTTCATTAAAGATTAATTTTTTTTTTTTATAATTTAAATAAATGAATAAAACTATTATTTTTAAAAATAATATAAATTTAAACAATACCTAAAGACTATAATATTTGTTATTTAAAACTTTGCTCTTAAAAATCGCTAATAAATGTCACATTTTAATTCATGCCAAAGATTCAATTTATTTTTCATTTATAATTTAAATTATATCATGTTCATACCAGCATTTAATGATTGTGCAATTATACTTATTTTTGAAAATTTACTCACCATTATTGGCAGTTGAACCGCCAACGCTGCCGCTGCCGACACCAGCGCCGCTGTCGCTGCTCAGCGCCAGAGATCTCAGCGTCGCGGAGATGAGAAGAATTGTAAGAACGACGTGGAAATGATTCAACATGTTGCCAATTTGAGAAAAGAGTGTTTACTACAAAGTCTTGAATTTAAAGTGAATATTTGGCCAGATTATTGCAATGACTGCGCACTTTTTAACATTGCACTATTTGTACATGTATTTATATATCAATATTTAATAGGCTTTTAATTGTTTAATTTATGCTTCGGTTTATTTAATTGCTGCACATTTAATTGAACATTTTTCTGCTGTGAGCTGTAAATAGACGGGAAAAGAATTAATTAAATATGATGGTATATTTTGTATCAATAACGCACATAAATTTTCTGTTAAAATAAAGGACACGCTTCAATTTGCCTGTATTTAATACAAGCGCCTAAAAGCCGACTCTGCTTATTTATTATCCCAAACCCCCCCCCCCCCCCCCACAACAAAAATGACACAACTGGTTGGCAGGAAGGGGCAAAAAATCAGTGCAAATTCTTGATTGAATTTCGCCTGACGTAAGCGGATTAAAAAGAAATTCTATGAGAGCAGCACCAACAAAAAATAAAACAAAAATAATAATAAACCAAAGCATAAAACAAAAAAATAACGGTCAAGTCATAAAAACGCAGCAGACAAATGAATAGCAAAGCGTTCAACGTGCTGGAAAAGACAGACAACATATACAAAAGGACAAAAGGATCCTACTTCGTGTCCAGACAGACTCCAGCTGCTGACTTGAGTCCCAGGAACTTCCGCCACGTACTGTGGAACTCCAACGGACTCCACTGTAATTACTATAACTCGAACGGCAAATCCAAAATTGAAGGGAATGTTAAAGTTCAGATTAAAAAGCTCAGCTTGAGTCACTTCCAATTAACAAGTGAGCGTATTTTTTTATATTTTCTATTTGGAGTTGTCTATTTTGCTCCACAGTCGTCGCTCGTTGAGAGGAACCTAATCAACTGCCTGGCCATATAAAAAGTGCTGATAAATGTTGCTCCGAGTAGCCAATAACTCGGTCGCTTGGTTGTCCAGCACTTGGGAAACGCTTAGCACCGGATCCACCTCCCCGTCCACCCTCCCTGGTGAGCAACGTCTGCAGCCCTGGAAGCCAAGCAAATGCCATGGCCATCACCATCATCATCATCATCAAATCCCTCGTCAGGCGTCGTCCATAGTCTTTTGGCGCCATCGCTCTGTTCTGATTTTCCTTTCCTTTCCCTTATTTCCCATTTCCTTTTAGATTTTCCATTGCCTTTGCATACATATATGACAGGAGACGCTACAGTGAAGCTGCTTCTGCACACACACATATACCCTGTACCCAAGCAGGCGTTATAAAGCAATGCAAAAGCAAAAGATTAATACTTTTTTACGATCATAAATCAGTATATTTATGCTACAAAATATATATGGTATCATATATTACAAAACCATCTCTCAGTTGTATTGATAAGCAACATAATTTATAAATCACAGCAAATTTATTTTCAACAAATTAAGCTGTTTTTAAAGAAATATGAACAAAGCTGTACGTAGTTTTTTAAGTATTTTTAACGTGTCTTTTAATGTAGAAAATTATTTTTAATTAAGAAATCAAGTAAATTTGTTGCCAGTTACATGACAGAATACATGACAAAGTTAACCAGTTTGGTAAGCAAAAATCCTATTACACATATTTTAAAGTATTAAAAATTTCTTTATATATAATAAACAACATTTGTTTCAGACCAGAAATAAACCTCCTTAGGGATTGTTTTTTAAATTAACATAGATTTTTCCTAAAATTTCTATGTTATTTGTTTTTGAGAGCAGGAACAGTTAAAACTACTATAAAAGAGGAGTGGGGGAGGTAATTTTTTTATGTTTCATAAAATTTGAAGAGTGTCTGCAAGTCAATCAACTTGTGTTGCAGTTTTCCCCATTTGACATTTTCTTTTATCGTGTCTGTTCGTGTCATAAGCGCAAAGCAATTTGCTCTGTCAGCTGTAGTAGGTTGTAAGCGCCCTCCCCCCCCTCTCCCTCCTCTCCACACTTGGTACCCCTTCTACAGATTTACCCTATTGCAATATGAATGCATTTCAATTAAAATTCTGGCGATGCTTTCTTAACAGCAGCTGTTGTGGTTTTTCCCGCTATGTTATTTGTTGATTTGTGTGTTTGTTTTTGTTTTTGTTTTCGTTTCCATTTGTTGTTGTCTTATGTTTGTCTTTCGTCTAAGTTATTGAAATCTATTTGTAAACTTAATTGAATTTGGCGCATCCTTAAAGCCACTCCCGACTTGTCTTTAAAGCAAGTATTTTACCTAAAAGTACGAAACATGTTTACATGATTTGCATGTCTATTACTCGCTACAATAAGCACACTATTCCCCCTACAATACCCCACCCACCCCTCGCTATATAAAAGACACAGTGGTTTATATACATATTCCAAACGATTTGGGGTCTCGACTTGCCGCTCCAGATAGCCTCCCACATGCACTCAGTCGAAACAGGCTTTTTGTATTATTGCCAAAAGTTATTATGCCGTGGCATTCCATGTATTTTGCTTTGTGTTGCATACTTTGCGGCGGTATGAAACTTGTACCATTTTCTACATTTCCTACATTTTGCAATTTTCTTTATTTTTTTTTTTTTGTATTTTTATTTGTGTTTGTATTTTTTTGCTTAAGAGCGTGATTTTTGCAATTTGGCTAATAGCGAAAAGTCAACGCAGCGTCGGCGGCTTTCAATGCTAGACATTGAGTAATGGTAGAAAGAGACAGTAATGGGAACAGTTACACTCTCTCCCCCCCTCTCTCACTCCCTCTCTCTATCACCCTGTCTTGCTGCTCATAGTCAACGCATTTAAATCAATATTAATAGCTCTGTTTACGCCCCCCTCGAAGACAGGGCAAGGCTGCAACTGCAATTGAAGATTTACCTTCTTTTTCATCTTTTTTATTTAGTCCTTAATTTTTTTTATTCTTTTGGCAAAATGCTGAGGCCAGGAAGTCAGCAATAAGTGTTGGTAGAAAAAGAGGAGCAGAGAAGGGCGAAGCGGAAGGGGAAAAGGAATGCGTGTGCAGAACTCGCCTCATGCCAAGTCCTGCATTCAGTCGGTTCTGCATAATAAATCAATTTACATTTGCCCTCGCCACACGTAAAAATGAAATGCAAATAACGGCAACAAACCATGAACGATGCAGCAGCATATAAGCCAGCAGTGAATGCCAACGAATAGCGGGAGGAATGCGCGGTAGAGGAGGAGACTGAGGCAGCCATCGGTGGCAGAGGAGACGGCACCACTTTTCACCGCAGAGATTTACGCGCACTTAAATCACAGCCTGGAACAGAATTGATCGGCATCAATGTACGGCAAGAAATAAGCAGCACTAAATTTAAAGAAATGCACTTGAGAATACCCTTTAGTTGAGATACACAATTGTCTGCAACTGAAGCGACCTTCGATAAAAATAACTGATTTAAAACGTCTCACTTGCATATATTAACTTTGAACCTCTTTTATTATGGGGGGAAACCAAATTCGTTATACATCTGATTACCAAGGGCAATAAGAATAATGCCTCTGCCATTCATTTTTTCACTTAAATCAGAGATCTTTCGTGATTGTTTTGGCATAAAATGTTATTGATGTGGATGGATTTTTCTGAGTTTTTCCCTACCCTTGCAACAAATGTTGCATGAATTTCTGCACTTATATTCCCAGATTATTCGATTAATAATTTACTTTAATAGTTTCAGATAATTTTAGTTTTTAAAACTTAATATTTAATATAGCCATTCATTTTAATTTTATATTATTATATAGTTAAATGCTCGGGACTGATTTTAGTTAGCGCAAATAAATAAATAAAGTTTGCCCATATTTGCTACAAATTATCATCTAGTAGAAGGTACTAAAGTATGCTTGTAAGTATCTTATCCAAAATTAAATGGTAATTAAATTTTTAAATTAAATTTACTTAAACCTTCCACGCACAAATCGATTACACCCCTTTTTTATTTCTTGCCCACATAGGGTATGCGACACGGCAAAAGCCTGGCCAGGAAGTTAGGGGAAGCTGGGGTTGGGTGGGCAGCTGTAGGCGTCGGTAGTTGGCCATTTGGAATAAGTCGAAGAGTTTGCACTTAAAGTGACACTTAATGAGCATAAAATATGTTAAATACCAGATGATGTTGTTGTTTTTATTGTTGTCCAGCGAGAAGGGCACTGATTGAATCGAGAATTATGCAAAATGATTGTTGTAGTACATCAACAGATGCCCATTAACAGATCATGACTCAATCCTGGCATTGGTTTATTATGAAGGCAATGGAGAGTAACAAAAATACTACTGCGGTAGAGGTAAATTGATTTTCTAATCAATCTATAATATTACAAATAACAAAAGTGCATACAACTTTGTACAGCTAAAGATTTAATCTCAGCTAAAATGGCTTCTAATTAAATTGCATACTCTATTTTTGTTCAAGCCAAAAGCTAAACGAAATGTTCTCACAAAGATATTTCAACTAACAAAAATACACAAGTTTAATATGAAATCAAAAGTCTGGGAAATTTGCACAAAACTTTAACATTCAAAATGCAGTCACTTAAAATGTAGTATGCTAGAAAGTTATGTATATTTTTGCACAAACTGTTGAAACTTTGCTCTACTAAATTTATAAACGCACTAATCTAACAACTGCTTTATGTCTTTTAAAACCACAACTGTAATATGTAAGTTATCAAGCAAACACAATAAATAATTCTGCAGTATAACTGTTAAATCTGAAAGATTTGTGGAAACTAAAGTTGGTATTAAGTTTTCAACAATGAAATGCGTGATTTCTCATGCGAAGACTTTTTGTAGACATTGTAAAACTTGCCAAAGAGTTTAATTCGATGTTATTGGCAGGGGAAATGGGAAAGCCCAGAGAGAGGGAGAGGGAGAGGGAGCTGTAAAAGGGGCCTTGGACTGGGACTGCAACGGAAGAAGCGTATAAACAACAGTGCGGGCTGTCAATGCACAAAAGGCAACATTTTGCAGGGCTTTCGTAGCAGCAGCAGGCATTAATAAACAAAGCAGACAGCAAAAGTGTTTAATAACTCACTGTGGGCCTCACAAGGGCAGAAGGGCGGGGATTTCTAGGTTCAAGTGGGGACAGAGGGGTTTTTAGACTGCAAATGGGCGTATAAGTAACTGGATGGCCAACATGAACAACATCTGGAACAAGCAGCTGTTTGCTGTCTGTTTGATGTTGATTTGTTTCGATGATGCGAGTACTTAGTTAGACCGTAGGACACGAACGGGTTGGGAAACCATTTCATATCGATTTGATTGATTTGACTTATTTGAAAAGCATGACCAGAATAAATAAGCACATAATCATTTTGGTTTATCTAAATGATAAATTTGCTTTTATTTTACCATTTATGTTTTTGATTGATGATTAAAATCTTGACATAGTTCAGCTGTATTTTGTAGTGCCATTTAACCATATTGGTACTAACAAGCTGTTAGCCTAGTTTATAAAAGAACCTAAGGACTTTAGTTTTCGTGTTAATGTTGAACTGGTTGTCAATGACCTGGAACCACAAAGTTTCTTCAATAAATCTTAGAAATTCAGTAGTTTTATATTAAAAGTGTCTAAAGTTGACCCAACTCAACTAATCAACTTATTTAATATATTTTTTTTCGTCTTTATATTAATTCATTTAGTATATAATACAAGCTATGTAATGTCGATGCGATCAATAGTACAATGTTTTCCTTATGGTGATTCAAGCACCTCTAGGAATTTAAAAACTAGAATTTAAGCACCTCGATTAAAGCGATTAAAATTCACTCAAATAATTATTTTTTAGCATCTGTTAGAAATTAAAACTCCGGTCTTTTAATTTTGCTATCAAGATCACAGTTTAGACTCTTAAATAATTTAGCATTGAAAGCATTTTAATTAAGAGTCTAAATTTAGAATCAATTCATATCTCAGTGTTTCTATTCTACTGCTGTTATTCCTAGGCCATTCCAAAACTATCTAGCAGTGATCCTCTTATTAGTTCGTTTGGAGTTCTCCCTTTTTGTTTGATTTCTTTACTCACCAAGTGTCAATGTCGTTTGAAACGAAATCTGTCTGCAGCCAGGAAATAATGTTAATTTATAAATAGCTGAGCGAGACGAGAGTACGACGCATCTTCATGTTTTATCGCTGATCCCCTTTTGCAACATTTGCACATTAACTTAATTAGAGAGAGAGATAGAAACGAGAGACACAGACACGGTGACGCCGACGCCGGCAGTTACGCCGCACTTACGCACACACACAACCACACACTCACACGCTACGCACGCAACTTGAAACCGATTAAGAGATTGAAAAGCAATTGCTTTTCAATAACAGAATGATTAATTAATAGTGTGCAGCCTGCAATTCCAATTGCAATTACCACAATATTAGGTATTAGTATTCCTGTTGCCCGCTGCATATAAACAAACAACACAAGAGCCGAAATACGCGTCTATGAGGACAGCACAAAACAGAACCGAACCACACAGGGGAGAAAACAAGAGACCGACATACGCTTACGCAAGGGACAACCGCGCGCAACGACAGCCGATTTGGCACTGAAACGAAGCGGCCAACGACCAAACGAATCATCGCAGCAGCAACCGCTGCGGCAGCAACAGCAGCCGAAGCTGAAGCTAAGACGGAAACGAGACAAAATTGCAGACTAAAAAGGCATCGCATCGTTATAGGCTTCGTTGTTGTTTCGCCTCTTCGTCTGTTCGCCACTTCGTCTCTTAGTCGCTTCGGCTGAAGCTCATCAAGGTGCTTAGTAGTCACAATACAGTTTTGGTAAAATACGATTGGATAAGCAGATATGGCATCATGTGTTCTAATATTCTCTTTGAAAGCTAATTCACTTTTCATACAATACTCCAAAAATAGAACAAAAGTCATGTAATGCTGCACAAGTTCATATTTACTTTGGAAATGAATCCTTCATGGCATGTCCATTATCCTGTTGCCAAAGACATAAAGTTCTTACAATTGGAGATCCAATCTAAGTAGTTTTCTAAATTTAAAGTTGGATACGCATTTAGCATCTGCATAGTCTGAATGTCTTGTGCTCCAAATTAGTTTCATGTTTTATCCAACACATTCCGCCCATGTGCCGACGTCTAAAGTGCATTTCATTACATTATGCTTTATGCTTTCGCTGTTGATTCTAAGAGGGTCCCAAAAAAGGGGTCTTTCTTCCTCTCTGAAAAAAAGACATTCATAAACAAGTGAAGAAGTGTAGTAATCGTTGACTGATCTTTCGTTCCAGGTCTAACATCTGGTCTTGCATAGGAAATGTAAACAATTGTTGCTTTAACAGTGCTGCTTCTGTATTTAATATGCATATGTAGTTTTAATGGTTGTTTACATTCTCGAAAGCGTTCAGAATTTTATGAAATATGTCTACAAGTTGCTGTATTGAAATGCATTTTGGAAACCAAATGTTTTGACAGAAGCGTGTCAAATTTTAACAGCTTGCATGTGGGAAAAATGTGTGAAAATCTAAAAGCATAAATTATTTAAGGCTTTTACAATTGTTGATTGTGCACAAAGTTCTTTATGAGATCCGCTCTACTGTTGTTAGATCTGCTAACTTTACAGCAAGCACATATTACATTCAATTAAGACAGTCTCTTTCTCTGTTGTGCTGGCAGCATTTCCCCCTTACAATGCTCTGTAACTATATATGTTAGTTTAACAGTAACAGTCACTGCTAACCACACACCCCAGACGAGTTATGTTGGTGCAAATTTACCATTATTACCCCATGCAATTAACAGAAGCTTTAACATATGCTTTAGCTGTGCCAAGGCTGAGCTTTAAGCTTTCATACTTCTGAGACTTAACAGTTGGCGGAATAAGCTTTTAACACTTGACGCTTCATTTTTGACTTCAGCAAGTGACAGTTCAAAAGCGAATGCTAAGAACAACGAATTCTCAATCAGCTGACTGTCAAAAGTCAACGTGACCCCAAACCCCACCTCCACCCCTTGCTATCAGCTGGAACTACAACAGAAACTTGGAGTCGCTTGGCTGCGACTGTTTTAGTTTACACACGAATGGAACAGAGTGGAATCATGCGGTGCGTCACCAAGTGACGTCTGCACGTAGGCAAAATAGTAACGCGTGTCTCGCCTCTCGCTCGCTGTTTGCATGTGCAAGTGCATGTGTATGTGTGTGTTTGTTTGTGTGACTGTGTGTGGAGTAACATTGAAAAATGCTCAAGCCAGACAATTGCCAAAATCAAAAGGAAGTAAGAAAAGTGACAAACTGAGCCTTGACCTGAACCAATGCAAGTGCAAAGCAACAATAACAAACGGAAAATGACAAAAGAAAAACAACACGCAGAATGAACAAAAAGGAGCTAAAAGGCGCAGCCAACAAATGAGGCGTGTCATGTTCCCCACTACGAGTCAATTAATCCACGCAACTGGAAGAACAAAAACAACAACATAAACAGGAGTGAAAGTTTAAATAAAATAAAATTAATAGGAACAAAAAAGCTGTGGCACCATTGGCGGTGGCCTTGCAAGAGCCGTGGAGCATGGGTTCGTGCCTCGGCAGCTGCGTTGCCTCCACCCCCGGCTCCGCCACCAACTCGAATTCGACAGCCTCTTCGTCTTCCTCATCGTCGTCCAGCTCGACGACCTGCGTTAAGGCCGCTGCCAACAGCTGGTATCTGTGGTAAGCCTCAATGTGCCCCATGGGGAGATGTCTCTCCCTCCATCCACATTCCCACACACATGCACACACACGCAGACACTCGGGCACTTTCACGCTGCATACGGTTAATTAAAATTTCATTTTGTTTACTTTGGCTTTGGCTCGCACAAAAGTATGCTACGCCAAAGCAAATCCAATAAGCGTCGCTGCTGACTCGACAATCAATACGAGCTTAAAGGGGCTACAATGGGGAGCGTGTGTGGGATTGGGAGGCGGGCAGTAAGGCGTTCCCCAATTAGCACAACATATATACATACGTGTATGTGTTTGCGTGTTTGACTTTATGATCGCCTTTAAGTTTAAATTGCATTTGAACACACATAGCATAATTTGCGTCCAGTTCGAGCTGTTAGCTGCCATTCTACTCATGTACAGGGTCAACAGCCTAAAAGTATGCAACGCTCGAGTGCGTGTTGCTTGCCACAAACTATGCCCGAAGCGTCCCTAGACCTATGTATGCGGTTAAGATAGGCTGCGCAGGGGTTGTGCAAGGGGGTGGCTTAAGCAACAACTCAAAACGAAAGACATTTCCGCTGTGACACTCAAACGATACCCTGCACTAAATTACAAAAAAATTGGTAATACTATAGTGATTTTGAACAAACAAATGCATTCAAAGAGAGTTATTTAGTTTTTTTCAAAGTTCTAGAATAGTTAGTGTCTTTATAGAATTATAAAAACTTTCGATTTAATACTTTTGTTTACTTTAAAAAAAAGATAAGATAATTTTTTATTTAAATATATTCAGTAAGCTTTTGTTAAACAGAATTTAAGATCGTTCTTTCGCTTTTTAAATAATATACGTAACGGTCTATTAAACTTTAGCATTAAATTGTGTGGGGTAATAGTTACCATAAAATTTTCTTTAAAACTTTAAATTTCAATTACTGTTTTAGAATTTCATTTGGTAAAATTACCGTACTTCAAAAATATTTAAAAATAATTTTTTAAAAATAACTGCATTAAAAATTTATTAACTACTACTAATAAAATAGGAATTTAGAAATAATATTCACTATACCTAACTTGTTAAGCTGCCAAAAAAGCAGCAGTAAACTTGATAATTTTCAATCGAATAAATTAAAAAATTAAATTATTATTCACTTATTCCAAAATTCACTTACATCTTTAATTATATTGTACTAGTTGTTTCAATAAAGTATAAAACTATTAATTAAATTTTTAATACTTAAATTTTTTGCTAATTGATGACATTTTTTAATAAATTAAATAGTTTTAACTTAAATCTAAAAACACTGTGACAATTTTCATACCACGCTTAAAACCAGTGCGCTTTAAACTAATAGAGCTTTTCCCCCCCTTCTTCCCCTCTTCACTCTTCTGCAGGCGTCGACCCCGAGCGCGAGGTAGATCAAGAGCATCAGCTGCAGATGAGCCGGAAGTGGAGCTGCTATCGACAGCCAGCGAGCGATGCCAGCGCCGTGGACTTGTCTATCGCATACTGAAGTTCAAGCGGAAGCAACAGTGTCCACAGTTCCTGGACAGGTACTGGGAGCAGCAGCCCAGCTATGCGAAGCTGCAGAATGACAGGTAAATGGCAAACAAAAACTGCAAGGAAATTGGAAAAACCTCATTAGCATTTTCCCCATTTTCCCGTCGACAGTGCCTCGGCGGATATACAGCTGCAGAACCTGGACGTGCACAAACTGCTCAATGCCACGACGCCCAGCAAGGAGACGGAATTGCAAAACTATATGCGTTTGGCTGGTTCCAGAGCCAGTTCATCGCTGGATCTGGAGTGGGAGCATGAGTACTCCCAGTTAAGGCAGTATCAGCAGCGGCAGCGTCAGCAAAGGGAGCACAAGGATCAGCAGACGCTGCAGAGCACGCCACCAATGGTGGCATCCCAGCCACGCTACGCATCCCTGGACCAATTGGCAAGTGCTGCATCCCTGGCCCAACCCAGTCAGGGGCGTTATCACTCGACGGCCCGACAGAGTCGTCTGGGTGGTCAACGTTATGGCGGCTCATTTACTCGCACCTCCTGCTGCTCCTCGACCCAGAACTCCTGGTCGCATATATCCACACCCGAGTCCCTCGAATGGGATGTGGATGCGGAGCAGGAACAGCAGCGACAACTGCGTCAGGAGGATGACAACCTGGACGTAGATACACTCAAACTACTCCATCAAATCGAACAACTTAAACATCATGTGCTTCAAGAAACCGGGGATGGCTTGACTATGGGCGTAGCTGAGGGTGTGGGTGTGGGCGTGGGCGTGGCCATCGAGGAGCTCAGTGAAGGTCTGCAGTTTCGTGCATCGCACTTTGGTGTGACAAACGCAACTGAGTTGGAGCTTCCTATCAGTTGATTGATCCAAGAGTAGTGTAAATATGTGGAATACAGCAGAATAGTCATAATTTACGAGAGACCTACGAAAGACCTTTGAGGCAACCTAAGATATAGTTCTAAAATAAGTATATTGATCAGTTGCAGAACTAACGATTATCTTCAAAATTATAAAGTAAGCAAGCTGTAAGAAGATTGAGTCGATAGACTGGAGGTATGCGGGAAAGAATTAAATTATTCAAGAATTTATCATAGTATTCAATTATTATGTATTAAAATATTTTATTTTTTTTTTTTAAGTTCTCAAATGTTCCCAAATTATTTTTGTGCTTGTAGAAATTCAGTTTTCTAAATTTCGCATTTATTTCATCATCTTTTAACCGCCTTTAAGCTAGAAACTGTATAGTAAACTATTATTATTTTTATATAATAACTTCTATAATTATAACTTCTTTCAATTACAAACGTTGTCGAAATAGTAAGTTCCCCGTAAGTTGTAATTTTGAAGTCATCATATGCTTTTTGATTCAAACTGTTGTTATTTAAATTTATTTTAATTTAAAAACATACTATAATTTAGTTTTGTCTTAGATATTATTCATGAACTACTTTTGCTCAATTTGCAAAATAGAAGTCTATTTATAAATATGTTTCCAATATACAAATTTCCATGAGTTATTTACCCTAAATATTAGATGTTAAAAATAATTACTATGCACGGTTCCTGCTACAAAATTTAAGATAATCTGGTGGAATCTTAACACTCAACTATTTGTTATATTAAACATTGAAATATTTTGATGTGAATACTACCAAAATATGTATAGTTAAACTGAATAGTGAATGACCACTTTCCCTCTCACTGTGTCTATATAACTTAAGTTATCAGTAAGCCGTCTATGATTAATTAAGAGTCTCTAACAAATTAACAACGTAATTTAAGTGCCTGGCAAAAGAACAAATTCCATTTCCCCACGCTCCCGAGCCCAAAACTTTAAGGCCTTTTAAATCCATATCTAACGAGAACTTTTTGAACCAACAACTAAACTATTTAATGCTTCGTTATGTTTTGAAAAGTTTATAGAGTTGAGAACTGGAATTGGAATTAAATGAAAAACAGTTGCTAATTATATATTTTCAAAGTTTATTAGACAAAATGCAAAACAAAATACAAATGTACGTCCTTAAAGAGCGAGTATTACACACATACATATATATGTATATAGATATATATATATATATATATTTAGTAGTGGTTTTCCTGGGTCAGATTCTGGCCCAATCAACAAAAATCAAACTTACAATTTTTTTCCTTTAAGACTAAACTAACTGATTAAAGAAACGTTTGTAGAATTTTTGCTGTGTTTTCCTTATTGGTTTTAGTATTATTGGTATTGGGACTCATTTTCGTTTCCTCATTGAAGTCCTTTATGGCAGTTCTTGTTTTGAATTCTAACCGGCTCTAAGGTAAGCATGAGAGCCATTACCTCCCTGAAATTAAAAAGAATTTAAGCTTATTAATGATACATATATAGAAAATGTTACATTGTGGATTTTTCGGTTAGTTTACATAAAATAAAATTAGGCAGGGGAATTCAAAAATTTAATTTCTCTATCTTCCAGGATGCAAAATATCAGTTTTGTAAAAATAAAACATTTTTACCTTATTACAGGAATTACAAAACAAAACAGGATTGAAAGTCTACAGTCGTGCGAGCCGACAGTAAAGGACCCCGTACTCATTAAAGTGCGTACTTTCCTTAACTTTCGACCGATTTTTCCTATGGAAGCTATAGGATATAGTTGACCTATCGGAACCAAACTTATTGAGAATTGCTATAACCATAATATACACATAATATGTGAGTTTAGTTGCGATAGCTTAACTATTTTTTACCGATTTATGCTATGGGGGCTATAGGCTATAGTTGTCCGATCCAGATTAAACTTGGGAAGGATGGTTATAATGGTACCCTAGGCATACTGTGTGAATTTCTTCAATCGTTTCCTAGCTATGGTGTTATGAAAAAGGGTTTTCAAAATTTGCGGGAGCGGTACGAACAGTAGCAACAATTTAAGTTAAACTTGATCTAACTTACCCTATTTTTTGGCTGTGCCTCCTGCGTTTGGCCATAACCTTGACTCGTCAGATCCTCAACCTGTTGTTGTTGTCCACCATCCTCGCCCCATCCCAAATCCACTTGTTGCTGTTGTCCCAGATCCTCCACCTGCTGCTGTCCACCATCCTCGCCCCATCCCAAATCTACTTGTTGCTGTTGTCCCAGATCCTCCACCTGTTGTCCCAGGTCCTCGGACTGCTGCACGTTCGGCTCCTCACCAGCTGCACGGCTCCACTTACTGAGCTTGGCACTGGCGCTGGCCGAGGAGCCAGTGGGTCCACCACTGGCCGAGGCACTTGCACTACCAATGGGCACATTGATGGTGTAATCCGTGCGACGATACTCATAGCCACCATTGCTGCCGCTAGGCGAGCCACGCTGATAGGGCAGAGGAGAGGGAGTGGATACAATAGGCATGGGTTGAGGCAGTGGCCGCTTAGTTTCACCCTCTAGTCCTGGCTCATCTTCCTCGTTTTCGTTCTCCTCATAGGTATGTGGTGGCTGATCACCGCGGTCCTTCGAGATGATGGGCTTGTTCACACCAGAGGCGTTGGCTGTACCCGGATCCACAATAAACCCGGCATTGTTATTCACTGGCAGATCTATCAAACCCTGACTGAGCAGGTACAGGGTGCGACGCCAAATGCTCAACTCCTGTCCATATCTGCTGTACCTTGACTGCAGTTTCAGGATTCTCCTCTGCTGACTGGCCTCCCAGTTCTGGATCTCCGTTTCGGTGAGCAACTTGCGGTGGTTTAGATGGGTCAGCAGGTGGAGTTCCTCGTCGCGGAACTGCTGTAGTTCGGTGAGGGTCATGTCATAGTAGCGAGCCACTGCCATGATACGTTCAAACTCCTTTGACTGCCACGCCTTTAGCTCGTGCAGGGAAATCAGATACTGTAGTGCCCACTTTTGTAGGTTCTGTTCATCCTGTCGCTGCCACTCGTGCAGCTGACGCAGTGTCATGTTCTGGGTGCCAATGAAGTCGTAGATACGATCGCGTTCCTTCTGCTGCCAAATGGTAAGCGTGTTGAGGCGACGATGCTCGAGCAGTTGCTCCTTGGCCATGTTACCCACATGGATGCGCTGTACTGGTGCCAGCTGATGCAGTCCAATGCCATAGAGACGTGCCAACTCGTTCTGGAAGCTAGTGTCCTGGGCCAGTAGCTCGAGAAGCTCCAGCTCGGTAATGATCACGCTGGCACCGATCTGACGTAGTCGCAGACGTTCCTGCTCCTTCCAATCGCTGCCCAACGAGTTGCTGTCCACAATCAGTCCCATGTCCGCGAATCTCTGCAGCTTCTCGTGTATGAAGACGCGCAGTTCCTCGACCGTCACGTGGTACTGCAATGCCAGTTGATTGACATCGCGTAGCAGCAGCTGCTCCAAGGCATTGCGATTGATCGGATGACGTATGACGGTCGTGTATATGCGTTCGATCTCCTTGGACTGCCATGGTTGCACGTATCCTTGATCAATCTTTTGCAAGTCGAGCAGACGTTTCAGCTCATTCTTGTACCAGAGCTTCAGTTCCTCAATGGTGATGTGATGCTGACGCACTACATCCCACAGATGCTGCTGATCGTTGATCAGTTTCAGCTGCAGCTCCTCAATGGTCCACTTTTGACGTCTCCTCAGCTGCTGATAGATCAGATCCTGTATATACATCTGCTCCTGTTGCTGCCAATCCTGAATGCTGACGGTACCGGTGATAAGACCCTCCTTGGCCAGCTCACGTGCCGACTCCTGTAGCCAGAGATGTATGTCCTCGACGGTGATGTGATACTGCATGGCCAAACGCTCGTGGGCAGGACGATTGCGCACCAAATACACCTCGAACTCCTGCCAGCTCATGGGCTTCAGACGAGTCTCGCTGCGCAGACGGGCTGTGACGTACTCCTTCCAGGGTTGGGTTGCCGTCTGCTGATTCCAGATGTTGATCTGCTCGTAGCTAACATTATCCTGAGGCTTCTCAATCACACCAATGATGGAGAGCCTAGCAGCTTCCTTTTGAACCCATTCCTCAACCTGCTCGACGGTCAGATGATAATCGGTGGCAATGTTATTGAGACGAGTCTTGTCACGCTTCAGGAAGTTCACGAACTCCTGATAACTGGTCGAGTCCCGCTGTTGCTGTAGCCAGTTCTCGAAGCCATCGCTAATCTGCTGCTGCCACTGGGTTTGTTTCTGGAACTGCACCAGGCCTGATTCCTGGAGACGTCTTAGTTCATCGTGCAGCCAGGTATCCACCTGATCGATGCTCACGTGATTCGTTTGCGATAGACTCTCAAGTCGCTGATGATCCTTGGTCAATTCACGTTCCACCTGCTCGTAGCTGGCGTCCTGCTGATGCTTGAGGAGCAGCTCAATCAGACGCTCCTGCTCGGCAACCTGCCATTTGGTTAGATTCTCGACCTTGGCACTGCCCGTGGTCTTCAGATTGATGAGTTGCTGTCGCAGCCATTGTTCAATCTCCTCCACATTAACGGAATATTGATTGGCCAGTTTCTGTAGACGTTCCCGCTCCTGTTGTAGTTCCATTTCAAACTCCACGTAGCTGAGATGCGTCTGCTCCTTCACCAGACTCTGCAGTCGCTCCAGTTCTGTAACCTGCCAAGCACTGAGCGTCTTCAGCGATGCCTCCGTGTTACCGCGCAGGCGCTTGAGCTCCGCAATCATCCATTCCTCGATCTGTCCTACATTCAGACGATACTGATCAGCCAACTGATTGAGATGGATGCGATCATTGAGCAGCTTCTGCTCGTATTCCTCAGTGGACAAACTGTTCTTGTGTTCGGCAATCATGGTCTTTATATAATCCCGCTCAACCAGTTGCCACTGCTGCAGTTGTTCCATCTCAAATTTGCCCTTTTGCTGCAGATCCTCGATCACCTGCTTCACATACGTCTCAATCTCCATGACACTCACGTGATGCTGATCGGCCAAATTGAGCAGGAAGCGTCGATCGTTTTGCACCTGTCGAAAGGAAGAAAGATTACAGAGTTAGCACTGGTAGGACTGTCATCTTAAGACCGTCTAAAGCTGTCCAATAGCTCACCGCCTAACTTACCTTGGCTTCGAACTGCTCTAGGGTTATGTTGGACTGCGATTGGAGCAGGGAGAGTATGCGCTGTTGCTCTGCTTGTTGCCAGGCGGTCAACTGCTCGATGTTCAGTTTGCCCTGTTGCTTGAGACGCTCGATTTCGGACTGGACCCAACGCTCGATCTCCTCCACTGAGGTATGGTACTGGAATGCCATTGTCTGCATGTGCTCACGATCGTTGCGCAATTCAGCTTGCAGATCCTCGGCGTTCCACTGTTTGTTTTGCTTGAGTAGCGTCTCGAGGCGTTCACGCTCCGCCAGCTGCCAGGAGGTAAGATTATCGATCTGCAGCTGACCCTCGTCCCGCATGCGAGCGAGTTCCTGTTTCATCCAGCTCTCGATCTCCTCCACCTGTACGCTGTACTGGCGAGCCAACTTCTCGAGCAGCTCACGATCCTGACGCAGACGAGCCTCCAATTGCTCGGTGGTCTTGTACTGCTGTTGTGCCAGGTTCTTGAGATGCAGACGCTCTACTTCCTGCCAGTTGGTAAGGCGCTCACTGGGCTTGAGTAGACCCATGCCAATGAAACGCTGCTCCTCCTTCTTGACAAACTGTTCGATCTCCTCGATTTGTACGTTGTGCTGCATGGCCAGACTCTGGAGACGTGCACGATCCTCGAGCAGCCACTTGTGGAACTCCTCGACGGTATAGTCGCGCTCCTGTACCATGTTAGTCAGATTGCCACGCCATTCCTGTTGCCAGTTCTGCAGACGCTGCATCTCGAGCAGACCGTCCTTCTGGAGTTTGTCGATCTGCTGCTTGATCCATTGCTCGATCTCCTCGACACGCACCTGGTTCTGCTGGGCCAGACTATACAGATGTGTTTGATCCTTGCCTATCTTCATCTCGAGCTCCTCGATGGACAGATCGTTCTTGTTGATCAGATCCAAGAGACGTTGACGCTCAATCTTCTGCCAGTTGTTGAGCTGCGTTTCCATGTGCAGTTGTCCCTCGCGCTGTAGACGATCGCCCTCAGACTGAATCCATTGCTCGATCTCCGATACCTGGACATTGTAGGTCTTGGACAGTTCGTTGAGACGAGCACGATCGGCCAGAAGCTTGCGCTCGAATTCATCAATGGAATACTTGTTGTGCTGCACGATCTTGGCGATCTGTTGACGTTCTGCGAGCTGCCAATCCTTGAGAGCCTCGGCCTTGATCAGTCCCTCGCTCTGCAGACGCATCAGCTCCTGCTTTAGCCACTCCTCAATGTCTGTCACTTGGATCTGATAGGTGTTGGCCAGGTCGAAGAAGTGCGTCTGATCCTTCTTGATCTTTTGCTCCAGTTGCTCCACTGTCAGCGAGTTCTGCTGTACCAGATTCTGTAGTCTTTCGCGTTCCCGCAGCTGCCACGTGACCAGCTCCTGTTGCACATCCTTGAGCAGACCCTCGGACTTGAACTTCTTAAACTCACTCTTGATCCACGATTCGATCTCATCCACGCGCACCTTGTAGGTACGAGCGAACTGCTCCAGCTGTGCACGATCATTCACAATAGAGTTCTGGAACTGCTCGATGGTCAACTGGTTCTGGGCAATAATGTTCCTCAGACTTGTGCTCACGCCCAGCTGCCAATCCTTGATGTGATTCTCCAGCTGCTGCTGTCCAACCAGCTGCAAACGCTGCAGCTCCTCCCGCTGCCACTGCTCCAGCTCGTCCACACCCACGCGATATTTGGCTGCCAGATTCTGCACATAGCTGCGATCCTGTGCCATCTGTTGCTCGAGTTCGGTCAAGCTGCCGCGATGCTGCTTCAGCATGTTCTCTAGACGAGCACGCTCCGAGGATTGCCAGGTGCTAAGCCTGGTGACCTGTTCGTTCTGTTCCTTAATCAAATCTCCAATGCGAGCGACTTCTCCACGCAGCCACTGAGTCTGGCTCTGCATGTCACCCTGGTACTTAATGGACAAATCCTTCAGACGCTGTTGATCCGTGCGTATGGAGTTCTGTAGCTGGGCAATCGTAGCATTGTGCTGACGGATTAGCTCATCCAGACGCTCCTGCTCCTGGGTATTGTCGGCGATCAGAGAACTGGAGTCGGGAACTTGAGCTGGTACCTGAACTGGAATGTGAACTGGCATCTGCACTGGACGACTGGGACCCAAGGAGTCGTTGATGTTATTGAAGTGCACATAGAGACGTTGCAGCTCCTGACGCTGCCACTGCTGCAGCTGATCCTGTTGGATACCGTACCGCTGGGCCTGCTGACGCAACTTGACGGCATTCTCGCGTTGCCAACGATCAAAGTCCTGGGTACTGAAGCTATTCTGATGGATCAGCCAGTCGAGACGACCACGTTCCTGGCGCTGCCAGTTGGAGGCGTCCTGCACCTGTGACTGATACTGTCCTAGGAGAGCATGATAACGGGCCAGTTCGCGACGATGGAACTCCTGGAGTATGGGCAGAGTGGTCTGGTAGCGATGGACTACACCAAGCAGACGATCCTCCTGCTGATGCTGCCAATCCTCCAGGCGCTGTGGGGTTGTTAGGTACCAGAAGAAATGCTCACGCTCCTCCCGTTTCCACTGCTCGTCCCGTGGTACTGAGGATTGTCCAAAGGGTCGCTGATTGTCGTACACCAGTTTGCCATCGACCCAACGTTGCTGGGTCTCTGAGCCATCCACAGAGCTTGTGCCGTCCGAGTGGGTGGTAATCGTCTTGTTGAACCTCCTGACGGTGACCGTGGAACTGGAGCTGGGTGAGCTCACCTGACTGAACGTGGGTACTGCACTCATCTGACCATAGGGGGCGCTGAAGGCGGCACCGCGATTCTCATCGATATTGACAACCGATCTGTAGCCAGCAACCGATGGCTCCATGCGTTCCCTGATCCAATCCTGCAGCGAGGACGACTGCTGAGTGCCCCTCTGGTTCTGGGTGTAATAGCCATGTGTCCTCTGGTTGGCAGTGTTGCCGTATGTGTTCGTTACCTTGGTGGCCTCTGTGCAATTGCGATGCACCACATAGGTCTTGCCATCGACGACCTTAACCTCAGCAGGATACGCATAGTTCTTCACCTCATCGAAGCCACTCAAATCCACAGGCTGAAAAGGAGTCAGATCCACCATTTGCTGTACTCCGCCGGAGACTGCATAAGTCTCCAGTGCTTGAGCTGCCTTCGCATCGAAGAATGCCGGTTGCACAATGTTTTTGTAGCTGATGAGTCCCTGGCGCATATCGTTGACCAGCTGGCGACTGATCTGCATGCAAAGTGAGTCCAATTCGCTGGAAGACTTTCCACTCAGCTGCTGGATGTTCGCTGATAAATGAAAATGGTTTAAAGTTGGTCAGTATCATTAAGAAAACATAATAGGGCATCCCTATTTAGGGCATCAATACTGGATATCTATATCTATTTCCATATCCATAAATCGTCTGGATTATCCTAGACTTATTTACTACATATATTACAATATCTACATCTACATATATTGATATCAATACCCTGTACTAAATAATACAATTATATAATTCATTAATTCAAAATCTGACTTCATATATACTCTATCTTATTTGAGATGTTTGTTCTTGTTTTTTAAGAATCGCTGATTCGTTAACAAGAATTTTATATGTGAAATTCGAAATAAATTAATGATGTCACGATTCATTTTTGGAATGAAGTCTAATCAAATGTAATCTCTAAAATAAATATATATTAAGCCTATACAAATATGTTTAAATTTTTAGTTTCCTGACTGTTGACATGGTCATGTTTTTTCCTCAATTAATTATGTTATCTCCAAGTGAACCAATTGAGGTGTTAGTTTGGCCTCAAAAAACTTTTGAATTTGTCGGACCAAGTAAAATAAAATGTAACCCTCGATGACCCGAAATTAAAGTGAAACTAGAACTGATTAAAACTATCGCGATGATGTGATCGATGGCAACGTCCGGTTAAAAGTGAATTTTAAGATTAATTTTGGTTAAAACAGGAAACTTAATATATTTTTAGTAAACCTCTATCTATTATTATCTGTTGACCCTGTACTTACCACTCCAGGTGAAGGAATGCCCCAAACTGTTTCTGCCTCCTGTAGACATCGCATTGTATTCCTGGGTCAAGCGATTGGCAAATTCTCTTACCTCATTTAAATGGCTATGAGCCCAGGTGCTGAGCTGTGCCGTTGGCAGCATCATTGGCTGGGACTGTCCACTGCCATATGAGGAAGAGGTGCGATAGCTGCTCCTGTAGCTGTTGTAGCCCTGGCAACTGACGAACAGTGCCAAGAAAAGCGCACACACACCCACAGCCCTCATTCCAGGGGTGGGAGTTTCTCTAACTAAAACTTAATTCAAAAAAATAAAAAAAAACTATGTCATTCATAAATTGTAAATGGGTTAGAATTTGTAATATATATATGTATATGTATTTATATATACAGTTACTATAAGTAGAGAAGCTTGACTTGAAATTCGAAAAGTTTTTGGCTGCTTCGAGTCGTTGATAAGCGTTGGAAACTCAAATCTAGTTCAATGTATATTATTTGGATTATCTACCAACTGAGGGTCGGCAAAGGTTACAAAACCAATAGTGATAATGCCACTCGACGCAGCTTTTTTATATAGCGCCGAGTTCCATGTCTGATTTCCATATTATTTATTGTTTTATTGTATGTGTAGTTGTCTTTAATTTTATTTTTTTTTTGGCAGCGAATTTTGTGCTTTCATCTTCCATCCGGTGTGTTGCTTGATAAGTCTCTAATGACGACGTGGTGATTTTAAAAAAAAAGACAGAATGCTCTATAGATTAATTCCTACGAACATCAATCAACACCTTGAAGGAGCTCACACAAAAACAATACTCCATTTGGGTCAAATTTATTTTTTGTCACGAACTTAAAACTTATTTCTGGAACAACTAATTTTGGGGCCCGTTGCAGGTTGGGCAGATTTGAGGCATTGTCTATTTTTGGCTGGCGTTATGGGCTAGGTAAAACTGCATCACTGCAGTTCTTAATCATTTTATTGATGAATGCTTGTTTTTTTCATAGTATTCATAGTTTTGTAGTACTCACTGTCACTTAAGATCACACAGTGAGCGATTTAAATGCGCTCAATTGTTAATTCGAACACGCGACAAGCTAATTAAGTTTGCAGGATTGTTCCCGATCCGTTTCGTTTTGTTTCGTTTCGTTTCGTTCCGATTCTAATGACGATGCGCTGCGTTGCGCTGCCGAACAGCAACTGACTGCAGAGCGCGCAACGTAGAGCTTTTATTAGAAAATGTTTGACAGACAGATCGAGAGAGAACGCGATGCTAAACGAGAAGAGCGTTGGAGAGAGTTCAGCCGCAGAGAGCGATGCTGTTATCAATGAAACAAACAGTTTTTGGAAAAACAACGAAAACGTTACTAAGAATAGACACAAAAAATATTGAACGTCATAGTTTAAAGAGTTTAAAGCGAACCGGTCTCGCAGGGGGTAAAGAAACTTCAAATGAGCTCATAATGGCAAATTGTGAATCACAAGCCGGTAGCTTCGAGCGCTTTGATTTCTCGGCCAGTCAATGACAATAGATCAAAAATAAAAAAATACATTCAAAAGTAAATGAACTCTTTACAAATTTATATATGATCTCACGAAAGCTTATGAGTTGCACTTACATGACAGCAGCAGCGAAATGTAGAAGGAGGCGCGTAATTTGTGTGGGATTCGCTAGTGCTTTAAGTATACATATGTATATAAAGTGATTCAAAACAATTATAATGAAAATAGATAGATGCAAATATTTTTACTATTTGCAAATGCAAATTTTACTGACCTTGCAGAAGTTCAAAAATTTAACTATTTCCGTTGAATTTAAAACCGCTCTACGGGAAAACCATTTGCCGAATTCGACATCCTAGTCGATATTTGTTCTTTAATTTAGAACTCGTTTGATTTTATTGATAAAAACAAAATTAAATTAACTACTAAAGTTCTCCAAGAGTATGTCCAACTCAGACATACTCATTCCTTAATAATTTTTTTAATTTATTGCCATTAATCAAAGTCACAGCACAAGCAAAACTGTTTGCCAGCTCAAATTGCCTATAAAAAAATCAAAAATAAATAATTTGAAAAATACGGTAATAAATAATTGTGTTAGTCACACATATTGAGTGTTCTTAGAAAACAAATCTGTGATGTATTTATTTTGCGTTCAAAGATTTAATTATTAATATCCGGTTTTAATTTTGGCACATATTTGAAAATTCAATGAGCAACTAAGATCTGTCAGCGCCATCTGTTGGTAGAAAGCAAAACAAAAAGTAAGAATGCGCTGCCACGCAAAAATTTTGCCATTAACAGTGTTGAAAAATGTATTGTAATAAATAGTGATGGCATTAGTGCAAACTTAACTAAAACATATGTTAGGTAAATATACCCAAGAAGCAGTTGTGAAAATAATGTTAATAATTATACAAATTCATGTCAGTCACAATACACATCGTGCGTGACTCACGCAGCGTGAGTAATCGTGAGCTATCGTATGGTTGGCCTTCACTAGCAAATGCCATGGTATCAATAAAATTATACGTGGTTGATCAATTGTTGATTAAAACGCCCACAAACTGCTAAGATGTACTTGCGCTGCAAAGTGTTCAATTTTAATGTAAGACAAAAGCAGCTCCATAACTAAAAGGGAGCTACAAAACAGAATTGGTAAGAACAGCTGTTAGCGGAAGAGCGAGAAACGGGAAACAGGAAACATTAATAAACAAACGAACGTCCTTCACACAGGTTATGGCGAAGTGCAAAGCAGAATCAGAGGAACCGCTACAGCCAATACCACAACAACTACCAAGGGAGCCCACAACAACAATACAGTTAACATATCGCTTTGCACTCTTCTTCATAGCAGGCAGCTTGGCAGCCTTTGGTTTCCATGCGCTGACCACATCTGGTTTCCTCTTGGGAGGTGGCTGGAGTCTGCAGCTTCAGCGGCAATTGCATCATCTGCCCGCGGCGCAATATCTACAGACCCGTGATGAGTTTGCGGTTTATTCGGTAGATGAGTTGAATGCATTTAAGGAGTTCTACGACAAGAGTGTCAGTGATGCCGTTGGCTCCAGTTTCTCAGAGGCGGAACAGACCAATATTAAAGAGGCTATGGGTGCACTGCGTCTGGCCCAAGATATGTATATTGCTGGCAAGGATGACAAGGCATTGCGTTTGTTTGAGCACGCTCTAGCACTGGCCCCCAAACACCCGGAGGTTCTGTTGCGCTATGGCGAATTTTTGGAGCACAATCAACGGAATATCGTGCTAGCCGATCAGTACTATTTTCAGGCCCTGAGCATAAGTCCAAGCAACTCCGAGGCACTAGCCAATCGTCAGCGCACCGCGGATGTGGTGCAAACTCTGGACGAACGCCGTTTGGTCTCACTGGATGAAAAACGAGATGCATTGTCGGCCATCCACGAGGCGAACTCTGCCCTGCGTCGCGCCAAAAAGGAAGCATACTTTCAGCACATCTATCACTCGGTGGGCATCGAGGGCAACACCATGACACTGGCTCAGACGCGGTCAGTACTGGAAACCCGCATGGCCGTCGACGGCAAGTCCATAGACGAGCACAACGAAATTCTGGGCATGGACTTGGCCATGAAATACATTAACGCCAGTCTAGTACAAAAGTAAATATCTTTAAGTGTCTTCTCTACCTAGCTAATCCTTGATTTCTATTAGATTGGATATTACACTTAAGGATATACTGGAGCTACATCGCCGTGTGCTTGGCCATGTGGATCCCATTGAGGGTGGCGAGTTTCGCCGCAATCAGGTCTATGTGGGTGGCCATGTGCCACCGGGTCCTGGAGACTTGGCCATTCTAATGCAACGTTTCGAGAGTTGGCTTAACTCGGAGCACAGCAACTCGCTGCATCCTGTCAAGTGAGTGTACCAAATGATTTTTCTTTCTACTTAGCCTAGCTGCGGATTAATTAAAGATTTTATCCATTTGAACAGCTATGCTGCACTTGCTCATTACAAACTGGTGCATATTCATCCGTTTGTTGATGGCAATGGACGCACATCACGTCTGCTGATGAACACGCTGCTCATGCGCGCTGGGTATCCACCTGTAATTATACCCAAGCAGCAGCGCAGTAAATACTATCACTTTCTGAAGTTGGCCAATGAGGGCGATATTCGTCCATTTGTACGATTCATTGCCGATTGCACGGAGAAAACGCTGGACTTGTATTTGTGGGCCACCAGTGATCTACCTCAGCAAATCCCAATGCTCATTCAAACGGAAAGTGAGAGCGGCGAACTGGTCAAGCTCCAGACGCACTTTCCACAGACCGCCAACGAGTTCTACAAAGCAGAGGCTGGTTCGGATTTGGGATCAGGTTCTGGCGCCAGTGCAGCGCCTTGACCTTCGGGTCAATGGTTAAGCAATTCAATTAGCCAATTGTTTATTGTATATTACCACTTTGTGTGCTAGCATCAATTCTATGTATATTTATAATTTATTCAACAAAAACCGTTTGTCAGACTGTGATCGTATTTAAGTTAAAAGATTTAACCAAAAAACACTAAATATTAAAATGCTTTAGAGGAAAGCATAACAATAACTAAACGCACATAAAAAAGAAAATTAAAAACAATCGAAAAAAAAAACAAATATCATTTAGAAAATCAGAAATATTTTATAAAACTGTCTAGACTTATATGTGTACATATATGAAATAAAACCATTTTGAGACCGATACCAATAATAAATTCCAATAAAATGTTTAATAAAAACAGTCCTCAAAACCCTTACAGCAGTTAAGCAGGTCTATAGTTTAATATAAAAAATTATTTAACTAAAAACATGCCATGAAAACTAGTTAAAAGCATCGCTTAAAATATAATTTTCAATTTAATTGTAGTTTCTGAACAGAATATAGATCGCATTCATAGCATTACTGTCAAGTTATAGTCATTTTTAGACCCTTGAAAAATAGTACAGGAGTATATCAGATTTTTATACTTGAAGATTCCAGAAAACATTCAATTTGTTTACCATATTATTTAATTTCAAACAAGTAAGAAAGGCTACAGTCGATCGAGCCGACTGTAAAAGACCCCGTACTCCCATAGTAGTGCCCATTTGCATTTTATTTAAATTAAAATTTTAAAATAAAATTTAAAAATTTAATATTTACATTTTGAATTAAAATTAAAAAATTAATAATTAACAATTGTCATTGTCAGCATTCGAACCCGCGATCCATACGAAGGTTCCATAATGCGCCGCAACTCTACCAGTTGCACCATGCCCCTCTTCTATCATTCTTCTGATTATTTGCATATATGTAGGTGTGCACATATATATGTGTGTATGCATAGCATTGGTCGGCGCGGCCAGCGCTCCGGGCAGCGCTGCCGCCAGCAAGTAGAGAAAACGTTCGAACATATGTTTGTATGTTTCTGTGTTTGTTTGTATGTGTTGCGCGCATGCAGTGATTTTGCAGTAAAATAACATCGACTTTGAACCGTTCTAGCTTTCTTGTTTGACATAGGATTTTGATGCCACTTTCAGGAAAGTTAGAAATAGTAAGTATCTAAGCGTATGTTAAATTACAACACTGTACTATTTGATTTAATGCCTTAAAAAGGGCATTGAAGCTGGAGAGTTTTTTAGTTCGTATGAGCAAAGGGGGCGTGGCAGCTCAAAATTGAATGGCGTTATACTAAGGCTGTCTCTAGGAACCTGTATACCAAAATTGGTGCTCCTTAGTGCTATAGTTACTGAGATATTCGCCTAAAACACAAATTTTTCCGAGGTTTGTCTGGTTTTTTGCTCATTGCGGGGGCGGTAAGGGGCGTGGCAGAAATTTGAAATAAACTTGATCTGCGTACATCATTAACGGACTTTCATTCCAAATTTGGTGTCTCTAGCTTTTGCAGTTTAAAAGATCCAGGTGTTCATACAGACGGACGGACAGACAGACAGACAGACAGACAGACAGACAGACAGACAGACAGACAGACAGACGGACAGACGGACATTGCTAAATCGACTCGGCGGTTGATGCTGATCAGGAATATATATACTTTATGGGGTCGGCCACGCCTCCTTCTGCCTGTTACGCACATTTCGCTTCTGACAAACTTAATAGACCCCTATACTCTTTTTTAAAGAGTACGGGGTCTAAAAACAATTATTGCTAGATGATTGCAGGAACTATGAAGCTAGAAGTGAAAACATAAAACGCAAGGAACTTTTTTTTTTAGAATACAGTCATTTTTTATTGCTTAGCGAAGCTGAATTTATATAAAATTTTGATCTATGATCAACACAAAAAATATTGCAAAAAATATCTATCACGCAGAATAAAAAGCTACTTTAAGTACAATGTCTTTTAAAAAGAGGAATTAATCAACAGATCAGATCAGATATATATAAAGATATTTCAAAGGCACTGGGCAGATAAAACTTAAGAGATATATATGATATATAGGTTGTGCATAAAGAGTCTTACAACTTAGCGCGTTGCAAGTAGTTCTTATAGGTGACGTCACGCCACCAATAAGGACGCTCATAAACACCAGGAGCGGACACAATGGTGCGCTGCAAATGCTGATAGACCTGTAAAGCATAACATTTAGTTAAATAGTTAATTAACTGTTTTAAAAACTTATTTACATTGCCATCACTCATGCCCAGCGGAGAGTTAAGAATGAAATCTGGAGGTGCAATGGCATCCACAAGACCAATTGCCTCATTCTTGAGCACTGGCAGCAGTTCAAGTATTCCCTGTTGATACAGCTCAATCTGCGAATTATTCTGGAAATAGCCGCCCTGATAGAATAACGAAGAATATTTGGTGATCAAATTGGCGCCATAGAATGCGAGCACCTTCAGCAACACCTGCTGCTCAGCCGAGGCAGGTAAGCCGGTCACAAACTTGTAGAACAGGTAGTAAATGGTGCGCTAAAATCAGTTAAATACTAATTAGTTTAAAATATTTTTGGAGCTAAAAGCAGCACGCACCTCTGCATAGATAATGGACAGTTTTTGGGCTGCAAACACCTGAAGATTGTTGCGTGTTTCGAATGCATCCTTGCCAGCAAATTGCAGCTGCTCAAAGCGCTTCACACTGACATCAAGCTGCCAGGCAGTAAGCCAATCCACAGCCTTCAGCAAATCTAAAGGTAATAAAGAATTTAATCACTAAATTCAAACCAATTTGGACCTTCAATACGCACTGTGCACATCCAGCGCCTGGGCAGCAGTGCGTTCCTCGGCCTTAGCTTGAAGCAGCACGTTCATGTTGCGAAGGAAGGAAACGGTCTCCAACGGCGAAGCATCCACAAAGTTGGCATTGTTTCGTCGCAGATTAACCAGCCAATTGGATGCCTGTTGAATGAGTGTATTGTTTTCCCCCTCATAGGTGCAATTGGCATCATTGTCGTTCCTAAGATCACCCAAACCGGTTGCTCTGAGGTATCCATGACCTCCGCAAGCTTCACGACACTCCTGAATGCCATCACGAGCCGCCCAAGTGGTGCAGGGCTTGAGGGCCGACGAAATTGCATGCAATTCCATGCCCACCTTAGACGTGTCCTCGCCCGTTAGATTCTTAAGGGTCATGGACATGTTGGCATTGCCAATCCACAGAGTAGCCACACGCATTGCAATCGCAGTGGCCAAATGTGGCAGAAGACGATACTGCTGCGACTGGTACTCAATCACGGGCCACTCCGACTTAGAGTCCGGTGGGCCAAACTGTCGCCGACTGGCGGAGTATCGTGTGGCAATGCTGACGGCCTTGCTCAAAGCCACATAGCTGATGGCGGTAATATTCACTCGACCAGCTGATAGAGCACCCAGAGAAGCACCCAAACGCTTGCGCTCATCTTTAATGGTGGTATTGTAGTTACCCTGGGCATCGATGTCGCCAGTCTTGGACAACAGATTGGCTTTTGGAATGCGATAGTTGTTAAACATCACAAAGCTATAGGAGAGCAGATTGTTTATTGAGTGGATCAGTTCAATTCAATCTTTGGATCTGTACACACCCATTGTCAATGCCATTGAGACCAATCTTCTCGCCTAAATCGCCGACTGTCACGCCAGGAAAAGCCAAAAGTGTAAGTTCATCACGAATGGGCACCAAAAAGGCATTCAGACCCTGTAGCTTGTCATCGGGTACATACAACTGGGCGTAGACAATGGCATGGGTGCAAGTCTTGCCAAGATTACCCACCCAACACTTGGCGGCCTCAAAGTCTGGCGTGTGAATGATAAACTCCTGCGTTTTGTTATCATACCTGGCAGTCGTGCGCATACCTAGAAATAAATAAAGGTTAAAAATAAAACTTTCGATTAAAATTAAATATTTTTTTATGATCTTTTACCATTTGCATTGGTGCCATGGGAAATCTCGGTTAGAGCGAAAGCGCCCAATATGCGATCATCGGATATTTTGGCCACGTATTTGCCCAAACGCTCGGAGCCATTTGAAACCAGTGTGCTGGGAAACATGCCATTGGAGAGCGAAAACTTGACAGAGAAACTAAAGTCATAGCTGAAAATGGCTTGACTGAAGGCCAAAATCAAATGGGGCGAGCTCAAGAACTGAAAAAGAATTAAATTAAATAAATTGTACAAACAAACTTTTAATAAAAAAATCTTTAATTAAACTAACCTGTTCGATACCATAGAATTTCTGTTCCCACAACAAGTGATGACGTTTATTGGCCAACTCCCTGGTGCGCTCTAGACTGGGTGCTTCCGGTTCACGCTGGAAATCTGGATGTTTTTCCATCCATTGCCAAATTTTGTGCTTTATGAAAGTGTTAAGTCGATTAGAATATTGGTATTTAGATAACGCATTCTGAGTCGGACTAATTTTTTTGCAATCTATAAAATGCTTGATAAGCAAAACACATAACCCATAAAAAAATATATAAATAAAACACCTGCCTTGAACTGAAGAGGTTTCTTTAGATTTTTATCAATTGATAATCACAGAAACAATCGCAATATCATAAAGTTTTTTCCAAACACTAGTTTCGCAACGATCTATTCGTGTCCAATAAAATGAATTCTACGATTCATATTTTAGATTGAACTTTGTACCACCCGAAGCTTTAACTGAATTCATTTAATCGGACTGCATTTGGTTGATAATATGTTAATATAATTACCTTTAGGCGGATATGCTCTTCGCCCTCGAGCAAAACATTGAGGCGTTTGTAACAGAAACTCGCCTTATCGCGGTACTCGTCCAAAGGTCCACTCCGAAAGTCCGGAAAAATCTTTTTGTCCTCGTATATATCGGCCACCTCGACATTTTCCTCCTTTCTGTAATAATCCACAACAGAATTAAGTATATCACTAATATTACTGCCTTGCGCGGCATCTTCATCGACTTGAACGCTTGCCATTGCGACTGCACTGTAAACACTGCGTACCACAACTAACTGCATGTACTGTAGTGCACACTTAGTCATGTAAGTGTTTTAACATAAAAAAATGTACACATGTTAAACTGTAGCAAGTGACCTTTGATTTGTTTATTCTCAGTGACAAGTTTATAAACAAATATTAACTTTATGATATTTTACATTATAGAAGAAAAGTTAATTATTTGTTAATAGGGATCACAGTTACCGGACAGACTGTAGCTGCAAATCTACTCAGTACTCACTTGGCAACTTGAAATGCAACCATGTTTTTGTTTTTGCTTTGCGCCTCTGTTGACTGCCGACGGTTTTGCGATGCGTTAACGGTCAGCGTTACGCTTAAACTGTTTTCAAATTTAATTGAGTTAAGCTATATACAATCATTCGCCAACCCAACTGCCCAATAGCTTATCCCCTGATATTGATAATTTTGTTGCGACAATAAGAAATACCCAAGAAACAGTTCGCAATATTGTGGTGGTTGTGATGCGTTCTTGCCGTCGCGTACACCAACCAAACAACCAGTCCTAAAGGCGAGCACTCAACCAAAACTGATAAGCCACATGATAAGGGCAAGTTAATACTTTTTTATAGTTGTGTGAATGTTTCCGAGCTGTGTCAGCAATATGTTCTATCTTGTTTATTTCTGACCTAAATACGAAAATCAATGGTGGTAAATCAATCAGCTGTTGGTAAGTTTAGTGTTGTCAAGCGCGGTAACGTTCAAACAGCTGGTCACACTGGCGGGCAATTTAAATAAAATAAGTTGAAAATATAAAAATTATACTTTTATAAAAGTCTGGGATATTTGGGATATATTTACTTAAGTATAATAACTGTTATATGAAATTATAGCCGCGACAAGTTATGTTACTGTTAAGTTAGGTGCGAATAAAATAAATAACAAATATTCGTTACAATCGTTAGTGGGAACAGTTTTTAAAAATGAGCATGAGTACCAGTAACTGTTCCCATTCAATTATTACCCTTTTCCCGCTGTACAACCTTAGTTTCCATATTTGAAACTCCATTGGGAGATTAAATAAAGTAGTTTATGCGTAATTAAAACACTAAAAGCTTTTGACATGTATTGCATTTTTATTTGAACTTACACAATTAGTTAACATGCACGGCATTTGCTTGGCTATTTAATTATTTCAAATTCTATATTGTTGTTTCCATTATTGATTATCATCATTATCGTGTGCTTAAAATACTAAATATTTAACGCTAATTATTTGCAGCATAAATTTCGTAGTCTAAAAAGGAATCTTTCTATTGATATTGTACTTACATTTTCAATTTCATTCAATTTCAGTTGCTGTTGCCTCTAATATTTAATTTATAATTCTAAAGTTTATGGTTTCGTTTCATTTTAGATCCCGGAATTAAACTAGTTAGGTAACATGTAGTCATTGATTAGATATTGTTTGTTAATCTCATTGTTTGAATTTTAGCATTAGCATTATTTCTGGCATTGATTCGGTTCGATTTAGTTAATATAAAAAGCCATATATAAAATCAGCTGCGCTACAAATATTATAATTACTACATATCATATATATATATATGCGTGTATGTATGTGTGTATATATAATTATGAGTTATTTGTTTGTGTATAAGCTGCTATATATAATATTAATTATACTTGCTAATGGACTAATTGACGTATTGAAATGAATTTTAAATGTGATTATTGCGTGATGTTTGAATTTTCAATCTTCTGATACAACCATACGTATATACATATAGATATTTGTATCTATGTAAGAGTCCTAATTAACAAATTTCGTTTTACTTTTGGGCTTACGTATATTGTGACAAACTATTGAAACAGGGACAAAAGATAAACGGCATAAATTGTGCTAAAATTAAATACAATTAAAATCAAACTAAAACTAAACTAAACTGAACTGAACTATATTCAATTAATTGAGATTGCAAATTTTGTAGGCTTTTAAAAGAAAATGTCTGGCGTATCGAATAGATTTAAGCTCTTTTCCATTAATGTACCCGACAATAGATCCAACTCCAGTTGCTCCTCAGCCTTCCCACCGTGAGCACAGGGCAACGTTGTCGCCTTGGTGTCAACGCCACTCTGGCCATTCTGCTCATATCATCGACTCTGACAGGAGCTAGCAGCCGATGAGTTCGAGGAGAAGGCCGACTGGAGACTGGTCATCGAGCCCTTGTAGTTGGCCGAGCTAAGCACTTCGTAGAATAGATTCAATTGGGCACCCGAGGGACTAAACCAATGCATGAGATAGCAATCATTGTGATGCATTACATGAGAGCCCTGGACGCTCTCTTTGTGCCGACAGATGAGCGTTGGCTCCTCTCGGAAATAGTTGACACCCTCACTAAAGTCCTGCAGATCAAAATATGAAACGGCCGCATCTGAAATAAAATGAATTTTAGGGGGAAATTTTAAAAGGAATTTGTAAATTTACAGACCATTCTTGTCAGGCAACTCCTCGGTCACGCGATAGAGTGTAAAGTGAAGATCATTGCGCATTACATCAAAGTCCCAGGTGAGCACACTCTTTGGATCCGTATTGCGTATGAGCAGCTCGTGGGAGAAGCCAGCCTTGAGCTCGACGGTCTTGTAGAGATTTCTGTGATCATGTTGATGAGCGGCAGACAAACGTTTCATTTCGCTACCAGCATCGCCAGCAGTGGCCAAAGCAGCGCGTGATGCAACAGGTGTTTCATCATCATGATCCTCCAGTGAGTTCATTTTGTACAAAGACTTGGGCACCAGGCCGCCCTCATGGATCATAGTCTACCAGTTAACAAAAAGAAGACATAAAAATTAGTAAACATGTATAAAGAATCAATGCATTGAGTGTGTTTGACATATTTGCTAGACAAAAGCTATTGTTTCACAAAGTGTGGGACAAAAACTGATAGATTTCTAGTTTTATGGACTCAACAAAGGCATTGGACAAGTGGGACAGAGTTGGACAGTTAAACAAGACAACAAATTGAAACAAAACATTTTGGTTTAAATGCCGTGCTCTAAGTTTGATTTAATTTGGAGGGTTTAAGAGATTTGAAGCAGCTTACACAATCGCACTGAGCTAAATAACAATGCGTTAAGTATTTTTGATTAACTTGTTCCACATGCGTTAAATGCGTCTAAGGATCGCCCAAAAAGGGATAAATTAGATAAACAAAATTTACAAAAAAAATAAAATAAATTAAATAAATAACAATAAAATATTAAAGTAATCAGCTATGTACAATAGTTTTGTATACCAATCAAACAGACTAAGTGTAGACTAAAGTTAAATGAAGTTACCTTGCAGGGACCACCTAGAAAGTCTGGCACAATTTCCTCATCAATGTACTGAGCAAGTCCATCGCGCATGTGCTCACAGTCTGGGCCATAAAATAGGAACTTGGAGCGTGTATGTTCATCTATAAACATAAAGTAATGAGTACAAAACCCTGGCTAGTAGTAAAATAAAAGAAACCAACCAATGAAAGCGCTGACAATGGTCCAGGCTATGGGAAATACGCGAGGAGCACGCACAACCAGCACACGTCCCATGGTTTCAGGATAGTTCCGTTCAACGGTCTCAGTGATGTACAGCAGCGCCTTGATACCAGGACGCCACAGATGACGCATGGACAGACCCTCGAGATCGACCAGCAAAGACCAATTGAGCACAGGTTTATCCAAGCGCTCAGCAGACTCGTTAATCTTCTGTATTCCTTCCTCGCAGATGTGCAAAGCCTGTAAACAAAATAATAAATATTAAATAATTGTCTACAGTTGTTGCTATAAGTATACTGACCAAACGCAGCAGACCCTCCATGCCCAGACTTTTGAGCAGACCCTTGACATCCATGTGTCCCAGTCGCAGTATGTAAATGGGACGACCGTCTTTATCATGATGATGCCAACCACCTGGGAAATGTTCAATCACCACCGATGGCTTGCTGTATTCCTGGAGCAGATCATCAATGCGATGCTCTCGTCGCCATTTGAGTGAATCACAGAGCATGGCATAGGCCTGACTCACATGCCAGTCGCGTGCTGACAAGAAACGCAAGATGGTCTGATAACTGGGCATACGCTCCAGATCATCGACACCATCCAGCATTTTTCGCAGCTCCAACAATTTGGACTCCTGCATCGGTGACAATTGTCCCAAATTGCGTGCTATGAAATCACCATCGAGCAGTATATCGTGATGTTCACCGGTTATGGGTGATTTGGGTGCATCCAATGGCGGCACCCAGCGTTCCACGTGCGTAATACCCTCCTCCTTCAATTGGCTGATGAAGAACTCTATGATCTCCTTGCCCTTGAGCGTTGTTTGGGTGTACTGCTTCATGCCCATTTTCTCCATAGAGTGCTCGAAGCCAAAAAAGTTTTTAATATCCAGTGTTGCGGTCTGATCAAAGCATGTCCATTCGGAGTTATCGGGATGTGCATAGTAACGACAGCGCTCAAAGATCTCAATGCGAGACGAGAAGCTTTCATTGACAGCCTCAATGCTCAGCGTGCGATTGGTCATGTCAAGATAGTTGTGCTGAAGAAAGAATACAAAGTCGACGCCAATCAGTTTTTTAAAGATATAAGGCGCATCCACAGCCAATTTGCAGCGACGACTTGTATTCCGTTTGGCCCCGTTCTCCAGGCACTCGTCCTTGATCACCTCACAGTCCAGCACTATGGGCATTTGGGGGCAGGTGGGAAAGCGACGCTCGTACGCCTAATGATTATAGCCAAAGATACAATAATTTCATATTAATTACAATATACATGCCAATAAATTTGTACATATATATATAGTTTTTTTCCCCCAATGACTTTACCCTTGAACAGGGGCCAATTTATGACATGAACTTGGCCAAGGGCCATGGTCGTAACAGCTACTTGTATATAAATATATACAAAGATGCACATAAAGATACCGCCACCGCTACAGATACAGATACAAACACAGATACAAGTACATATGTCGCACTAGCAGTCATGCCAGACATTTGCCAAAATTAATGCCAATTTGCAAAACAGCTGCCGTTATGTTTACCAAGCTTTTTAATTTAAAGCTGTTTTTGGCAATATATTGGCTGGCCCATTTGACTAATTTTAGGTCCAAGCTAGACCCTAGCAAATTAATACACGAGTTTAGTTATTTTTACCATAGTGTGTAAGTAAATAATTTTAGTAAAAATTTGTCAAAAAGTGGACTAAAATTCTTATGTTTAAATGCAAAGCTCATTGTTAAGTTTATTTGGTATCCACACTGATCAGGTAATGCTAGACTTAGTAGTCTAGTGACGAAAGTGTAAACTCAACTCTTAAGTTTTCTGATTTCAATCAAATAAACTTGAATTTAGTGCAATAAAATTAATTCCGTTCAAGATTTGTCACAATTTTAATGCTTTTGGTTTTATTAGTTAAAATTAATTTAAATTTTTACTATAAATAAATGTGAGCACGAAGCTATTTACATTTCCACGTATGACTAAATCGGGAATTTTTATATTTATTTCTAAGACCCTGTACTCCGTAGAGAGGTCTTTTTGGTTTGCCAGAAGTGAAGTAATAGACAGAAGGAGGCGTTTCCAATCCTATAAAGTATATTCTTGATAGGCATCAACAGTCAAGTCGATATAGCGATGTCCATCTTTCCGTCCTTCGTTTATATGAGCAACTGGTCTCAAAAGCTATAAGAGCTAAAGTCACTAAATCTGGAATGAAAGTTCGTCTACTTGTAACTGTTTCCTAGAGCTACCTTAGAACAAATTGCTTTAAAATATTTTAATCACATGGAAAAGGGCGCACTACTGTGAGTACGGGGCCTTTTACAAGATTATTAAGCTTATTATTAATAACATTTAATTTTTTTGATGTAGCTTTTGTTGGTCTTTTTAAGCAACATTTCGAAGTAATTCTTATTGCCATAAATTTATTTATTTACCAACGAAATAAGCGGCAACTACACAACTATCAACTGTAAACAACTATCAATAGTTTGTAAATTTGTAGTGTCTTATTAGTCAATTTTTATCGAAAAAGATAAACAAAAGCGACAACTAAATTGGTCAATAGAAACCTAAAGGGATTAATGTGGGCACAGGAAAGTCTAATAAGGAAATAAAATAATAAAATGGATATACGATTACTAATTCATTAGAGTATATAATTTGAACACAATTTATAGCATCAATTTATAACATCGTACAAAGTATGATGCATATTTAATTATAGTATTATGTTTTAACATTAATAATGCATTGGGAGGGCTTAAAATACATTTTTTATGAGCAGAACAAACTTAACCCAAACGTATAAATTCATAATGAATAAAACATGTTAACAAATTTGTATAATTAAAAATCTAAATAATCTTGTACCAAGTGTGCTCAAGTCTCCATAAAAAACTCATCCCAAACATTTCCTTTGGTTTTTATGGTTATTACTCAATTCTTGCCTGTTTATCTCCATATAAAAGGCGTAAACAAATTCGGGTAGGGAAAAAAACACTTTCTACGCCGCATTCTAAACAAATGTGGCTGCAATCTTTGGCATGTGGTAATAAATAATTCTGTGAGGGAAAATCAAAATGTTTTTCTCATGTGTTGCGTGCATTTGTAAATTTCTCACGTTGAGACTTCATTGATTTTTAAATGCCCTCACCAAAGTTTATGGAAATAATCCGATGGGAAACTGTCTTTTCATGCAGACATTTTATATTTCGTTTCGAGTTTTCCACGTACGGAAAACGAACTCGAGCACGAACACGCGTGTCCTTTTAAAATCGTATGAGCCGTTTTAGAGTTTCCTCGCACGCAACAAACTAATTAAAGCCGCCGTAATAAATAAATATTTAAAAAAGTTCAAGGCAGTTGTGTGTGTGAGGTGAAAGGACGTCGTGACTGGCACGTGTCAGTGTCATTTGTCTGGGAAAACTGAAGGATCAGACAACTTGTTGTGTCCTCCACGCCTCGTACCCTAACCCAATATATTCCTTATTGGTCTCAATTATTTAGTGGTCGGAGCGTGTGAATAGCCACTTGAGTTGTACTTGGCTCGGCTCTCAGTTTCTCCAGCTAAACTATTCACGAGCTTGTCCCTGGCAAAATGCACAGCAGCCTCATAGGGCACTTGAGTGAATGACGGATTTATAGCCGGGACTATGTTGTAAAACTGAGCTTGGACCCTGTACTGCAAAATATTTCAAAGGGCTTTATGTATACCTATGTGTTCAATTATTCATAGACTCTGATGAGAATAAAAGTAAAATACTAAAATTTATGTACAAACTAGCAATAAATCAAAGTTTCTATATATTTAACTTAAGAGCAGCTAGATCTAAGAGCTGTTTTCAAAAGTGCAATTATCTTACTAAGTTCAGAATTTTTTATTCTTTATTTTATACTTATTCGTTTCCATGTAGCTTACTTGGCACCCATTCAAGTACAGGGTCCCTCAAAGTCGTCTTACTCGACTGTAACTACTCGTTTTAGTTGTTTTAGTCAACACGTATAAAATGCTAATTGGCCATTATAAAACACTGTTAGTTTTCCTACTCCTGCTGTATCCCTAGTTTATTTAAGAACTCATTTCAAATTCATATAGAAGACAGTGCAAATTCTCTGGCATACTTGACGTATGCGTAACAACACTTCTGACGGATCCGAATGACGGCTCTCAACAAAGCACACTACACTCACAGCCATACACACACACACACACACTCACACCCATACTCGTGCCAAATGGAAATTGATGATGGCCTTGGGCATTGCATTTACCCAAATGCCTTCGGGCTGTTACGTCAATAACAACAATAGAAACAACAGCAACAACAACAAAACCTAGCAAAAACTTGCTTGCAGCAATCCCTCACAATGTTTGCTAAATATAGCTGACATTTATAACATATCTGTGGATGTTTTAATTGTGCTTTCCATCACATGCACTTGACACAACAATTTTCCCCATTTGACGCCAACAATCTAAGTTTGCGTATCTTGATAAAATTCATATCTTTATGACCCAAATTGTCAGCGTGCTCCTAACTTGGCTTATTTATGGTGTTTTCTATATACATATTAACGTTTTTTGTAGAGTTTACAACTAATGGGAAAGTATTTAAAACTTTGTAATTTATCTTTTTATGGTTGGGTATACTTTTGCCTATTAAAAGTAATTTTAAAACTGCTTTAGGGGAGTACGTCTAGTGACGATAGCTTAAATTAGTTATCGTTTGTGTGACGTACATTTCAACACTAATTAAATAAACAAAAATTTAGTAGATAACAATTGTACGCAAACTATTCTTATTTATATTCCTTTCTGCTTATATCAATGGGCGTTTCTAAATTAGTTGATAAAAATTGCAGTGAAACTTTTTTTAACCTTTAATAATTTTAAATAGAATATTAGTGCACAAAAAATTGTTTGTTTCTCTTTTATCTATGCAAATAAGCCGATTGAAAATAGCCCAAAATTTAAGTCATAAATCACAGAAATATTCCAACAAAATTTAATTAATTCTAAACGGTTTTAGCCAATCAAATGCTGTCCCCAAATATAACAATTGATTTGTTTATATACTAAAATATTAACTTGGCTTTCTTATCCGGCGTTATTCCGAACTTTGGACTTAAGTTTCATTGACATTTACGATATATGCTTTCCCGATACTTCCGCAATAAAACTTCAGTTGATAAGGGCATAATAAATCAGAGTTTTATATTTTATATGGTATGCAATTACACTTCCTCAACTTTGAAGCATGAAATTTGATTATCAATTGACCTACGGCACAACACAATCAAAGTTCTTTAAATTCGAAGCTTTCTAAAAAGACTTTGGGTATTCGATTTTTCCGGTTTTAGCTCAAAACGTGACAATTTCATGTCATTGGGTGGGAATACACCTAAGCAGAGCGATTATTTCTAGTATTAAGCCAATTAGTTCGACTTACTACAGGTAAAAGCTCACTTCTCTCTCCCCCCCTCTTTCTATATGTGTATTTTTTTCTACTTATTCGTTTTCATTGCCAAGTCAATGACATGGGCAACTTTTGCACCCTTAAAACGAAAACTAAGCAAATTTATTTCCATTGATAATCATAAATAAATAAACTTATTTGCTGTCGCGCATCACTCAATTAATAAATAATGCGACATTTGTTGCCACAATCTATTTATTCGCCAAATTTAATTAAGTACACAAATATGTGTGCATAGATTAAATTGAAATGTTTGTCAGGCAGTTTTGCATGCATATATGATCGGAAAATAAACCCAATTAGGGAATGACCCTAACCAACGAAATGTTATCAGATGTAGGGTAGGGTTCGCTAAACACACTTACATATATTATCGGAACATAGACCCAATTGGGAAAATACAGAACGAAATGTTATCAGAAGTAGAGTAGACTTCGATCTATACTCTCACTAAGGGGTATGCAAATTAGACCTTTGTTTATGGGCTAGATAAACCCAGTTGTATGCAGTTTAAAACAGATTTACTTAGTAGAACCGCTTTCTTTAAACAACAAAAAAGTTTAAACAAGTATGTACTAAAGTTCAAGATGAAAAACAAGTAAGGAAAGTACAGTCGAGCAAGCCCGACCGTAAAATACTCTCTGCCTTTTTTCCCGATTAATTTATTAAAATCGGTCTTGAGATATTACAATGTGTAGTACTTGCATTAAAACACGTTGAAACAAAAACAATCTAAGCATAATCACACATACATCTGATTGTCTGTTTGCGAATACACATACGTTTGACAATATATGATGCATATACATGTATGTATGTATGTGTGTATTCAGCGCGGCCAGCGACTGCGGGCAGCGCTGCCGCCACGCAGGCAGCGAAAACATTCGAACATGTGCTTGTATGTTTCTATCTCGCTTGCACTCATACAAGATATTGCATTCAGTTAACAATATTGTAACGCTTCTAGTTTTCTTGTTTATAGTGCGATTTCAATGCGCCTTTCAGAATAGTTTGATATAGTTAGTCTTCACACGAATTATAAATTACAATACTGTACTATATTAACAAACGCCTAAAAATATTTTTTTTATTTTTATTAATTGTGGGAAAAAGGGGCGTGGCAGTCCAAAATTTTAAATGTCAATGCATTTAGAATGTCGCTAGGAACCTCCATACCAAAATTGGTGATCCTAGGTGCAATAGTTGTTGAGATATTTGCCCAAAACACCTATTTTTTCCGAGGTGTGTCTAGTTTTTTCATCATTGTGGGCGAAGTGGGCGTGGCATCGAAAAAAAAAAAGATTCTTGTATTGACTGACTAAATATCTGATCGATTGAGACCAAGCTCGAACTTGTAGCTCTTACCATCTCTGAAATCTGTTTGTTCATACGGACGGACAGACGGACAGACAGACGGACAGACAGACGGACAGACAGACGGACATGGCTATATCGACTCGGCTTGTGATGCTGATCAAGAATATATATACTTTATGGGGTCTGCCACGCCTCCTTCTGCCTGTTACATAAATTTTCACAAACCCAATATACTCTTGCAGAGAGTATAATAAGTCTGCTTTGTGTGTTTAACTTGTGATAATGGATTCATTGCTGGGATCACAACTCTGACAAAAGTTTAAGTAAGAAATTTAAAGGATTGCAGAACACAAACCGACTCACAAAATTATAGTACCCTTTTAATATTACATGGACAAGTCTTATATCATATTGTCGTCGCAGCTGTCAGTGGGGAAGGGCATTAAATATTTATCATGATAAAGATAAGCTTCAATTTGTTTTTTATTGTCTATTTGTTTGTTGTTGTCATGCGTTATGTCTAGCACTCGCGGGCTCTCCCTCTCTGTCTCCGTCTCTCTCTGTCTCTGTCTCGCCCTCTCTGTTTCTCATATGATGATTGTATTTTATTGTATAAAATTGCCCATAATCGCTTATTTCCTGTCACTGTCTGGCTTTATGAAACGGATCTCGTATGCAAAACACGAAATGCGCAGCTGACCGTTGTTCTGCCTTCCCGTTACGCCCGCCCCACTCTCTTACCGCCTACCAACCCAGTATTGTGATGCTGGAATTACGGTTCTGCCATTCATGAAATTACATATTGCGAGAGCAAATGCGAACAAGTGACACAAGAGAGAGGAGCAAGAGAGCAGTAGCCAGAGCAGAGAGAACGGGAGAACGCCAAGGTTAATTTTATTTATCTTATTTCTGCATGCGATGCGCGGCGATAACTGACAGCTCAAAGAAAAGGTAAGTGAACATGCAGGCGGAAAAAGGCAGCAAGCAGCTGGGTGAAAAATTATTAAGGAAATGCAGCAAAATCAATGACAGCTGCGTGTAATTAACAAATATAACATAAAAAACATTTCTATATTAAAATAATTAACACTGGCATGCGTCAGGCGCATGAACACCCACCAAGCAACCCACACACTCACAGAAGCTCTTAGTTTTAGTCATGGATGTGTGGTTTGTTGGGATTGGGCGTAGGCGGCACGCCTACTGCAAATAAGATACACACCTTCATAACGAGCTCAAAGGGATATTTGTAGACACGAACGGGCGATTGAAATTTTTGCACCATTTTGTTGCCGTCGTTGTTGTTGGTGGTGTTGGCACACTTGACACTGGTTAAAAATCAATTTTTACTATACTTTTTCTATTGCACTTTTTATGATGTACACGCACAGACACACATACACGCGCCAAAATGCGCCACTTAATTAGCACTCAAATTTAGAGCAACTTGATTTTTATTTTGTTTTGAAAAGTTAAGATAATTTCAAGCAAAGATTGTAATTATTTCGGTGAAGTGTAGGTAGAAATATAGTTTGTGCTCCGCCTTTGCAGCCCCAGCGTTTGTTGTGCGTGCAACTGCTGCAGCTGGCTGAAAAGAAAGCCTTTCCTTTTTTGTGTACACTCCGCGAGCGTCTGACTGTTTTGGTTGAGGGAGCGATAAAAAATACTAGTGACCGTGATAATAGTGGGACATTTCATCGTGCTTATCGATACATTGAATCAAACGGCCGCAACACTTGTTATCGATATCACTGTGATAGATATTTCAAAGCCATCTGTTATTTTACATTTATAAATTTAGCGGGCTGTTATCATTTTGAATCGAAGTTCACTTCAAATTTGCTTCAACTTAAATCTGAGAAATTTTTAACAGAGAAAAACTGAAAATCGAAAATGGACAACGCCCGAAGAAATTGCAAAATACGCTTCTGTATTACGTACCTAGTGACTTTTGGGATGCTATTTGTGTTTTTCTCCCACCTTATGTTCAGCAACAAGAGCAATTTCATATCACTTGCGCAACTAAAAGAGGATGTTTCGTGCTTATCTGTAATTTATTCTTCCCACATCTTCATATAATTGGAGTAATCCATTTTTTCCTTTAAAGAAAATTATTGAGCGGCAACAGCTCGGTGGCGCTGACTTCGGATGTATTTCGGGGGAGCATAGTGGAAACTTGGAAGATTCTGCTATTATAGGATGTGATTCCAGGCAAATGCATGCGTATGTGGACTCGATTGTAAATCCCAAGCTGAATACAATTATGGACAATGTGTACAATTTGAAAAATCAGATTATAAGCTCGGGATGCAATTTGCAGTCCAATCCGGATAACAAACCCATAGCCATAACAAACTCTAGGGTCAACTATGCCGCTGATGAACTAGGTGCTCGAATTAATCATGTGCTGGCGACACCCATTGGTGGCTCCAGCGTGCTTAAGTCAATTCTAGGCCTAGACTTCAATGCGAATCCACCAATACATGTCTTACGTTCTGGGTTAACTCCTGGAGCATGTTTTGGCTATCAAGGTCACAAGGCGACGATCTCCATTCGCTTAGCCAATGCCATAATCGTGGAGGAAATAGCTATAACCCATGTATCCAAGGAAATGACGCCCATGGTGAGCGTTGATAATGCACCCAAGGAATTTACAGTTTATGTAAGACTTAAAATATTTAAGAAATTTAGTAGATTATGCAATTTTTATTTTGATATCAGGGACTGCCACTTGGCAAGCAAGAAGTTTTGGGACAGTGGAAATATGATAATGATTCCAAATTTCGTACGCAAAGCTATAGAGTCAATAACAGTAAAGTTATACAAAATATGGTTTTCATGTTTAATTCAAATCATGGCGCCAACACAACTTGCATCTATCGGTAAGTTTGTATCACAAAAGAGTGAGTTCATTTAATAATTTAATTTGTACGCAGCTTGGAAGTGTTTGGAAAACTTGTTTAAGGACAACTCCTTTCTGTTTCTATATATTTTTTAAATTAGTTTTTTATTTATAGTTTCGTATTTTATTTTTGTTTCGTATTTGGTTTTGTTAATTGATTCGCATTAACTAAGACAAACCATTTAAAATGCCATTCAAAATTGTTTTCTAAATCTAACGATCACATTTATCGATATTGTGATTCGATCACTGTGACGGTAACTGCTACTTTGTTGATAAAAATACTTCGATATGTCGTGTCCATCTCTAAGGTGTAGGCTTCAATTTAGACATGAGCGATAACGACTATCGTTTTGGTTTTAGCAAAGATAAAATTAAAATAAATAAATTAAAACACGATGGCTTGTGGCGACTAAATCTAAATAATAACAACAATCTTGTGGAGTGCAATTTAACACACAATTTCACCAGCCCCGATGGAGCAGAGGAGCAGACAAAGCTACTGCAAAGGACGACAATGGCAAAAGCGAAACAGAAACAACAGACAACAACAACAACAGCAGCAGCAGCAGTAGCAACAGCACCAGCAGCAGCTGCCCCAGCAACAACAACAACAATAACACCAACATCAATATCAACAGCTTTAGCTACAACAACAATAAGCGCATTTTCAGTTACGCCCACTTGTGTTGCACACATCGAGGACGAGGGCGGAGGAGGCGAATTCGAAGATGAAAGCGACGGCGCTGCAGCGGACGATGATGACGGCGACTGCGCTGCTGCCATCGCAGGCCTAGACACCAGTGATAAGGCAAGTGTATTTTTCTTAATGTTTCGCTTCACATATCCCATTGCAGAGGGTATTACATTTTTGTTTGTATATAACTTGCTACAGGGTATTTAAATATTGGCTTGCTCAATTGATAACCTTTCGTTCCTTTCTTTGTGTTTTCTTTGTTTTTGTGCTTGTTCCGCAAGTTCTCATTGTTTTATTGTTGTTTTTGCACTACAGCTAAATGGCATCGACGTTGGCGCTGCCTACGTAGCTCTGACTGCGCTGCCAACGCTGCAGCCACTAAATTGCGACTTGGCCGCGGCAGCGTCTGCAGCTGCAACAGCTGCTGCTGCCTCCGCACTTTCGCCCACCGATGCAGCCGTTGGCGGCCTCAGCTCCAGTCGCACCTCCATGAACAACTCCACTGAGAACCTGAGCTATGCCAGCGATAATTATTATGCCGACGATCTCATTTTACTGGACGACGACGATGATGACGATGTGGACGCCGAAGAGATATCCCTTAATTCCGATGACTGCGTCTATGCGTATCGTGGCGATGCCGCTGACTTTGATATGGCTGCATTGGATGCCAGCACGGGTCGTGGCGGACGTAATTTGGATTTCAGTTTGGTACGCGATGATGAGACGGATTTTCTGGAAATGGACTTTGAGCCAGATCCATCGTCAGAGCTGGAGTTTGCCGCTGGAAGTGCACAGGAGGCAGCTGCTACTGCCGCCGCTGCTGCTGCAGGACACGCCAATCTGCTGCTAATGCAACGCGATTACAGCCAGTTGCAACAGAGTGGTCGGCACATGGGTACGCCCACACAGTCACGTCAGCTGTATAGTTCACCCATTGAGGATTTGGGGTTGCCGTTGCCACTGCCGGCACCACAGGAGGCACTGCAGCGTTTGAGCAAGAAATTCGCACGAATCAGTCTCAATTTGGATCAAATAAAAACCGACGCGGATGATATTGGCTCCGATTTGGATGCGGATGAGCTGCTATGTGGTGGCAGTGCTGGTGGTAAGGACGAGGATGATTACACGGAAGTGGCTGCATCGGATGCCAACATACCGCTTGCACAATCGCTGCCCAGCACACTGGTGTACTCCAGCTTCAGTCGCAGCACCAGCGTGCCCAGCGATCATGTCCATGCCACCGAGGACACCTGCAACTCCAAGCTAACAGGTGCGAAGCCAAAACGCCTGAATACACTCTCCAATTCCTCTTCGCTAGTGTCGACCAGCAAGAGCTGTGCATCATCTTCCAAGTCACGTCGCTCCCAGCCTAGCTTTGATGAACGTTGCTACAGCTGCACCGACTTTCGTGCCGTCTCCTTGCAGCACCATCATCATCAGCAACAGCAGCTGCAGCTGCAGCAACAACAATCTGACGTGGCTCCCATGCTAGTGGCAGCAGCTGCTGTGGTGGCCGCTAGTGCTGCAGCCATGGCCAACAATTCCAACCACTTCGATTTGGGCAATGGGGAAGAAACTTGCTTGGACTGCCTGGAAAAGGAGTTCCTGGCCAACACCATTGGCAAGGACCTTGACCTGAGCAGCTGCTCCAAGTGCAGACGGCGCTTTGGCAGTCGTGGCAGCAGCATCTCACTCTATGCCCGTGCCGAGCAGACACGCTGTCGCAGCGGCTCTCCGGGCTACTTGGATGAGTTCGGCGGTTTATTTAGTTGGCACAATCCTCCAGGTGGCGCCAGCGATTTGGGCCATTACAACCAAAGGTTTATTTCGTGTGATAATAATTTTGGCGGCACGCAGGTGAGTTTAATACCTGACAACTAATTCCAAATTAGTAATTTAATAATTTTACAATTTGTTTAATTTTATGAAGTATAAAGTAATTATGGAAATCAGCTGATTTATCCTAGGAAAAATCAAGAGGTCTATTAGCTTTGTCGGAAGCTAAATGTGCGATACAAGCAGAGAATGCGTTTCCAGCCTCATAAAGTTTATATATTGTTGATCATTGTTAACAGGCGAGTCGATATAGCGGTTTCCGTCTGTTCGTCTGTATAAGCACCTAGATCTCAGCAACTGTAAAAGCTGGAGACACCAAATTTGGAAGGAAAGTCCGTCTATTTATATTTTCAAGTGTCCAATAGACACACTTCTTTGAACTGGAATAGTAAAGCGATACATAATGTAGTTTTAAAGAGTATTTAAGGGAATTTGTAATTTTCTAGTACGATTATTTTAAATCAATGAAATTTTCATTAATTGGAAATTTTAGTAGTAGGAAAAAAAAAGTTGTAAAATTTATTTAACAATGATTACTTATTCCGATTGACTTAATCCAATAAAAGGGTGTATTAAAAAATTGATAGAAATTAATTAATGTCCCTTGAACGTGATTTTAAAGCTGATAAAAAGAGAATATGTTTTTAAAAACAAAATAATTATTATAATTTAATTAATGAAATCATTTATCTCTCCATCTTCCAATTCACCCAATACCTTCTTTTCAGCTGCCCAAGCAAAGCTTTTCGACTGAATCCCTGGTGGCGCGCCTGTCCACGGCGCATCTGTGTGAGGAGGATCTGGTGCAGGCGCTGGACAAACTTCACGTTTCCTACAACGCATCCCTGCTGCATGGATACTTCGAGCAGCAGCAGCAAATGGCAGAGTCACCGCAACATCAGCATGACACGCATGATGTTGGCAACTTAAAGCAGCTGCTGTTGCATGCCTCAAAGCGACAATGTAATCATCGCAAGCTCAAGAAGCTGATCGAGCTAATCACTCAGACGCAGCAGCAGGAACAGGAGACGCCACAACAACAGCTCAATGTGCAATTCAAGCGTGTAAGAAAAATGATTTATTCTTTTACAAAGCCAAATATAATTAAATATATTTTTATTTCTTAGAGCAATGCTGCAAATACAGCGCTGGTGCCGGTGAAGGTTACTGAAATTCTGTCCGCTTGGAAGCGTTATCCTGATCTCTCTGTGCTGCGGCAATTGGATGCGCGTTTTCATCGCGCCAATGTGTTGGGTAAAACCTGCATGATAAACTGTAGAAATAATAAAATATTTACTAACAATTTCCTAATATTATAGGTAAAATTGGACACATTGTGCGGCAGGCGCGACAGCAGCAGCCGTCGTCGGTGACAGCAACAACATCGGCATCCGCAGCTGCAACCACTTCAATCTCATCATCAACGCGACTCGCGCTGCCCGAGTTTATAATGATTCCACAGTATTATGCCTGTGGTGAATTAACATTGACGCGCAAATGTTAGAAGCTGCCACACAGACACACTCACGCACACACAGACACATTCAAACTCAAACACACATTCAACACACTCGAACACTTCAGAACACACCACAAGAATTGTTTATGCGTGGCTGCAATTTGTTGACTTAATCAAATTTCGAAATTATTTGGATTCGCACTGTTTTCGTTTTATTTTTTCATCGTTTTCGACCAAAGAATTATGTTAAATTTAAAATAAATGTAAAAGTAACATAGGCATGTAAACTGGTGACAAAAGCAGCCTGAGAAGTGTTTTATACTCAAGCCAATTCTGCTTAGACTCTACATAAATATCATCTAGCTGTCATATACATATATATAGCATAGCGCATATATACATAGTTTAAGATCTATGTAATCTCATTATACTACTTATATTTATACCGTTTAATGTTTGTTGTTTACTATTTGTTTAAACGCTTCAATAAGTTTGAGCAGAATTGGTTTGAGTTAAACTTTAGATAACAATTTTTTGAAACCCGGAACAGACCAAAAAGTTGCCTGTTTATAAGACTTTCACAAATACACGTTAAGTGGCTGCGCATAAACTTCTTAAGTTAATGGATAAATGAATGTATGCATGGACAGGAGGACAGGACCTCGGGGAGGAGTAGGGGAATACAAATTAGGGCGTCTCGTCGGTAATGTTTAAGCACGTAATTTAGTGTATGTGTTAGAGCGTTATTCCCAATAACCGTTAATCAATTTGCAATATTTATATAGAACCATATGTATGTGTGCGAGCCACGCCCACATGCCGTAAATTATATCACAATATACATAAAGTATGCATAAACAAATACATATATAAACATATGAATAGTTTATACAGCTAAGCTTGTATACTAAACTAAAGCTAAAAACTAAAATACATTGTAAACTGTAAGTAGCAAAGTAAATTCGCACACACACTCAACACACACACACATATGGCGTTTACACGGAGTACAAATCGTGATTAGCATAAATCTCTTTTTACCAAGTTTCAAGTTAAATCGCGATTAGCTGCTGTCGTGTAAACGCGTTAATTACAATTACTAATCACAGACTCACACACATCAGTGTTGCCAAAATAGCTAGATTTTCTTACGCTAGTGACTGGGAATAGCTAATAGGATACCGAAAAACTGCTAAACACTTTGCTCACTCCCGACTAAAAACGAAATGAAATGTTTTCAGGAACTGTTTCAGTAGAATAACACAAATATTTTGTTTGAAGACATGACTTTTGCTTCAAGAAACTATCTTATAAATATTTGTGGCAAAATGAATTTGTAACTAATACAGTTTTTCCAAAGTTTATCTAAATCTAGCTTTAAACCAAAAAGGCTAACCGAAAATTTTCAAATCTAGCTATAAATTAGCTAGGATGGCAGCACTGACTCACAAGCTCATTACATTTCGCAACTAGAGGACGAGAGAGTACGCAATTCACCCACACAACACGCCTCCCACTCTCCCCGCCCACCCCACGCCCTGCAATTAATGCAATGGTGAGAATAATGTTTTGTTTTTAATAAAATTACGCTTTATTAATATTATTTATTATGCACGTGTGATTCATTCTTTTGCCTAACTAAACATGACAACAATTTTTATTGGTAGCGTTGTTGCTGCTGCTGGCGTCCAGCATTATAGTAGCCAGGTGGTGGTCCTCCGCCGGCTGCTCCCTGTCCGGGTCCAGGTCCTGGTCCCATGTTAGGCGGCATGGGCGGAGGCGGTGCTGCAGTCGTGTAGTGCGTCGGAGGCGGCGGTTGCTGTGTCCACGCGTTGGCCGCATACGGCGGCATGGGCACAACGGGCGGTGGAGGCGGCGGCGGTGCATGATACATGTGGTAATTGGCAGCGGCAGCATTGCTGTTCATATTGCCGCCGGGCGGCGGCAGGGGAGCGCCTACAGCGTTCGCAACGGCGACGGCTGCGGCCAGAGGTAGTGCATCACCGCCGGGTGGCGGTATGGAAACAACGGAAATGGGAACAGCGCTTGCCAGCGATTTAATGGACTGTATGTTGTTCAGTTCACCTACACCACCGTTGCCACTTGACTGCGATGGTGGTTGTCCTTGGCCCTCGACATTAGCATTGAGGATTAGGGATTTCACATTGGTGGTGGGACTGTCGGCACGACTAGGTGGCTTTTGGGGCGGACTGTTGGGCTCCTGGCCTTCCTTCTGCGTTGACTGATACAAATCGAGCACCTGGTGACAAATGTCCTCGAGTATCTCCATGGTCACATTCGATACAAACATATCCCACCACCGCTGATGCTGCGGCTGACGTCCCAGCCAATCCAATACGGTAAATTTGCTTAGCTTGCTGGCCAAGTGGATTAATGCAACGGCTATAATTTCTGGCTCCCATTGGAGACAAACAACCGTGCTCAGAGAATCGTTGACGAAATTCCATGCCATTTGCACCATTTTCTGGAGTTTCTGTTGATCACCTTTGAAGCACTTCGCATACTTGAGCAGAAACGTATAGGGATGCTCCACCTGCAGATCAAATTTGATAGTCTGCAGCAGTATGCGTTCCAGTGTCATTACCTCCTCCTTGGGATCGTCGCCAAATGAATAGAAATAGTTGTCGTTGAGTATGCCGCGTGCGGTTTTAATAATGTCGCGACACTTCTTTGGCGTCTCCTCCACTTTGCCGGCGAGGAACAAACAACAGCAGGCGGTGACGTAGCGTGGAAAGCTCTTAAACGAGTGGAACATGTAGAAGCGATGAAAATACACGACACCGGTGGCCATTGTGTTGTGGCCAAGTCCCATTTTGGTGCCGCATTCCATGATGAAGCGTGCGCCCTCTTTTCGATAGCGACGCTCTGTCTCGTAGGTAACCCCGTCCAGTATTGAAGGTGTCTCACGTAGCTCTTTCTTGTCATAGTACCAGCAAGGCATCTCTTAATCCCGGGGCCTTCAGATTTTTGTTTCTTAATAATAACAATTAGAGGTGGAGTACTATCGATGTCCATATCGATGCTTGCGAGTCATCGATGGTTTGCGCTATCGATGCTTAACGATAGTTTTTTCAACTGACAACAGGTGGCGCCATTAAAAACTGACGGCCGTGACTTTTTAAACAGACTTTATTTTTTGATAGTGAATTTAATTATAATTATTATCTTCGCATTTTTTTTTAATAGGCGGCAATTAATTTATTATTTCATTTTACTATATTATAAAGTGTTATTTCAAAACATTTATTTATTGATGACTAAATCTGCCACTATTATAATTATTAAATAAAAATTATTTTTACTGTGAGGGCGTTTCAACAGTAGATGGCAACTGTGAATGTTCTGATCGTAAAACAGCTGATATTAAATGCAGTGTGACCATGTGCCCAAAATTCAAGCGTCGAAAATCTTAGTTGTTTGTATTTTCAACGTACTACGAGACAATGGAGTCGGAATATGTCACCCAACATCAAATGTGTGCTTTATTTTAGTTGTTGCTAACCCCACATGTAACATACTTAAACTACCAATTTTAGACTGGCCTTTCTATCTGTGGACTTTCCACAGTTAAAGCTGACGTTGGCGTCGACGGCAGTGGCAGCGGCTGCAACAGCGGCGGCGTCTGCAACAAATGGAACGACACTCGCTCTACCTGTTGCCGAGTCCATGGCCAAATGGTTGCCAATTAGCCGCAATGCCTTGGCATAGTTGAGGTAACTATTAATATAACTAGCCTTTCCAGTTGTCGTCGGAGTCAGAGTCACAGTCGTTAGCTTAATATGCACTCCTCACCAGAGTAATGCGGTCAGTAGCTTGCTCACTAGTTTGACAGCCTATAACAGGAATTTGGTTATGAGCCCGAACTCTTCCAGTTTTCCAGTTTCCGTCCGTCATATGTGAATTGTCTTCTATATTTCTTTGCTTGTTCTCCGCCCACTTTTGTCGCATTTGGTGTGCCTTATTTCGCTTTGCATAACAGCAGTCGAATATTGCAAAATATGGAGGAAAAAATAACTGGTTTGCATTTTTCGCTTGAGGAAGTGTGCTGAGAACAAGCAACGGCGCACCCTAGGGAGTCCCATGTGCTATACCCAAAAACTGGTACACATGTACCTAACTTGTCAAATTTTAACTATTTATATTTTAAATGGGTTATATTTGGCAGGCCTAGAAATCGTTTTTATTTAACTACATATTTCTCTTTTGCTGCGTGTGTTTTCACAACTTGATGTACATTTTATTTTGCTTGTCCGTCTTTAAGCTTTGCGTTTGCCTCACATTTTACGCCCCAAGCGCTGTACCCAAATCCTGGTACATTTGTAACTTAACTGGTAGGTGTTGGTACATTTGAACTAATTTTTTCTTTAAGTTGTACATCTTAAGTGGTACGTTTTCTAGAAATGGTACATTTGACGTCTGCAGATAAACAATCTATAAAATATTTATTAGGTACTTTTTATTAGCTCAGAGCTTCGTATATTTTTTTATTCGCCCGTCTACTAGTTTTGACTTTGTCTCACATTTCAATAAAACAACAATTTGTATGCACAGTTGCAGTTACGTCTGCATTCTTAGTTTCTTGCTGTTGCTGTTGTCTCGCTGCAATGTTATTAACCTTGCCCAGTTTGTGTTTGGAGCCTCATGTCTGCTGGCTGCTGTCTGCTGTCTGCTGTCTTCTGCCTGCTCCTCGATTCCTTGGGGGGCTTCAGACAGGTCCAAGTATTTACTAGTCAATAGAATTGTGCCGGTTGGTCCAAGCGTCAATAACCAGTTTCTTTATATGCGTTCTTTGTATTAGCTTTTACTTGGCTCGATCGCCGGCTCTCTCTCCCTCTCCTTGTTGCGAGTATATGACTGTGGTTACGCTCTCTCGCTCTCTTGGAGTTTATGTACGCTCTCGATTTACCTTTTGGCCGTTTAAGACACGTTTGCAGCTTCGCTGCGCTTGGTGCTGCTCAACGCTTTTTAGTCACTTTTGATACGTCGTCAGCGTCGCCAGTTACCAAAGCGGTTCGCGCAGCTGAAAGCAACAACAACAGCAGTAACAGCAGCAGCAGCAGCAACAACGTTCATTCCGTCCACTTCAACCGTAGTTGTTGTTTTTGTACACACATACAACTTGTATCTCTTAATGCGCGTTCGTTTCGGGCTACGGCTCTGCAAAAAATAATAATAAAAGAAGAAAAAGTAAATAAGTATTATAAAGAAGTGGCTCGAGTGCTAAACAAAACATCAGCAAAAAAGTTAAGAAAAGAAGTGCTTGCCTAGGCATTAAAAAAAAGTTTTTCAATAATAGAATAGCAATAAAGTAATAAACGAGTGAATAAAAAGGAAAACGTAACAAAAGAGTTAAGAAAAAGAAAATGTGCTATAGAAAAGTTAACACAAAGTAACCAAACCTCAAGTTTCATATCGTGTGCGCGCTCTCGCTCCCCCTCTCTCTCTCTTTCTGTCTCTCTCGAGCTCTTTCGCTCTCACGCACTCACTTCCCACCCCCCGCAGACAACCCTCTCTACTGCATGCATTCCTTGGAATCATTCTATGTGGATATATATTATCGTGAACGTTTCATTTGGAATATTTTTTACGTTATACCTCAGTCTATAACGCTAAATAAGTAAGTTATATCCACACATTTTATGTTAATTATAAACTACTTTACTTAACGTTAGTTTAATTTACTCCCACGTGCCTCGTGCATTATAAATTGGCTTAATTTCTGATTTATCAGCCGCATTTCATTATACTCGAAATCGGCGTCGCTCAATTAAGTGTTAAGTGTTTGGCGATTAGATCATCCGAGAGGCGCGTCAAGCCGCTTAGCCAGGTTAATAAGTGTTTTTGGCCGCAAGACAAGGCCACTTTTCATGCTCTCTCTCTCATAATCTCTTCCTCGCTCCCGCACGAGTTGATTGAACCTGCAACAAGGCAGCATCCAGCCATGTGGCAAGTAGAGTTACAGGCAGCTGTTTCCTAAATAAAACTCGAAAAAGGGGTAACTAAAATTGTAAACGCTGAAATCCTACGCTGTACAGTGCGCTTCATAATTATAGAAACAACGTTTATTAATCATGTTTTTTATTTAGCTATTGAAGCGTAGTTTTTATGATTCATTCCAGATGAATACTAGATAAAAACACTATTTCTACTTATTACAAATTAGTCGACTCATTTTGTGTGTTCTAGTCATAAGCTGCATCTATTGAAATTGCAGCTAATTAAAGTCAAGGCTACGAAAAATGACAGTTTTTTACCAATTATCACTTTTGAGTCAACAATTTTCTTAATCTTTCGTTTATTAAGTAAATCTAGTTGAGTTTTCGTTTAAGGTTTTTGTATGGAAACTCTTTATTTATCTATAATTTGGCTCAACAGGATAAGCTCTTGAATTTAAGGAGCTAATCATATAGAAAGTTAAATAAAATTATTCATTCTATTACATTGCTTTACCAATATTTTTAATGGTTAATATTAAAAACTTTACTATTTAAATTCGAATTAATTTTTTAGTTTAAGTGCAATAGGAAAAGTTTTTATATTTTAAAAGTTGTAAACACAGGAGAAAGTTTTCTTAACAGACTTTTAAAGTTATTTGAATTTATATAACTCAAATGTTATTAACAATTTTGCACCTATTTTTATGGCCAATATTGTAAAACAATGCAGTAGCCTAATCACAATTGCAATTCGTATCTTGATGTGGTTGCTTTTGTTGTTGTTGTTGGTGTGGCTGTGCCTAACTAGCCCATGTTGATTTTTTTTTGTACCAGGCTGTTGAGTTGGCTTTTGAGGTTTTGCTTTCCACACAATATGTTAACAATTTTGATTGGCAATAGCGATGCGTGGTGTTTGCATTGTTTTTACTAGTTGCTGCCGCCAGCTTGAATTTGTTGCATGTTGCAAATTGCAACTGCAGCAGCAACAACAACAAACTGCAGTAATTGTTTTGGCCGCCGCCAAGCGTAACCAACACAACATCCCAATGGAGCGGCGTTGAACTCTCCGTTTCGGGCCGAAAACACTTAACAAATGATTCTCCTCACAAAACACATTCTTGGCCACCTCAAAAAATAAAGAAAAACCGCACGCAATGGCAGATGAAATTGATGTAGCAAAAAAGAGACAGAAATAAACAGGCATAGAGAGAGAAAGGGAGAGAGAGAGAGACAAGTACCAAACGCACAACGCACTCGACTTGGCCATAAATCACGCGTGCCTTTGCCATATTTGTGGTACTAGGCCCAGTCTCTAAGACGCAGGCCACAACCCATCAAATGTCAGCTACCTTTTCGAGTTGTTTTTTATTGTCTTCATAGACAAGTAGTTTTGGCCATATTTGCGGTAACCAAAGTGCTCGTAATTTTAGATGACTCTTACAAGTTCCTTAACATGGCCAAAACTTTTGGCATCATAATTGCCTCAAAACATTTAAGACATAACTGTGCTTCTTATATTATGTCAGCTTTGACAACTGCGTAAACAACTAGAATATTTTGAGATTGCTTTGTTTGCATGGAATTTGTTTACAATATTTTTAAATTTTTATCAAAACATTAAGAAAACATCAAGCTTAATCAAGCGTATCAAACTTAGGAAACAATTTCTTATTCTAACAACCATTTAGTGACGTAAAAATTAATAATATATGTATGTATAATTTATATGGCTCATACTATTTGATTTAGTATAAATGTTGATTCATTTTTAAATACATTATAAAGAAAATAGGTAATAAATTAAGTGCCTAAATATTTATCTCTAGTTTTGAAGTTCTCTTTATTTAATGCAATATTTACCCATGTTTTGGCTTAATTCAAACGCCTAAAAATAAATACATGTTATAAAATGTTAAAAAAAAGGTTAAAAAATACGTAAATTAATCAAAATTCAGTACATTCTATTTTTAATTAAATGAAAATATTATTAGGAAATGCGACTACAAAAATCTATTCAAGTTATGTGTTGTTCCTAACTCAAGACGCAGATTTAGAGCTTTACACACCCATTATTCACAACATGGGGCAGAAAAGTAGAAAAGCTGAGTAATTTTCTCTGTAATGCGTTACACTTAATTCAATCGCAGATATAAACAGGCAAGAGAGCACAGAGAAGGTAGCCGCTGACCCAGTTCGTCTCTGACTTGTAGTGGGTCTTGAGGAAGAACCCAATCAGAGCCCCAAGCGCCCTATTATTATTCTCTGGAGAAGATAGGAAAGCAAAAAAATTCTGTTAATTCATTTAATTTCATTTAAGCCAAGCAAAAAGTCTGGCAAGAGCAGTCATCAACGAAGCTTAGCCTTTGGCCAAAACTTATTAATAAGTGTTACTTCGTTTTTTATATATTTTTTATTTTTTGTTTTTATTGTGTATTTCTTTTTGTGTTTCTGTCTTTCTACCTATATATAAAACTATCAGTAGATATTGCTGACCTGATTAGCGACAGCACGCACACTTGGCCTGGCTTAGAGCCAACTGAGTTTGAGTAGAAAGTGTCGCCACTCTCTTTTTAGCTTTTGGCCCAAAGAGCTTTCTGAGCATTGTGACATTTGATTGGCCTCAGCTCAGAGTCAGCTTATTGAACTATTCGTTTGGGCTTTTAGGCTTGGTTAACGCCTCGTTCCCATGAAATTTCAGTGGCTCTAATTGAAAAATAATAAAAGTCAACCAGTTTCTGCCTTCAAAGTTGTTTCTCAACTTTGACATACAAAAAGGTGTTGTCAAAAGTTCATTGAAAAAGCAAGAAAATAATGTTTATAAAAAAGGTTTTTTTACTCGTTTTAAATATTATGACAATGCCGTGTGTTACCTGTCCAACTGAAATGAGCTATTAACTTTAACTTGTTAATAATATTTAACAGTCAAGCGGCAAGAAATTATTGTCTTTTATGTATATTTTGTTGCTTTCGTCGTTGTGTGTTGAAAATTCTAATTAAAAAACGTTAGCAAAAAAAAAAACATGGAAAAAATAACATACATTGATGGTTGAGAAGATTCTCACATATATATACATGAGATGCTTCGCTGGCGATTTTTATAAGCCATTGTTATATACACGAAGCGGAGGAACTGCTAAAAGATCATGTGTAGATATTGTTTAAATTTTTGAGAATGTTGCGTAAGAAAATGAGCTTTGTGTGTATAATGAATGGAGTCTAGTGTTCATTATATAAATCTCATAAATGTTGGGGTTACGATAAACTCTTCACATGAAATTACCGTGTCAAGAAGGTGAAAGAATCCGCCAAGTTAACGAAGACATTTATAACTCCCACACTGCAAGAAAATTCGTACTATAATGAAGGTTTGAATTTGTTATAATTTACATAGAATTTTTTTTTTATTAAAGAAATTCAGTTTGAACTGATAGTAACACAGTATTTAAATGGAAAATCTTTATTTATTAACAATATTTAATTTAAGCAAATGTAAAAAAAACTTTAAATAGTATGAATTGAAATTGTTTTTTCTATGTACTCCAAACGCTTTTGCAGTCTTCCTCGTGTTTACCCAGCACTTGATATTTGCAAATACCTTTATTCAATCAAATGTATTGAGTTGCTTGAATTGAAAATTGAAGCGCGTATCTCAAAGGTATGCTCTGTTTAAGCTGAGAAAAAATCGTACTAAAGATAAATAAAAATTAGTTTTGAATTCAGCCTGTTGGGATTGTATGGAATTATTCTTAAATCAAGAAGCTTAAACATAAATGTATTCATAAGAGATAATATAAATATAAAATATAATAAAAATTAAATAGTATTTAAGTTGGCATTAAATAGTCCAATTATTCCATATACGGATAAAAATATCCGTGATATCCATAACTCTACTATTGTTTAGTATTGATTCTACTGTATTTTTTGTCTGTGTATACAACACATGAAAGTTATTTGAGGAACTGGAAAGCTGAGTTATTGAAAACGCTTTGCATTCAAAGCTAATGAATGAATAGAAATCATATTGGGAGCATGACTAAAGCATATTTCCCCAAATAGCATTTCAAACTCTCTAAACTAGTTGTTATGCATTTCGAAAAGTCTGTTTAGTAAGTTGCAACTACTATTAAGCAAATCAAATTTCAATCACTTAGCAATTTTCGACGCCCCATTTTTGGGCTGAACGCGTTAAATGAATTGAATTGGAGTCGGATTGGAGTTTAAGATGGAAGCTGACGACTCTACGGGGCCCAAGACTGAAGGCCGTATCGACACATGGTATCGGGTTGGTTGTTTCGTATTCCTCAACGTTTCTACTCCATCGTATAATGACTAATAATGCTGTCGTTTTGCGTGCAATAAGGCAACAATCTCAGAGCTATAAACTCGATGTCTTGAGAAACGGCAACTGGAAACTGGTTTTTTCCTTCTTTCTTTTCAATTTGTTGTCAGCTAAACACACATTGCATTTTGCATGGCCACATTTGAGTCAACGTGAAACAATCATTTAAGGCTTTTGTCTTATACGATCCGGTCGGAGATTAGTCTACAATATACCAAAAATTAATTGCCTTTGTTTTTGTTTATCTTTCGCTTAATGGGCAGAGATCTCTGTCTATGCGAAAGATCACTAACTACAAGTTCTTTGTTAAAATAATTCATAAATACGGCATAAGGGGAAATGGCATATAATTGGCTCAATTACAAAATCAGTTAAGATATTTATGAAAACTTAGATACTAAACATTGTGGTTGCTTTCTCTTTATCTCACGAGATCTTAACAGAATAAATTATATTACGCTTTAAAGATATAAAATCTTGATTTTTTCTTACTGAGTTTAGTTCGTCAGCAAATTAATTATGCCCCATAAATAGTCCAAATTTGTCGTAATTAAAGTAATGAAAACTCTGATTACTGACAGTATTTTAATGACTGAAAATTGAAGAAAAATAATGGTTTCAACAATGATTAATTTCAAATCATAAACAATGATTTGTAATTAAAAAACATACAATTAATTGCAAGTATTAAATCATTTGCAACAAAAGGAAGCTATTTGTTTTAGCCTTGGTCTGTTGATCTCTTAAATTTGTACTGCCAAATCAATACCAAGTTGTTGTTCTGACCTCTCGTTAACCAAATCGAATCCATTTCAGCCAATAACAAATTTGTTACAAATCGCACGAAATTGGCAAATGAACGTTTTGAGTTTTGGCCATTCCGACACGTTCCAAACCTACAGTTGTAGTAATGCTAACTAATTTCTTAACTCTTTTGTGCCTCTCTCTTTACACCTCTTTCCTTCTCTCACCCTTTGAGGCCACGGAGAAGGGTAATTGCCGCGGTTAAGCTCTTGATTAGCATTAGACTAGACGTCGAGTTTAGACCTGTAGACCTGTCGAGTTGTAAAGTTGTGAAGTTGAATGAACCTCGGGCTTAATTCTTTTGAAATCTTCTGTTTTTCTTTAGTTTCTTTGTTAACACTTTTGTGGAAACTTCCGCTATGCAATTGGCCACAGTTGAAGTTACAACGACTCTAATTGAAAATTCATTTTGTTAATTTGTTAACAATTAATTGCATTTGATTGAGACTTTTGCTGTCATAACTTTCACCATTCAAAATGGTTATTATAAATGATAATTTCATAAGTGACTTGACTTCTTTTGCACTCTACAGCGGAGTATCTCCCTATTATACTGCTTTTCAAGCCCACAAAAACGTCTACAAAGCCCACAAAACTGTGACAATCAAAAAAATAAAATTTTATATATGTAAAAAGAAAAAAATCAGCGTTACGTCCGTTAAAGTTTTGACACGCGGGTTATACAAATAGTCTACTCGATGTGTTAGGTGTAGGTGTTCAGTTGGACGCGGTCCGATTTCTTTTTTGTTTTGGCTTTATTTTGTTTTATTTTGGCGATTTTTATATTTTTATAGTTCGACTACCCCTTTTGGCTATCTTGGCCTAAATTTGCATAATTTATGTAATTTCTGACCATTTTTTATTGACTCCCAATCGAATATACAAAAAATACAAAAAATGTTTAGCCTGAAGCTTAGAAATATTTGTTGCTTTACTCTTTGATTGCAATAAATATTGACTCGTTGTTTATCTCAAGCAATTTGACTCTAATCCAAAGTTTATTTATAGTTTTTTGAGTACACATTGTTAGCCTATTTGATATTTGTCAGATGAGCTGAACTTATTTATTTGCTGACAAATTGACATTGGATTGTTTTAGTTTCAGAGTTTTTATTTTTTTTGAAGAGTTTCAAAGAAATGAGTACAGTTATAGTTACCGGTCTATATTTTGGACTTAAATATAAACTTAAAATACAAACTTAGGTTTTATATTATATATAACAAATACAAATACAAATATATTACAGTGATCTATATTCATTTCTAAAAGACTATTATCTTAAAAAAAATGTATATGTTGTGCGATCTTTTCAGTGTATTAGTTTTTACTCAAAATAAATGTGTAAAGATTAGCAAATTAATATATTCAGCCAATACTAGTCTTAAGATCGTTTAGAACATGTACTAACAACATAAAGCTTATTCTATTTTAAGCATTTTAATCATACAAAAAAGATGACAAAAACTATTAACTCAAATAAATACATATTTTAATAAACTATGATCACATAAAATATGTATAAAATTAAACTATTAAAATTTCTTAAATTTTTTTTTAAGTTATCTTAAGATTTCCCTTCTTCCTTGTTATATGGTATTATTAAGTTATTAAGTCTTAGTAATTATAGCCTTGACTAGACCATTACTCTCTCTCCCTCCAAGTCTCTCTCTCTCTCTCTCTCTCCTTGTTCCTCTTTCTCTCTGTGATATTCTGTTCCCCTTTCGGTTCTTACAAAGCTTCTCTTTGTTATTGTTGTCTTTGAATTTAATAACTGCACTTTTTGGAGTCATGTCAACTTGTTACTTTTTCCCAAGTGAACCAGAACTTTGTTTTGAATGTGTTTTGAATATTGTATTTTTGTATACCTGAGATGACCTTGTTCCCACAGAACCTGTACGGTGAGCACTGGCTACTAGCCCCATTTTGTTTAATTTACTTGACAACGAATATTTCTGTCTTTTTGTTGCGGTTTCATTTCATTTCATTTTGTTTCATTTCGTTTACGAAAGCAAAGCAATCAGCAAAAAGTGGAAGACGACAGCAAAGTTGAAAAAGAAGACAAAAAAAAACTTAATCAAGCGACCGCAGAATAAAGAAATCAAAAGGTAGCCACGATAAATTCAAATCAAAGTCTCGGGGTCTAATTTATGGGCTATCTACCCATTGACTCGACTTTGTATTCACATCTACTTCTTCCCGCGTACTGGAAGATAACTGCAGACGGCTCTAAATCTGCAACCGTTGCACGTACGTCTTTTGCTGCACCCACGTTCCCAGCTGCTCCAATCTGATCCACATGCTCTCGTCATTGTTGTTGTTGTTGTTATTCTTCCTCTTTCTCTTGTTGTTGGCTGATTAAACGCCCACCTACTTTTCCCGTCATCATTTCGTTTCTATCCAATTCGTCTGTCGGTCTTCTGGACTAACTGGGCTTATCATTTGGCTGACGGGCTTGTCTGACTGACGATCATTCATTCAAGTGTTGTGTGTGCTCTTAAGTGCCACTTTGTTGCTGCAATCCGCTTCCGTTCCCTTTACCACTCTCCCTCCCGCTCTCATTCCTACTTTCCCGTTGAGGCGTGTCATCGCCTACCTTTCTTAGTGGAGCTGGAGCTAAGGCTGTGGCTCCTCTTCTGCGTTCTCATCCATTGTTTCTCTTTTAGACTCTGTATTTGCAATATTTAAAAGGGTCTCAAGAGTATGTTAATGATAATAGTAGAAAAATAAATTTTTATAATGATCAGCTTCGAAATCGGATGTGAAACTGCCAAATTTGTATGTATGAACACTTAAAGATCAGAGTCTATACCGATGCTAGGGTTGCTTCGTAGAACACTTAATGCTGTTTTTGAACAGACATTTGAAGACAATTAAACATTAAAAAGCATAACGTTTTATGTACCAAATAAATTTGCCTAACCAAAAAACAGGGTCTCTTACTGTCGATATGCTTCACAGCCTTCCTTACTAATTTTTTTCGAGCTCTCCCGTACTTCATAATTTTTGCGGATCTTTTGTGCTACTTCCAAAGTGAATTTGGCACACAGTCACCGCTTCCCCCTCGTTCCTCCCTCCTTGCTACTTCCCTCACAAGTCAGTTCCGTTGTTCTGCCTGTTTGGCTGCCTCATCTTCGTTTTGCCATTCAAAAATGGGGAAATTTTTTTTTTTTTTTTTGCCTAATGGCATTTTTATGCATTGCAAATTGCGCTGCGCCTGTTTCCAGTTAGGAATTTTTGTAGAGTCATACGGCAAAAGAAAAATAGAAACAAAGAAACATGACAGAAATACTTAAATTATTTTTTCATGGGCTAAACTGGTACATAATGGGCGGTACCTAGTTTTGGATGAAGTCAGCGAAGATTGATTTATTATTGAACTCGGCATATTCGGAAGCAACCTTTCTTACACTAAATGAGTGAAGTATAAATAATGAGTTTTTACATGGGACTTACATAGATTTAATATTTGTATAAAGTTCTTTGTTTACGGATTGTTGGGGTTTTTAGTTGCTTTTTTGGGGATCTTTTAAACTGAATTAATTCAGATTTTTAAGTCAAATATATTTAATTTATTTCTTATAAGTTAATTAATTAATAACATTTCAATTCACTTTAACCATGCTTTCAAATTATTTTATATTTTAAATGGCTTATTTATTTATCGCTTATATAAATTCCTCTTTGCTGAGATAATCGTTTAAGTCTGCTGTAATAACTAGAATTACCCATAAGCGGCCCGATTCATTCATTCATTCAGAATTACGCATTCTGAAATAATTGTTAAGACGCATTAAGAACAAGCTACAGTTGCTAAGCAAACGTGATTTATGCAATCATTTACAAACACAAAATAACAATAACAATAAGGCAAAATGTATTTATAGAGCGCTTGCAAATCTCAGATTTTTTTTGCATAATGACATGAATGCTGACGAAGATGAACTCAATAGTTTGTCAAGCTGGAATCGAGAAAAACAGAGGGCGAGAGATCGTCTATGTATCTCTAACAGAGAGGGGGTGGGTAGCCAATCTTAATAGATTGCCACATAAAAGTCTGAATAAGCTTTGTGGTTTTCCCACGCGATTTGTTTATTTATTGTACTTGTATTTGTTGAAGTGATTTAGCGATTTCTATTGGCTGCCCATCAAATGTCACCAGCTACACTGCAACCAAAATAAAAGTTAAAAAAAAAAAAAAACAAATGAGGGCAAAAGTTTATGGCACAGTTACGAAAGCAGGAATCGACAACAAAATCAAAATCAAAATTGAAATCGAATTGCAAAGAAACTGAAACTATAATCAAATTATTAGACCAAAACAATTTGGCCGCAAGGTTGCTGCGAAAACGCTTTGAACATTTCATTAGAGCAGAAAATATGATTTTTAATGAGTTAAGCGAATTTGCATAAAACAAACAAAGAAAATCAAAAAGTACAAGACACAAAAAACAACAATAAAATACAGAAGGCGTGCCAAAAAACAAGAGATCAATTATACACTCAGACCCTGTCTTATATAGTATTGACTAAATATATAATGGATAGTTCAGTACTACATACTACTGGCATTCACTTTTCATATCGAAACTTCCTGCAATGTACTACAGGCAGGGAAAACTTTGAGTTGAAATATCTCAAAGTGTGTTGCACAACTGCTGAGAATAGCCGTGCAACAAACACACCACCACAAACAACAACTACAACAATTGTAACAATAAACAATACTTCGCTACCTTTAACGCCTGATTTCGTAAGTTTCCCGCAACTGAAAATGGCCAAAAGGCAGTCTGAAGAAGCCGCAACAATTGCAAACAGCTAAACTCACTAAAGAAAAAATACACAAAATAAATTCATGTAAAACATGCTGACTGTGGAGGGAGTACAGCTAGTGAATACCCTGTACTCGAGTCGAATGGAAATTTAATTTAGACATTTTCAACTACCTAACACTTTGGTTATGGTCTTCATTTCAACATTAAGCTTTATGAACAAAGTAAATAGTATATTTAAATTTATAGTACCCTTTTAACTATCAACTACAGGGTATACTTAACCAAAATGAGATTGCAATTGTGTAAAACTGTATTGTGTAGGAGTTGAATTCGGGTTTTCAGTTAGAGTTTGTTTGAAAATGTTTTGCACTTTTGCATTAAACTCTTTCTGGGACAAAGACTTTTCAAACACACACACACATTTACACACACTCTTACACTGAAAGAAATGTTAATGAATCTTTTAATTTGAGCTGCAAATCAAATAGAGCTCTCTGACTCAGGCCCAGACAGAAAGTGAAAGTCCATTCATCCATCTCGATGTGTGCAAAATACTCAGTCGTCTCAAATAGAAATGCGATCGCGCCTTTTGTTTGTTCAAAAATAAAATAAAATTGTTTTGTGCGTTTCACACGCAAGTTTATTACACTTTCAACTTTGACTTGCCGCCGAGTGTGCGAAAAAAAAGCAGTCAAAACAGTTAAAAACAGTCGAAATCAACAGCAGAAAAATGTAAACTGCAATCGAAATCAGTCTCAGACACGGACACTCATGACTTGGCGAAAGGTGTTTACACAAATTTCGTTATGCATAGGGTATATACAGTCGTGTAATGAGATCATTTTGGTGGGAATTAGCGATGAGCCATAAACTTAAAGCAGGGCTTAAATGTTAAGTGTTTAAGGGCAGATTTACCATGTAACATTATCTTTAACATGTGTGTTAAGCAGCAGGGATTGAAAACTCGTTAGCTGTCTACTTAGTTGGCAATCAAGTTGAAGGAAAAATCCAAAATGTGTGCATTAACACACTTGTTTTATTTGTTAATTAACACTTTTACCTATTATTGTATTGGTGAAAATAAAAGACCAAAGCTTTAGTTCAGCGAAAGCATTAACTAAAATATTTTTATCAACTATTTTGGCTCATGGAATTGGAAAACTGAATTAACGTATACCAAACTATTTATTATGCGGTTTTCTGTTAGTATATTAGTAATTCTTAAATATTCTACTTATAATCTGATCATTTTATCAAGAAACAGATTCAGTTTAGATTTTAAATTTACGTTTTTAAATTAAATCATTAATCTCCAAGCTTTTTTTTGTCGTAAATTTTTTTTAAACTTTTGTTAAATACTTAAAATTGCTTAGCACAAATAAATAATATTAACTTGCATTCACTCGACAGATTTTGTGATGGACTGCTCATTTACATATACAGTTTTTGATTTAGTATAGCACACAGATACTTGGCTGCATATTTATGATACTTCTCTAAACTGTTATTGGTCTACGTTCAAATGCATTCCACTTTGTAATTGTTTTTATTTAGAGCTCTTTTAAAACTATCTGGGTTTGAAGGTTTTGGGAGCACTTAGTTTTGATTTTATACCACTGATATATATATAATTTATATTAAGATAAATATGCCAATTGCTTCTTCTTTGTAGCACAAATGTAAGTACAGCAAATCCAATTAGTTACTAACTAAGCCACGTGCCTGTTCAGGATACAAAATTTGATTGTTGTATTTTTCAATTATTTTTCGTTAATTTTGGAATATTTTAGATGGAACGACCATGTACAATTTAGCTTGTTTACAATTTTATAAATTGTTTTTTAGAGATATGAATAAAATCCTCTTTATAAACAGATAAATTTCCGAAATTTATAGATAACAATTTTGACAATGTTGATCCCTTTAATGAGATGTTACTGTTCGAATATAAAACTGATTACTTTAGCCGATTATCTATTTTATCAATTTCAATTCCATGTTGTTATTTTTGTCACAATAGTTCAGTATGACGAAAAGCGATTAATTTTCATGAACTTGCTGTTCAACGGTTTGTTTTACACTTTATCAATCGCCTTGGGCCCAATGTGGCACAGGTATTACCTAGTTTGTAAAGCAACGCAGACAATCAGTTCGTGGCATAAAAGACTGATAAGAGTTATCAGTTATCACGACAGTTGTAGTTGTTGCTGAGCAGTTTGTTGAGTGCAAAATTGAGTGACCAGTTTGCTGACCAGTTTTGGTTTGCCAGCTCATGTGGAAAGGAGGCGCGTCATGCCCCTCATAAATGTGGTAAGCAGCATCTTTCTGGAGCGTCTGTTTTCCCCTGACTAGAAAGAAGAAGAAATTTTGCTTACTTGCAACAATTATTATCTGTGCGTCACGGTGCATGCAACGTAACGTTCGGCGGTCGCACGATTTGCCGATTCAACAATTCCCCGATTTGCCCGATTTACCGATTCATTCGCTGCGTTGAAAAATATTAAATTGTAAATAAATAAGGCTGAAAAGAATTATGTTCGTGTCGCCAGCGAGTGCGAGTGTTGTGTTTATGTGTGTCTGTGAGTGTGTATGTGTGTGTGTGTGTTTGCGATTGTGTTTTATTTTATTTTTTTGTATTCTTCTTTCTTTTTTTTTAGTAGTAGTACTTAAGCGCACCTCAGACGCTGCGGTCGGCGATCGGCGGTCGGAAATGTCGTTAGTTGGTTGCCTTCACTTTTCGCTTTTCGCTGTTGAAGAAGAAGAAAAAGTATCGCAGCACACCTTTCCTACCTTTCGCCTTTTAGACCAAACTAAATGAACGCTTGTTTTAGTACTAAATCGAACAGTGCGAAAATTGGCAACGAAATCGCTTAACGAAATTTTAAATCATTCGCTCAATTTATTCGCCGTTTTTATTATTTGTGTTGTTTTGTGTGTGTGTATGTGTTTTTTTATGCTTATCATTGTTATGAATAACAATTATCTATGTTATTTAAATGTATAAACGATAACAAATATTAAACGACATTTAACTCTTTGTGCATTTGAGCTAAATATGAAATAAAAAAAATATATATATAGAAGTGCCTTGGTGTTAAAAATATTATGGTTTTTGCACATCGTATAAGGATTACACAGAAAAACAACATACGAACCATCCGATTCTTAACGAACACAGGTGAGAAATAGTCATATCTCTGTACTCTGTGTACCAAATGGGCGTGGCATGTACTTTTGTATATCTTATCTTGAGTGTACTAAAAATGTTGACAAGACAAAAACAGCCCCGTAAAAGTGCTAAAAATTATAAAGTTTTGACATCACTTCAAATTTTAATGAATGCACGAACTTTTGAGTGAAATTTTATTGTTCTAAACACATGATTCATACACAAAAAGATCACTTTTAGCTGTGTGTAAAATTGGATTGGAATTTGTAAGCTTTGCTAAGTATAAATAAGCTTGTCATTTTGATATAAATATGCTAATACCAGCAAAGACTCATAACACAAACATACTTACGTACAAATGTGTTTATTTCCCTCTTTGGGCATACTTATTACGATAATATATCGCAAAGTGCCGCAATACTTGGCCCATCGGGACAAGTGAGTCATTTGACAGCGTCCAAGTACAGAAAAAAAAAACACAAACGTGCTCACATTGTCAGATGCAAACAGAGAGATCCCCTTTATCCAATAATTCATCAGAGCTTTGTTGTTTATGAGAGGCCAACAACTGGCAACAACGAGCAACACAAAACTGTTTAAAATTTATATGAACCAAAATAAACAGAGATTCTCTTACGCAGAACAGAGAACCAAGGAGCGAACGAATGAAGAACTGAACGAAAGAGCCAAGGAGCAAAGCTAGAAACAATGCGAAGCCATGCCGGCAAAAAGAAAATTAAAATTATACAAGTTATAGACTAAAAGATACCATTTTCTGTGCTTTCTCTTTGTGATCTAAAGTTTTCTCTTTTACAATAACTCATTGATCACTTTTCACTCTTAGAATTTGTTTAATTTCACTCTCTTTTTCCAATACCTCATTTACTTTGTAGACTTTCTATTGTAATATATTCATCGCATACCCAATTTCAAGTATGTTTCAAGTACAGGGTATTCCAAAATCAACAAAATATGAAACAATTTATAACTGCACATTGCTGTGGCAAGTGAACTTTTGCAATTAAAAAAGCTGCTGGCAACTGGCAGACGGTTCGTGATCCCAGCAAGAAATCCAGATGGCCACACCGAACGTTTTCAAATTTCCGCAATCTCTGACCAAATACTTTCTGTACACACTGTATAGAAGAATATGAGGAAGCAGCAGAGGCAACCAGACTATGATCTAATAAAATAATTTATGCTTTTCTAAGAACATTTTCCTGCCCTTCTCGAAATTCTTTTTTTGGTTTTTCTTTTTCGATCTGCTTAGGCCTTTTTTTTAGGTATTTTATTTATAGACGAGTACGAAATGTGACGCATTTCGTTTAATTTGGCATGTGAACTTATTTATTTTTTTATTTTTTTGTCGCATTCGTTTTTTTGTATTTGTTTTTAATTTCGAGTGAATGACTTGTGTGCGTTTTTATTTTTATTTAGTACATGTGACAACTTCTCTCAATTGGACAACGCATTATCGCTAGGCGTAAATACATGTATGCACGTAAAGCCACTATACACAGTAATATATACATATTTATATATACCTATATCACTTGTCTTCCTCATGTGTTTGTGGCGCTTTTCGCACGGTTCCAAAGTTCAAAGTAGTGAGCTTAGTGGGCCAAAAAGTTGATGGATGCATTTGTTAAAGCCAAAGGTAAATAACTTCCGACTAATAATTATTATACAGGGTGTCCCACTCTACCGGTAACTTTCCGCTATACTTATACTTAGTTGCTCTATCTTATCTTTATCTTCTTGAGCATTTCTACCAAAGAAAACATCAAGACAACCTTCAACTTCACGTATTTCGAGTTGTATATATTTATGTCTGGTCTCAGCGATAAGCTGACGAGGAAGCCAAAGATACAAGATTGATGTCATTCGCACGCTGTGATTTAGCACTGGCAATCTAATACCCTACATGTGTGAGTTCGTCTTTCCCTTCAGTGGACAGCTGTCAAAAGAGTTCTGTTTACACATCCAACAGATTTTGAATATCGAGCTGATTAATTGTTCACGATTTGTTGCAGTTATGACAGCTCCACGTAGTATAGAAAGTCTCAAGAAAGTGAAAACTGCTGAAATGACGTAAAGTAATGTGTTCTAAACAGCGACAACGTGGTAAATAATCGTTCAGCTGTTGTCGTCAACGGTAAATCCGTTTCGGAAATACAAATAGATCAATTCTAAAGTGTTCTAAAAGTATTCACAAGTGTACTAAAATTTTAAAGCAGCTTTATTTAATGAGTAATCACTGCTGCGAATTTCTCTATTTTGATAAGATCATTCCTCTGGGCAGTACAAGCAAATAAAGGAGAGTGGGGCTTTATAAAGTGTAAGTTGGTTGCAGTAATTATACCCGTTACTCGTAGAGTACAAGGGTATATTGTAATCGTTGGAATGTATGTAACAGGCAGAAGGCAGACCCCATAAAGTATATATATTCTTGATCAGCATCAATAGCCGAGTCGATATAGCCATGTCCGTCTGTCCGTCCGTCCGTCCGTCCGTCTGTCCGACTGTATGAACAAAAGGATCTCAGAGACTATAGGAGCTAGAAAGGTGAAAGGGGTCGCAAATGAAAGGTACAATACCCAAGCAGTACGAGTTTGTTTTTGTTTTTTGACACGCCCACTTTAGGGCGTTCTATCTTCATATAATGGAAAATGTACAGATAAGACTTAAATGTTTTAGTATAGAAATTTTAGCAATGCTATCTGATCCAAATTTACACGGAGACTACATGTCTATGAAATACATGTACTGACCAAGTTTGATCGAAATCGGACAACTATATCGTGTAGCTCCCATAGGGCCGATCGGTCAAAAACACGCTCCAAATATAAATTAGTATGAAAAAATTTTGCATTGACTAAGCTATCTTAATGAAACTGACACAAAATAAATAAATCATTAATATAAATATACTGACCAAGTTTCATACAAATCGGACTACTATATCCTATAGCTCCCATAGGGACAATCATTCAAAAATTTGCTTTTAGTATGAATTTGTATGAAAATTTTCTGTATTTACCAAGCTATCTTAAGGGGTTAAGTGGTGTTCAGAGGCTGAAACTAAGCACTTTTTCAAACATTTTTTTTGGGTGTTTGCAGTGAGATATTTTATTAGAACAAAAAACAGATAACAAGATTGACATTTCCTTTGTACGTTAAAATTGGTTTCATAAAAAAATTTTTAAAATTGAGCCGACGGGAGCCAATGTCCTGGAACACTAAAAAAAAAGGACCCTCGTGTTTGACACGATTTGAGGAGAACGGATCATCTGAAATTCAAAAAAAAAATTTTTTCTGTTAGTAAACACTTCAGCCCTGAATCTGAACGAAGGAAAATCCAAAATATTGAAAATTGAATATTTGACAGCGTTTTGAATTTTTTTTGACGAAATTTTGAACTTCAAATGTCCTTAAAAAATAGTAAATGTTGAAAAAAAAAAAAATCCTTCGTTCAGATTTGTCACGAGGTCATATTGAATAAGTGTTCAAAATTTGAAAACAATCGGTTCAAAACTGTTCGAGCAATCGTGTCAAATAGCTTCAAAAACACGCTTTCGAGAAAAACATGATTAACTGCGACGTTTCAGAAGGAAATACTCTAATGAGCGGAACTTTCGAAGGCTCTATCTCTTAAAATTTTACTCGGATCGGCTCCAAATTTTGGGAGAATATAGTAAACATATTGAATTAATTTATAAGCAAAAAAAAAAAAAATCGAGTTTCAAAATTTCTGAAACCCACTTAACCCCTTAATGAAACTGATACAGAATAAATTTATCAATAACATAAATGTACTGATCAAGTTTTATACAAATCGTATGACTATATCGTATAGCTCCAATAGGAACAATCGGTCGAACATTGAGTAACGGGTATCCTAAAGTCGCGGGGCGACTGTAGCATTCTTTCTTGTTTTAATTGTATTTGTGTTCTAAATAATGTCAGCACTAGTGTTAAGTAATTTTAAATGTTATCAGTACAATATATTTAGGGATTAGCTACTTTATTCTGAGTTGTGTTTAGTGCTTATGAAAGAACAAATATTTAAAATGTTTTGTAACACAAGAAATTATTTCCATGATGTACTAAAAGTATTTTAGCTTCGCTAAACAGTTTTGTTTTAAATAAAAATACATAAAATTGTTTATTTTAAAGCAAGTTCCAATCCTAAGAACCTAAGAAAGACCAAATTGTTATCAAAAAACACCTGCTAAAAGCGCTAACTAGTAGATAATTATTTAACAATGTCATTTCAGAAAATATATCAATCCGGATGCTTACTAAAAATAATATACACAAAAAAACAAGAAAGAATGCTACAGTCGCCCCGCGACTTTAGGATACCCGTTACTCAATGTTCGACCGATTGTTGCTATGGGAGCTATACGATATAGTTGTCCGATTTGTATGAAACTTGGTCAGTGCATTTATGTTATTGATAAATTTATTCTGTATCAGTTTCATTAGGATAGCTTGGTAAATACAGAAAAGTTTCATACAAATTCATACTAAATGCAAATTTTTGACCTATTGTCCCTATGGGAGCTATACGATATAGTAGTCCGATTTCTATGAAACTTGGTCAGTATATTTATATTTATGATTTATTTATTTTGTGTCAGTTTCATTAAGATAGCTTGGTCAATGCAAAATTTTTTCATACTAATTTATATTTGGAGCGTGTTTTTGACCGATCGGCCCTGTGGGAGCTATACGATATAGTTGTCCGATTTCGATCAAACTTGGTCAGTACATGTACTTCATAGACATGTACTCTTCGTGTGAATTTAGTTCAGATAGCATTGCTAACAAAAAAGTTTTCTATACTAAAACATTCAAGTTTTATCTGTACATTTACCTTTATATGAAGATAGAACGCCCTAAAGTGGGCGTGTCAAAAAACAAAAACAAACTCGTACTGCTTGGGTATTGTACCTTTCATTTGCGACCCCTTTCACCTTTCTAGCTCTTATAGTCTCTGAGATCCTTTTGTTCATACAGACGGACAGACGGACGGACGGACGGACGGACGGACGGACGGACGGACAGACGGACAGACGGACAGACGGACATGGCTATATCGACTCGGCTATTGATGCTGATCAAGAATATATATACTTTATGGGGTCTGCCACGCCTCTTTCTGCCTGTTACATACATTCCAACGATTACAAAATACCCTTGTACTCTACGAGTAACGGGTATAAAAATCAATATTTTTAATTATCACTGTTTAATTTCACTTGAAACACACTGTACTGCTAAGAACCACTCGACATTGTGTGATTACCTGACAAATCTTTGTAATCAATCAACTGTGCTGATATTTAGACAACAAGTCAGTGATTTGCTGTTTACCTGGCGGTGCCTTGACATATCTTTGGCATCGCTTCGAATTCAATTCGATTGCTTATTTCATAACACTCTGATTTTCACCAAAATTACTTTTGTAAATTTTCCAAAGAAACATGTGAATTGTGCAATGTTTGAGTCTATGTATATATTCCAATCGCTTTATAAATAACTTGAGTTTACGTAGCACAAATTGCGAAGTAAACAACTGTTCGAATGCCTCAAGTGACGTTAGAGCAAAAAGTTTTCCCTGTTTACATATTGGAATCGGATTGAAACTAAATACAAATAGAAAATAGTATAACCAGTACGTCCAGTACATCCCTGCTCACCCCGTGTGACATTGAAAAGTGCAGTCAGGGAATTGGGTTATCGCTTGTTTTGCTCAATCCAGTCTGGCGTGAAAACGCTTAAAATCTATAAATTGTAAGTTATACTAAGTATATATAGAAATATATATATATATGTATGTTTGTACTAAATATGTACCCATTGCAGCTGGAAACGAAGTAATCAACTTTGCTATTCTTGACTCTCAACTCGCCCACTGAACACTGCAGTTTGGCGGGAGCCGATTTGGCAAATATATATACCTATATTCGTATATATATATATATGTTTATTCATTTGCCATGTGCTCGGCATACAAAACTACACATTAGCATTCAGTTGGAGCAATTAAAATCGCCCACGACTAGTGAATTGAGCTTGGAGCACATACAATAAAAGTGTGTACTAAAATGTGCTAAATATAATATACTGAACTTGGACTGCTATTTTTTCTATATTTAATTGTTTTACTTTAATTCATTAACAGCTGTTCTAAAACGCAAACTTGTTGTCAATGAACGTAGCTCCACTGTCGTTTATCGTGCCCTTTATATTGTTTCACTCCTCATACTTGTACTAAATGTGCTAGAGTTAATAATTAAAGGTTAAGCAACAGTTGTTTACATTTAAACAACCGACAAAAAGTTTATTTATGAAGCTACAGCTGTAATAAAATATTTCTATATTATTTAATGCGCATTTTAAGCGTACTAATTCCATTTCTTATTCACATGTATACTATAAACTGCATACTTAGAACTGTAGATTTTTGTACAAATACACTCCTTGAAGTTAAATTTGTATATACATAATTTGAAGTGTACTAAAATATAATAATTTTTTATTTATTGCACTTTTGAGCGTGTTTATAACACACCCAGCCTTTTTTTGTGTTCATATTTGTTCTTTCTCCTATCAGCAATTTGTACTAAAGTTCGTGTTTTGTATATATTTTTTAATTTTTGTTGGTTTCTTGTTGTTTTTAGATATCGTTTTCGCTTATCGAAAATACAACAAAAGTCTGTACCGAATGCTGCCGTCAAATTGCACAGAAACTCAAAATAAAAATTGCGATAAAGGCAATTGGAACTAAATGGTACTATGTGCCTCAGTTGCATTCAATGAGGAGAACCTGAAGAATCAGAAACGAAACCGATGTGATACTTGGAGACTAAGCATTGCAACAACGATATAAAATACATTAGTATAACTATTTAGCAATAGACTAAATCAAACAAAATACAATAAAATACAATCTACAAACAAGACTTGAGCTAAAAGACTTGCCAAATTCAACATGGAACACTTGGATCTGGCGGGTTATCTGAATACACCAGTTAATTGGAATTTGGGTGGATTTGAACAGCAAGGTGAGTCTACATAAAATTTTTGCTATTTTTGTTATTTTTTTGGGTGCGTTATAAACTTAATCTGGAGCTTAATCAACGGCAAACAAACCTAATCTGAAATAATAATTTAATCGAAAGGTTAGTAATAAAATCAAATGTTAAAAAACTCCACACATGTTGAAAATAGTACATTGAGCAGAGCTTAAAATAAAAAACGAAACAGAGCTTTTAATCTAAAAGTTAGGCACTCAATTTTATATAATTTTTTACTTCTTGATAAAGATTACAATAACTTTAAGAAGCTTTCTGTGATTCCGGTAGGTTTTTTTTCTAAAACACTTTTCCGATTAGCAAAGTTCTGCATAACTTAACAAAGCTTCCTACAAAACGTAAAGCGTCTTTTTCAGCTGGAAAGGTGCAGTTATACTAATTGCTGCGACAAACATGTGCTGCTAATAATATTAGTTAACTGCAACTACTAAATAAATAATGTGAACAGCTGCTAATTAAATAGTATTGCTCAATTTGCAAATGTAGTGCCTACTATTTGTTCAATTTCACTTGAATGCAGTGTCATTGGTTTATGCAGCATTTCTGTTGTTTATTTTTTTAATATTTCATTAGGAAATGCAGAACTGGCATACATTTAATCAGTTGATGTTACTTGAAGCTAGTGTCATTGGCATACAAACATGCTCAGCTGGTCATTTTTGTTGTTGTAATTTGTGCTCAACGCTTTTATTAATAAATTGCATAATTAAGCGGCATGATTCATGCGCTGCAGAGTCAGCAGCAGCAGCAGCAGCAGAGGCAGAGTTTTAGTCTCAGGCGATCCCGATGCGGGCGCTTTGCGATAAGATCGTTGCAACAGTTGCAATTGTAATTGCAATTGCTGTTGTTGTTGCTTGTGTTGTTGTTGTTCTACTGAATGAAGGAGTGCAAGACGCTTGGTGCCTGGGGCCGGTTGACTCTGTGCAGACTGTCGCACTGCTCGTCTGCCGACTTGGTGGCAATTCAGTTTTGCGGCAGGCACAGCTGGAGACGGTGCTGCGAAGATGCGCAAGTGGCAGGCGCGGCTTCTAAGTATACAAACATAGAACGAAACAAAATAAAAATATAACAATAATAACATACTTTAAGAATTTAAGTTATTCTTTGATACAAATTTAATCAAAATGAGAAATTATTTAAAGATATTTATATAAAAGTAAAAGATTTCTGAAATCATGCAATAAACAACAACTAATCATTAAAAATAAACTTTGCTTATATTTCAAATAATAGTAATAAAAGAATTAACCAAGATATAACCAAAACTAAACATTTTAATTATAGAGCTATTTAATACAAAATATGGATAATAAAAATAATAATATAAATCAATATAAGTAGATAATAAACGTTAAAAAATGTACAAAATTAAATAAAAATATATTTTGAATAAAATTTAAATAAAAAAACAATAAAAATTAAATAACAATGCTAATAATAATAAAAATAATCAATAATAATTAAGAAATATCAATGAAAATGAATAAATTTTAAACTAAAACAAAAAAGATAACAAAGTAAAGGTATTTTAATTAAAACCGTGTATAAATGGTTATCAAAAATCATAAATTAGGCTCTGAAATATTAATTATATAATAAATGAACAAAAAAACATAAATAAACTATATAAATTGTGATTATTAATGGAAAGTTAAAATATTAAACACAGTCGATAACCAGAAATCGAACTTAAATTAAATTATGAATAACAAATAATTAACAAAATTAAAATAGTCACAATAATCTTAATCTTAATCTTATAAAAAACATCATTAAAGCATTTAATGAATTTAATTCAATTTGTTACAGATGCTATTTACTTGTCCAGTTCGCGGCAAATGCTTGAGCCGATCATGGAGGAGACTTCAGAAGATGAGGAACATGCGCAAAACAGTTGGAATGGCTACGAACACAGAGGCAGCTGCGGTGGATTCTGGAGTTCCGCAGAGTCGGAAACGGGTTCGGTCATAAGGGTCGAAGTTAATAAGGGTAAGTCTATTAGATATATTCAATACATCACTTTATTTAAAGCCTTCCTTTGCTTGCAGATATCGACGCTATATCGGAACGTGATTTCGCCTGTCCACCGAAGCGGGCACGTCGCTGCCAGGATGAGCAAGTGCAACAACAGTTGCAGTTTCAGTCACAGCAACCACACAGCCTGGAGGATGTGGTGCAGCTGCGTCGTCCACCTCCACCACGCTATGATGCGGAATCCCACAACAGTTTGGAACGATTTCTGGCCCTTGAGGCATGTGCTCGCGACAGTTATGGCAGCCAGGGACAAAGGAGCAGCACGGGAAGTCGACGTGGAGGCTTTGAAGATTTCTATTCCGACAATGATTCGTATCATTCGCTATCGCGCAGCTCCTCGCTGGTGCAGTTCGAGTCGCTGGAGCGTCAGATGACGCTGCAGGAGCAGCACCAGAGCATGAGCAGTCTGGGCAACAGTTCACCTTCACTGCTCAGCTGTGAAACAGTAGCAAGCTGCGGCGGCAGTAACGGAGGAGGAGTAGGCGGTGGTAGTCATAGTAATCCAGACAGTCGACGTGGTTCGGCCACATCGCTGTTAAAACGCTATGAATCCAGCGATGGACGACTTCATCAGACCTACTATGAGCTGCACAAACTGGACTTTGATGAGCAGCAGCGTGAACTCTTTGGTGCCTGCAAGAGTCTGCATCAGGCAGAGATTAAATCCGATTCGGAATCGAGCAGTACTTCCAGCAGTGATAGCAGTGGACACAGCATGTTGAGTGCTTGTCCCGGCAAGCAAGATTCAGCCGGAGTGCGACGATTGCCACTCAATTCGGCGGAGAATTTGTCTGAGGATTCAGGCTACTGTGAGCCAAGCACATTGCGACGCGCCAAATCGAAAAGCATACCAAAGAATTTCGACAAACTGTGCGAGGAGGAGGAGGTGGAGCTGCTGGAACACGATGTTGCCACAGCAACTGTAACAGCAGCAGCAGCAGCAGCCGCCTCAACGGTGGCAGCAACAGGAACGCATTCCAAAAACTCCAATGATTTGTGTCAGACAAAAATAGAGCAGACAAATGAGACGCAGTCAACGCCATCTTCATCATCGTCGTCGTCAGCATCATCATCGTCTTCTTCATCTTCGCTCTGCTCTCCAACATCATCTATTAATAGCTGCGAGAGAGGCGGCGCTCACTCTCCATCGCCATCGGGCAGCGGATCAGCAGCGTCCACAGCATCGACGCCGACGTCTACACCGACATCGTCATCGTCGTCTGCCGCCTCGTTCACTTGGCTGCGCAACAGTTTGCCCGATATACGCGAGCCGCGAGGTTCGTCTCCCAAATTTCAAACGGACAACAACAGCTACGTGCTGGCCAACAACAACAGCAACAACAACAACAGCAGCAGCAGCAACAGCAGCAGCAGCTCCTCACCCGAGTGCTCGCCCGTGTTGGCTAGAACATCAATACCAGACACAATTGTTGCTGTTGCCGCTGCCAAAGCCACCGCCGACACCACCACCACCACCACAACCGCCACTAGTAGCGTGCCCAACGAGCTACAGCAGCTGGGACGCCGACGAAGAGCACGTCGTACAGCTCGCAGCGAGAGGAATTGCCAGAGCAGTGACGGCAACAGTTCTAGCGAAGATTTGGATAACTTTGATTGCCACAGTTTGCCAAGGATACGACGTAGCTGCAGCTGGCACGATCGTTGTGGCGCAGGCATCGCAGGAAGAACAGGTGCTGCATCTGGTGCGGGCTATTTGAATGCCAGCTATCAGAATCTAACCCTTTTGGATTACACTGATCAGAGTGATAACTGCAAACGCAGCTCTTTGGACATGGATAGCAAGCGCAGCAAGCCACGTGTTGTGTCTGGAGAGGATTACGAGCATTTGATATGCAAAGGAAACTTTTTGTTAGACGAACTTAGTCAGATCTATGACAAAAATGCATCTATACTCAATGACAAAACAGTGGAGGAGGAACAGGCCCTGGAGCAGCGACCAGAACCTAAATCTCTGCAAGATCTAATGGATGAAGTAGACGCGGTAACACCACCGCCACCGCCACAGGTGCAACATGTGCAATTAACGATACGTAAGCCACCGGCGCGACAAAGACGCAACAATGTGGACAAGGAACTGGTGGTGCTATCCCAAGAGGTGGTACCAACACCACCGACTGCAGCTGTCATCAGTTTCAGCAGCTTTGGCAAGACCTTCGATCAGGATCCAACCAATTTGCGTACATCCTATGCCCAGTCATTGGAACAGTGCAACGTGGAGTGTGTGTCCAACATTAAGAGCACCGCAGCTGCTCCAGTGCGTGCGCTGCCCAAGCGACGCTTTCAGAGCACAACGGCCAAACAGCGCAGTCTGGTCAGCAGTACACCCAATCTTTCCGCCTTTGATGGTGGCCAGGAGACGGAGGATGACATTTATGTAAGCAGTGCACACAATTCGATGCATCAGTTGCCACAAACACCGACACAGCCAAAGCCATTGGGAATACTGCTTCCCGCTGGATCACGAAATTCATTTAGCAAGGAGGTGAGTTTCTGTCCCGTGGTGAGTAAGTATTGCTGGCAAGAGCAATCCTCGGAGGAGCCACAAGAGGAGCAACCAAGCAGTGATGAACCAGACGAGCCAGTGGAGGACGAGGAGGAGGAAGAGCTGTTGGATAACAACGATGCCACTGTTATTTATAACACCAAAGAGAATGAAAACATAGCAGCGCGCTACAATGAAGAGCAGCAGTTAAGAGCTACGCAGCAAGAGCAACAACAGCAGCAACAACAGCAAAGAGAGCAACAGCAAGAGAGCGTCGCTGTAGCAGCGATCGACGACAAGAACGCAGAGAGCGATGAAAACAACGAAAACATCGCCAGCATGGAAACGAAACAGCAGCAGCAACAGCAGCTAAAAACATCGCAAACATCGCCACAACCCGTTTCGGTTTCAGTGCCAAGCGTCGCTGCTGCCGTCAGTCTTGAAACACGCGTCGTCGCGAGCTCATCGTCCGCGACCGTCACTCCAGCTTCAGTTACAGTTCCACTAACAGCTCCACTTCCAGTGAACGTATCAACGCATCCACAACGTCCGCTAAGCCTGCACTTGCCCATCCTAAGTGAACCGCCCACAAATCGCGCCCATCATATACTGTACGCCTCGCAGCAATTGCTGCAGCGTTACGATACCGATCCCAATACCGATCAATATTACGATCAGGGCAACATGTCCAAGTCGCAGTCAAACAATTCGGCGATCTCTCACGCCAGCGGCAACAACAACGAGTCCCCGTTGAAGCAACGCGCCAACAAAACTGATGAGAAGCATCCCAGTTCAAAGAGTTTTCTATCGCGATTCGCGCACGGTTTGCGTTTCTCGCTGCGTCGCAAAAAGAAGCAACAACAACAGCAGCAGCAACAACAACAGGAACAGAAATCGCCTACAACTAAAACCGTTAAGCAACAGAGCAATGGCAAATCGCAGGATATTATACACATACCCCTTAAGCCGCCACGCAGCGGCATGCTCGACGACAGCAATGTATCCGAGGCGAGCACCGCCAGCATGCACAGCCGGCAAACAACAACAGCAGCACCGGCAACAGCAACAACAACAGCTGAGTTAGAACAGCTGCCAAAGACGTCAACATTGCAGAAACTGGTGACAGGTAAGCCACCGTTGCCAAAGCAGCCGCCGCGTCAGGCGCATGCGCCTGCCAGTGCTGCCCAGTTGCCAGCTGGCGCCAGTGCTGCCCAACATGCGAGCAATGCTCTCTTGGATGCCGAACGGGAACAATATGCGGCATTCGCCAAACAGTTGACAGCGGGCCAGCAGCGGGCGACAATGCGCGACATGTCGGATACGTTAACGGTAACGGGTATGGCAGCCGATAACGGTACAGAATCGCCATCGCGCGCGACCGTTGCCCAAAAGACGCAAATGTTCAATCAGCTGGGCAGTGTATCCTCCGGTTCCGCGTCCGCTTCCTCCGCCCCACGACCACTGACCATGGTTACGGCCGTGCCGGTTGCCGTATCACCCATGCTCGACAATAAGTTGGGTCTCATCGAGACCAATTTGGACACACACGAAACTGTTATATCGGGCAAGACACGCTCTCTCATGGACATCACATGCAATCCAATGCATCAGCCGCACAAGCGTTATCTGGTGAAGCGACTGAATGTCACCAGCGCTGCCTATGATATCCAGGATGATGACGATGACATCGATGATGACGACCATGTGGATGCCAATGGACAACGCATTAAAACATCGATCCAAGGGGGAGGAGTACAGATTGCAACGGTGCGAAGACCACACAAGAGCATGGAATTTCTGTTGGATAAAGAAAATCAAAAGAATGTTTTGGTGAGTAAGAAAATGAAAATGGAAAAGTTGGGGAAAAACCCATTTGGGGTTGGCAGCCAAACTACCTCTACACACACACACAGACACAGAGACACACATTTGTGTATAGTTTTTATGGCTTTTGTCTCGTGCACATCATCATGGCCATCATCCCCCAATTTTGCCAGACAGGCCGCTCCCTTGAGCTGAACTATTTAAGCAAACGGGGTCGTTGGGTTCAATGGGTCAGTTTGACAAAGATCAGCTGTTGGCAGCTTTGAGCTGCTCAGAGTAAAAATAGTCTGCATAATATCTGAATTAGGCTGTAAAGTAAATTAGTTTGAAGCATTACTCAAACTATACCCAAAAGTATTGCTAATAAAAGGCAAAAGTACTGCTCCTCCAGGGTATTACCACTTCGATCAAATTAGTTTTGGATTTCTAGCTCTTGCCCATTACAATATTATTATGTCGTTTTCTTTGCTCCATTTCGTGTTTGTATATTCACTGAAAGTGCAAATTATGCATACAAAGCGATTACCATTTCTTTCTTCTCCTTCGTTCTGCCTCTATCTCTGTCTCTCTCTGTCTTTGTAGATGTGTCTCTGTCTATATTACTCTAGTTTCCACTTGAGCGGCGTCAACGTGCGACTTTGATCTTCCTTTTTTGCTGTTAATTGATTTCGGTATTGTCACACTCCCCTCGCACACACATACCTCACCCCCACCCCTGCCCCTTTTGCTTATGCTTATGCCCAACCCATACTCTCTTCATTCAGTCGCGCGTAACAGACAATAACTGTGAATTTTTGTACCATCTCTTTGCTTGCGCGTCTGCTTAGGACAGCTTATCACTTAGGTCCACCGCAGACCGCTCTCCCACTACTCTACGCTCTCCCCTATTCAACACTCTATCTCTCTCTTCCTTTCTGTGTCGTAATGCGTGCCGCATAGCCATTAATATTATGCGTATCCTTTTCATACATAATTTGCGCGCTAATCGGATTTAGAACGACGCCCACGCGTTTTAAATCGCGCACAAATCGCGTGAGCTATATACACAGAGTTACACGTACAGACGCATCTTAGTCCTTGGAGCATCTTCCAGTGTTGTTGTTGTTCTTGCTTAGTCGCCTCACAATTTCTCTTAATTTGCACAGACGCGTTTTATGTCTCCTCAAGAAATTACGAGCTATTTAATGTCATCTTCTCTGCTGAGAGACTGAGACTGAGACAATGACCACTTGACCTTAGTTGTATAATGTGTGTAACGTTGTGCAGCCCCCCGTGCTGCCGCCACTGTCCATCACCCTAAGTCTACCCCGCCCCCAATAGACTGACATTGTTTCTGCGGCTTTTTGCCTTGTTACATTTTTTATTATTTTGTTCGCACAATTTTTTATCCATTATGCTAATCAAGTTGCTGTTAGCAAAGGTCCATAATAAAACTCTTGACCCAAAAGTTGGTCCAATTATTGTATTTTCGCCTGTTTGTGAAACATGAACAATTTATTTTTGTTTCTTTGGTTGGTTGTTAAATGAATCCATAAAAATAATGAAACCTTTGCCATGAACTTTGAAATTTTCGCCTAATGGTGTGCACTTTATTATGGCCGCCAGTGTTAACAACAGACTGCAGAAAACTGTTCATTATTTATTTAAAAGAAACTGGTTAATAGTTAAGTATTAATTATGTATGTAAAAATAAAACGGTTATAGAAAAATATGTATGAAATCGTTACGAATGATATACATATATTGATTTTCCGTTAGTTTTTCTTTGCGTAAACATGCACTTGATACTCAATACCGTTAGCTTGTAGTATCTTATCTAAATTTGTATATACAATATTTGCTAACTATTTCGCTGTACTATAAAACCTGTTTTCATTTGATTTCAACAAGTTTCCAGTTTTAAGCAAATATTTTTGCAATAAAATGTTCTGGTTTCAGATAAACAGGCAACGAAATATGCAAAAATTGTTTATAAATAGAAACGAAATTCGAAATGAAATTTAACAGATGACTCAATCTTGTTCTCTCAAACTAAAAGAATGCATAAAAATGTGTATAAAACTCAAGAGTTTTGAATTGTTTATATTTTTGATGTATACCTAAAAGTATAAAGAGGTGTATACAAAATTATAGTATACGTCTTCTGCTGTTCAGATCAATAAATCATGTTAGGAAGAACATATTCATTGGAATTTCGATGGAAGTGCGTCTTCTAAAGGGTATCTTAATGTCATCACTCCTTTTTTAAACAACTGCGCCCATTTTTGGCGTCTTTTTGTCTGTTTTCTTCTATGTTTTTTCGACTCCTACGTTTTTTGTGACTTCAGTCACAACTTTCGCCTTGATTTCCGCTCAAATTTAACTGTAAAAGTATAGACATAGTTTTATTACTTGCTCACTCTAAGTATTTGTTTGCTCGTGCGGAAATATTTCGACATTGTTCGCTTGCGAGTTGTCATGTGGAATAATAATGAAAAATTCATCAGAAATGAAAGCAAAACATAGTTAAATATTTATTGTGTTGGCCCCCCAAAGCATACAAATTAAAATCTTAATTACATTTTGTTTAATTTGTTGTCTTTGTAATGCACAAACAAATTCTGCTGATAACACAAAAATGTACTAAGAAAATCTTTTAAAATCCCCCAAAAATAAGAAAAGAAACAAAAAGCGTGCCGGAGTTTTGGTCACTTTTCCCTTCCTCCAACTACATTCTTGTACTTACTGCGTCTTCATTTATTTGCTTATCACTGCGTGTAGTTTGTGATAGTAAAACAAGTAAGAATGCTTCATTAGCGTTACTCGGCTGCATTGTGCCCAAATATCAAGCCTTTGTAGGCAAGTAAGTAAAGTTAAATAAATAGATACTTTTTAACAAATTATTATTTACTCTCATTCTTTTTTTTATACAAAAGTTATACAAAAATGATCACAAAACCATAATCTCTTAGTATCTTCATGAAGCTGGGCCAAAAGCTAAGTACAAGAACCCAAGCAACTGCCCCAGTCACTCTCTCTTTAGGCTTCCACTGTTGTCGCTTGTCTTAACCCACAATAATTACTTAAGGGGTTTTCAATTGTTCACTTTGCTTAGATTTTAGTTTCATCAAATATTTGTTGTTAACATTCAGTTTTATGAGCAGCCGTTGTAAATATTAAAGGCGAAGGTATAAACATTGCGCACATACACATACACACTCATGCATACAGTTAAACATAAAAACATCGCACAGGCCGCTTGGCTGACTGCCAAACTGAGCGAGTGCGCTCACTTTGTATGTAAAGCGCTCTCTTAAATGCTGTAGAGCGGTTAACAGCGCTGTTAACATTACATGATCGTCAACACCACAGTGCTGGTCACAAGCAAGCGAGCAAGTCACGTAGGACTCTTTAGCAGCTGCTATTAGATTGCAGCTGTACTACTTGACTGAGGCTCTCGCCATCTGTTGTTACTCTTACAAGTGTGCTATGCATATCTTCCCGCTCCCGCTCTCACTCTCGCTCCCTTTCTGTTTACCTGTTTCTTTTGGCAATACCGACGCTGCCTTATCTTTGGTCACAATTGTAAAGTGTCTAAACAATTTTTTCATTGCCATATTTGTAGCAATTTGTTTTGCTTCAACGAATGCACGTCTATCATTAGCAGACATATCCCTCTTTCTTCCTCTTTCTCTCTATTTCGCTCTGTCATAGATTTTGCCTAAAATGTCAAAACAATTGCGACAAAAACAGCGAAAAATGCAACTTGCTTTTCATGGTTGCGGAAAAAGTCAACCGAAGGAAAATATATTTGAAAACGAAGGAGAAAAACAACCGCTTTCTTTTAAAAGTAGTATTTAGGTATTAGTCGCAGCAGCTCAAAAATTGCACAAATACTTAGTGGCTTTATCTAATTAAAATTCTTCAATGTTCAGTACTTTAAGCTCTGAGCTCATGGCTTAAGTATTTTTATTGTCTATAATAGACTTTGTAATTTATTCAAATTAAAATGGTCTTAAGTCTGGGCTTTAAGAGTGCCGCCTGTCTGTACTACAGTGGCTTCCCCCACAGTGTGCACGCCTTTGGCGAAAGTGCGCATCGCACTCAAAGACAGAAAGGCAGGAAATTTAATTAATTTCAGTTTATTTTTAACTCATCTGTGTTTAGACTATTGTTATTGCTGGTTTGTTGCTTTTGCTGGCCACAATTAATTTTTCACACGCCTTTAAATTTGCCGTCATTCTTTTCGCAGCGTGTAATTTTCCTTTTTTTTTTGCGTAAACAATTGAAAATTGAGAAACTCTTAAACAAAACAAAGTTTATTTATTATTTCGCGCTTTTCTTATTTTTCTCAAACCCAGAAAACGACTACCAAATTAAATTTAATATCGTCGGAAATGTGTGGGTGCATTTTCCCTAGTTTTCCTCACTTTATTTACGTGTGGGAAGTTCTTAAGGTGCAGTTGAACTCAATAAATAATTAGAAAAAATGTTAAGAAATGAATTGATGTAGCTGTTATTTTAATTAATTTCAGGGCACGTTACCCAAGCTTATAAATCATCATAAAATCTCCAAGATGTTTTGTAATATTTCTAAATTAATTCTTCAAACTTTTTTAATTAAAAATAAATTAAATTTTGTTTTTGTTTTTATAATTTTCATTTATTTTCCCAAGGCCCAACGAAATTGAATTTGTTTTGATATTTTCTTCACAATTCCATCTGATTTCGAAAACAAATTAAGTTTTTTATTTACCACGCTACCATTAAATGGGGTTTATTCGCTATGGAAACAGTTATTTGATTGTTTGCTTTTTGGCCTTTTCTCTAAACTTTGCCTGCTTTGCTTTCGACCAGTTTTATTCACACCTCGAATTGCCTTTACCCCCAACAAAGATATGCAAATTGTACTACAAACAAATCCATTAAAATATTTATCTGAGTTACTCAAATGTTGCTTTATTTTGCGTACTCGCAATGAATGATATACCGTATTTTGATATCGATTGACGACTTGGCCAAAAACACGCTCCACTTTCAGCCAAATAAGTCACCTGACACGCTTCATTTAGATTTATGTCGTTCACATTTCTTCGATGAGTCAAGATTTTATTTCCATATATTTCAGATGTACACAAATACATGAACGATAACTTTTTGATTTCTGCCATTTTGCAAAAGTCAGCAAATAAATATTTAATGATTTTACGCAGTTTGCTGCAACTTTTCATGATCTGTTAATTTTGGGGCTTTTGGAAAATGTGCGAAATAATAATATTTGTACTTTTGCGAAGTCTAAATATAAATCTGAAATCAACAAAACATTGCAAAATGAAAAATTAAATAATTATACACACTTTTTTTAATATATTATTCGAGTTGTCTTTGAGTGATACAATTTTAAGCTGATTGCAGATTTGCCTTTGCTTATTTTCGAAATGAAAATTAGTTGCGAACTTTTAGTCACTGACTAATAAAAAACTGAACGAAAATTATGATAAATTATGGTATGACCAGCTGTGTTTACTCGCAGCTAATCTGCATACATATAGATGAGTATGTATAGACGCTTTTATCGCCTTGAAAGAGGAGCAACTTTGTTTTCATGTTGCCGTTGATGCTGAGTAATTTATGAGTTGGCGACAAACAACAACATTCCCAAATGTGAACCATAAAAATGTGAGTGCATCGTAGAATATTATAATTTTAGACCCCAATTACTGCGGGAACACAAGATGCCACATTTCAGTGGCTGTTAATTCGACTTGCACCTCATTGAGGTCTGTGACGTAATGCAAAGCCTTTTAAAGCCGTTAACTTGAAGTGGCCCTAAGCTGGCGTTCAACAAAACAGACAGACGAACAAGAGCACAGTGGAAAATCTCGTCAAGATATGCGGAAGTCGCAGTTGCATCAAATAAAAAGACCTCGCAACAAAATCCAGCAAAAAATGTAGGAAAGAAACTCGAGCAAAAGGTTAAAGGACTTTATTATGTAGCGTACGAAGGAATTGGAACGCAACTCGTGTGTAAGGGATGGAAAGGGAAATAGGGAAAGAAAGGAGACTAAGGGATAAGTCAGCACTGCAGGGGATGCGTCTAGTGGCCTTTAAAAGCGGTTGCCAAGTTTGTGAAGAGGTCTAAAGAGCAGCACCGAGAACAGAGAAGGCAGAATGCTTTAAATTGTAAAGAATTATTCATATGAAAGTATTCAATTTAATGGGGAATAATACAAATTTGAATTTCAAAGCAAAGGGCAGTTTGTATAACAGTTGATATAACAGTTTGTATGCCAGTTTTGGTAGTTTAAGTTAAAATATTAAAAATGGAAATATAAAACATTAATTGTGGCAGCAAAGAGTATGTATAACAATTTAAGTAGTCCGTACGCCATACAAGTTTAAGCCAATTAATACCCAACCTACAACAAATTAACAATCTGGTGCAAGTTTTCCACATAGCTAGAACAGGTCTTAACAACTTGTTAAGTTCGTGTTAATAATATTTGAACGGCTTGCAAAAAACTGTGATATTTGTGTGCGATTTTCTAAGCATTAACAATTTGTATAATAGTTTTGTATAACTTGAAAATAACTTCAAACGCAGTGAACAATGACATCATTTTAGAAACACAAGTCTAGCCGGAAAACAGCAGTTTTATGAAACTGCTGATCGTGCATTGTTTTAGCCAGAAAGAATCTAAAGAATCATCACTGTTTATTGTATCAGAGTTCAGTGAACCACGCCACGATCAATTGCGAAGATTTTGAAAACAGTAGCACAGTTTGAAGTGGTACTTTAAAGTATTTTGCACTCTTTTGTCTACTGATGAGTCGAATCTTCAACCTCCGCAACAAATTCTCAGACAATTTGTTTAACAATTCTGACACGATTGTTCACCTCCAAACTTCAGCTAAACCTCAGAAGCAGCTCAATTTAATTGGAGTTGAGAAACAAGCTTGGCTTCCAAAACTGGGTTACCAAGACAAGAGTGTGCGTGTGCGTGTGTGTGTGTGCGTGTGGGCCAATGGCAAATTAATTAAGTTATGCTAACTGCCAGCGAGCAATGTTCAAGGCTGAACAAATGTTGCTTTAAAAACTCACACACACCCATACACAAGCACAACCAGACAACAGCTGCTGCTTTGGCAGCTCTGCTACACCCTTCCCCCTCCAAGACACACACCTGCCTCGGACACCCCCTCAAAAAACAACAACAACATCGGCAGAGACTGCGACTGCGACTGAGAGAGACAAATAACGCGCACTTCCTTTTCCGTTGCTACCGCTGCGTGTCGTCTTTCCCCTTCAAGCCCCTCTCCATTAAGTGCATTCCAAAAATAATGCACACACACATACACTTGGTTTACATATACATATATATACCCACTGTGCTGTTGTTCTTTCTCTTCTTCTTCTTTTAGTTTTTTTTGCTGTTGAAATAAATCACATTTTAATGTGCCGCATCTTTCAGTTTTGCTCTGCATTTCATTCTGTTTACCTTTCAGCGTATTCCATATACTGTAAGATCTTTGTGTAGTTATGTAAAACACACATACCCTGTACATGTCTGTATGCGAGCATTTAACATATTATGCATGCCCAAATTCATATACCATATACCATATGCATATGTGTTGTGGTTTGTGGTTCTCTCCGACATTGTCGTATTTTTCTTTTTTCTTGTGTTTTGTTTTGTTTGCTGTGCTAGTGACTGAGGGTATTATGTTATCTCTTGCTTTCCGAATGGGGTAGCTTAGTGTGCAACGGTAAAGGAATGCCGTGAATACGTGACAGTCAATCAATCAAAGAAACTGTGAAATTGCTTGAATTGGTCTTTGACCTTTTGAATATTATGTCAAATAAAAGAGAGAAGTTTGGAGAATCGAATTAAATAATAACAAGCAATAAAGCAATTCATTAGAGAACAACTCAATGGAAGATTTTTGAATTTAAATTTATTTCATTCAAAAATAAATTATAAGTAATAAATTAGCTTATAAAATATAAAGTTTAGAACTCAATGTTACTTTGCAATGTTTAAAAACTTTAAAATTAAAATTCTTAATAAAAAGTTAGACCAATTTCATCTGGCAAACCTTTCGACATTCTATGAGTTTACTTATATTACTTAACTACACTATTAATAGTATTATTTAACAATAAATAACTATGTGCTTATTAAATATATTTATAGTAATGTTTTTAAACTTTTAACACGTTTGCAAATTCCTATTCACGACTATTTTCTATGACTGTTGACTCAACTATTTTTGTATCTTGTAGTTTGTTTTTATCTACTGCTGCTGCTCATGCTCTTCGCATTCCATTTACATATTCAATCTGCACCACTGCTATATCTGTCTTTCTTTCTTAGTCTCTGGCTGAATTCCATGCCCATTGCCAGAGTTTCCTTGGGGTTTATTTTCAGTGACACATGCAAATGAAAATGACATTTCCCTGTCTCCCTCTCTCCCCTCTATTTCTCTGTTAGTTGCATCCTCGTGGCATATATCTGAAAGGTCAGTTTATAAAGTGCACTCTCTGCCCGCACTCTCTTGGGATGGGGATGACAGAAACAGAGGGAGAGAGGAGAGAAACTGTCGCGTGCAGTAGAACTAAAAAAAAATGTAAATTATTTGTAGCATATGGAGGTTACACTTAGCATAACATTTAGATAGTCAGGGTCGCTCATTAGCCTAGGAGGGCAGGCACCAGAACACAGGGACTTGTGAGGCATATCACCTTCAACTTGGCGTGAAATGCGTTTGATAAATTCGAGGCACGTGCATCTTGTGTCTGGTAGTAGCAGTTGAACTGTTGCCAGAACTCGATTTGGTTCTTGGCCAAGTTCTGTTAACGGCTTGTTGCCATTTGTGGCTGCCATTTGATTACAGTTCGGTTACCTGACCATAATCAATGCTTGGCCCATCTGCAGAGAGGCATAACAATGGCCCTTTGCCACTAGATGACACTTCACTGACACAGACAGACAGTCCGACAGACAGAGAACCTAATGTGTCTCTGTCACCCGGTACCGTCATTTGTGTTCTTTTTTGCCCATGTCATAATTACTTGACGTGCTCGCTTAATTGCAATCAACAGGAAGCATAAAGTGCACAGATGCAGTTATGCCTGTCACACACTAGTCTGAGCTAACTGCTCATAATTATAGTCAGAACCTTTAAATACCCTGTGGCCCAAAGAGTTACGAGGTTTATTACCCTCTTAATGCACCATAAAAGTGTGAAGAATTAAAATTAAGCTCTAGTTGTGCTATGTTTTATTTTTTTCTACTTTTTAGTTTTTTTATACCGCTTACTCTAAGAGCTAGGGTATATTAGTATCGTCACCTAGACCTTACAGCATTTAATAGGCACAACAATCTAACCAGCCGCAAAGACTTTCGCCACGCCTTCTTTCGCCTAAGCAAAGAACACAGTAAAAGTGAAAAACTGTTAAATAAAGCGACTTTAAGACTACAGAAAAACATTCAAAATGTGCACAATTTAATCTATTCACTATATTGATATATAAAACCATAAATTTGCCTTCTTCACCATGTTAAGAATAGAACTAAACTTAAGTAAACAGTATTTACCAAACGTGTCGCGATTTGTTTAGATTTATTACAGGGTATTTTCTTTGGTTAAATAACGTTTTGTTGCCCACATCCGCTTCCGTTTTCAGTCACGTCACGAGGGTGTTTTCAGGGTGCTTTTAGCTGTGCTCCCCAAGCAAATCAATAGAAACTTTTTGTTACTTTTACCAGGGCAACAAGCACTGCAACAGTTTGTCAATCCATCAGGCAGAAAACTGAGTCCTTACCCCAATGGCAGGTGTCAGTGACCCCAGAGGTGCGCTGACCACAGACACCTCAGTTCACCGTACCCCTCAACTTAGTTCCATTCCGCCCTGTCGCTGTGAAGTTTTGCTGGCCAACTGGTCAGTCAGTTGACCATACTCAATTCATTTAAACTCAACTCAACTCGGTTCATTCAGGCATAATTTCCAAGTTTTTTGTTTTTTTGTTTTCGTCTGAGTAAATGTTACAAATTATGTTCAAAAAGGGTTGCATTCTCATCGTAGGGTTCAGCTGAGTTTATTGCGCGTGTCATTGGTGGTTGGTTTCTTGAGATATCATCTACATAGGTTCCTACTATAGGGCCAATACAAGTACTGCATTATGTTGTTAGTTAATCGACATTGCTGAACATGTTTTTATAATTTTATATTATCTATATAACTTACGTGACTATTCATGAATTTCCAACTTCATTCAGTTATACAACTAGCTACCAATGAGCTAACTTATACGTTACTTTTGAACTTAGTAGTTCTTACTTAAACCTAAGAATATTTTTAGCTTTTTTCTGTCTTTGATTAGTTACCCATTTCATAATTCAAAGTTTATTAAGCTCATTTGATTCATTTAAATCATATAATAATGTTACTAAAACCGGATTTCAAAAAGTTTCCTGTATACAAACTACTTTTCCACTGTTTTGTGATCTCATAATATCTGAATGATCTCACTATAAGCTTTTTATACAAATGCTTACAATTGATTGTGCTTCAATCAGAATCAGTTTGCAAAATATTTCAAGTATTTCACGTATTTCAAGTATTTCAAACACTACGCAGTCTCTAACTGACCTCGTCTCGTGATTGTTTGCCCTACATTTGCACTTTAGTGTTACTTATTAGCACACATTACGCATACGCTCCGATGACCCAATGGCTTATCAGAAACAGTCGCTGCTTTCAATTGTGCATAGTATAATGTGCATATATAAATAATTGACAAATCAAGAGTGACATCCGTTACCTAAAAAAATCACACACAAGCCACATCTGATACGACACACAATATGCATATAAAATATGTCACATCATCGGGTAGAATGGATAAATTAAGCTGCTCACAACGGCGGAACAGACTGTCAAATATTCAGCAGATAAGCGACCGTTTCAAGGTTGAGTTTACAAATAGTTTTGATAGACAGACACTCGCTCTCTTTCTATCTAACTCTCTACCTTCTCCCTCTCTGGCGCTGTGACTCTATCTGCATGATTGATGGCAATCAAATATTTATATTTGTATTCGTGCAATTGAATTATGGACTCGCAAAGTACAGACAAAACTGACAATTTTGTTTATATAAAAGTAAAGGCAAAAAACGCGCTAAAATTATTGCATATTTATTAATAAAACGCTTAGCATTGGCTCTGTTCGTTTTGTTGTTGTTTTTATTTATTTTTTATTCTTTGTTGTCATTGTAAACAATCCCCGAGGCGACTTGAAGCTGCCTTTATGCGTTTTCGTAATAGAGCTCGTTTATTGAAATTCTAGTCTCGTCTCGTTTCACCTCGTCTTGTCCCACTGTGCGGTGTTATGTGATATCGGTCTGAGTCAGAGTCAGAGTCAGAGTCGGAGAGTTACGCAACCTTTTGGGTGCTGATGAACACGAACACACTTAGAAGAGGGTCGCCTTAAAAGCTATTTAATCGAATTAACTTACACAACTGGAGAGTAGATTATTCAGCTTTGAGTGTAAAGCATTTCAATTCAGCGTTTCCAGACACTCACTGAGATCATCTTAATAACTGTGTGTGTCATCAGTTGTCACATTTATCACACGCAACCCTCGCTGCTCTGTAGCTTGAGACATTTTCTAAGCTGATGTCAGCAATTAGCTTGATTAACGCCCCTGCTTAGCCAATTTAATTCAATTGCCTAAGTTTACTAGCTAAATTATGCAAAACGAACGCACTTTTCACCTCAATACGCTGAGTCAGCCAAACAGCCGAGAGTTTTGGCCTAGTTTAGCATCTGAAATAGCCGCGATTACTTGCCAAAATGTTAAGGTGCTATGAACTCCCACTGACCGAGTACACCCACTTTTTGGGGGCACAGAAACTGTCTGAAAACTGCCGCATGCCGTAAATTCTTTAACTCTTTGTTTTTAGTTTTTGTTTTTAATTTAAATTTTATGGCTTAAAAGTTAATTGTACAGCAGTTTCATTGTTGGCTCGCTGCCCAGTTCTGACGCCATTAACAGAGCCAACAAAACCACCAACAAAAACTAAATAAAAATTTAATTAAACTATAGCGAAAATTGCATTCGTTGTGCACTCGCGGTATTTAATTCATTTTCCTTTGCGTCCATCGACACAGCAAATGCCACGTGCCGAAGGTCTGCTTATATAAACACTCCGATTGACACTCGATAGGCATTCGATAGCTGGCCAGACAGTAGCCATAATAAATACCACTAAAACTAGCCAGATGTGTCATTATAGTAATGACCCTATTTGGGTCTTTAGCTAGCAAATAAATAAATAGTTTTGTTAGCAAATTACTTTACTAATTATGTCTTAAAAATCTAGAAAATAATTTACTTTAAGCACTCAGATCGTTTCCTTAAATTACAAGATTTCAAAGGTTATGAGTCAGTGGAGTTTATTACACAATTCTCATGGAAGAAACTAATGAAAATTTGGCATTTAATCTGTCTAATCTTATACGATATACCCTTTTTCTAGTCGTTCAGATTTAAGTCATCGTTATAGTAATACTGGCTTAAATAAAAGTAAATTTAGCTATTAAATTATCTACTAATAAGTTATTTATTAATCAGCTTACATATGTCTATATAAATCCTATTTTTAAAAATATTTCAACATTTAACTAATCAAAGTTAAGTAAATGTTGCATAACATTTTCAACTCGTCCATCATTTTGAAATCGCAATCAAGTTGTCAGCATTAGTTTGCAATTTTCTTGATTTGTACATTTTGCTCTATAACGCCCCCTCCCTGGGGAGAAATTTGTTGCAATTTCAACTCGCGTTTATCCATAATCTTTGTTCTCTCGGCTCGGCTTGGCTTGCCTTTGGTTGATTGAGTGGGTTTTGCGTGGGATTTTGCGAGTGCAATTTGTCAGCGGAGAAAGAAAGCTTAGTGCATGGCTATCTATAACATTTCTGTCAGCTATCAAGTTGAGAAACTCAAAACAAAAAAATTGTGACACTGAATTTTGCATAGCGAAAGCCATAAAAGGTAGCCTTGTGGCGCCCAACGTAGGTACGGTTAGTGTATGCCACGGTTCTATGGCTACAATTTTATCAAAGCAACGTCATTCATGAGCAAAAGAACGCAAAGCAAATCAAAGACCGCCCCACATGTTGTCCGAGGGTTCAACAACCCCACATGCACAGAGGGAAAGAGAAAGGGAGAGAGGTAGAGAGAGGTAGAGAAGAAGCAGAGAAGTAAACGCCTCGTTTTATGAAAAAAAAAAAAACAAAAAAGCGAAAGAAACAATCTCTGGCAATAACTTTTAATGTAAAACAGAGGCACATAGTTTGTTGAATATTTGCTAGATGAGATCAGATGTGATGTGCACTGAGTTGGGTTGAATTGGGTTGGAATGGGTTGGGTCTGGGTTGGAAATGGAAATGGAAACGGAGTGAAATGAAAATGGTTGGGAGCAGCACATTAATAATAATTACGCGACCGCCGATTTGACATCTGTTTGAAGTTTATGCTGGCATACCGCTGCCATACACACACTTACACACACACACACAGGGATCGCTTTCCACTGGCGATGGAGTTATTACAATGGCCCTATAAATAGACACTCCCAGTAGTCAGAAGCCAGCAAGAAGCAGACATTTCATAGTCCCAAGTCCAACTGTCGATCGGCACGCAACCAGCAGCCTTCTGTAACTTTTGTTTTCATTTAGCTTCTTTTATTATTCTGACCCTATTACTGGGTATTCGAGCTGAGCAGCTGAACAGAGATGAGCTCCAGTTCTTGGTATAGCACTCTGGTCAGTGGTGGGGTCTTTCTTAGGGGAATGGGGTCTTGGCGCGAGGTCATGGCCTCGTCATGAATCATGTAGAGTTGTTGGAGTAATTAATTCTTGCCATTATTTACAATTTCACTCAAATGATTTCTAAATTATTCAAGTTATTACTTAATTTAATAAAATTTATATGAAAATTAGATCAGTAGTAAGCTATATAATCTAAAATCTGATTTAATGCTCAACTACTAGGCCCTTTCAAAACTTAAATCATGTTGGTTATTTTATGATCATTTTAACAGGTGTGCAAAAAGAACTTTCTGGAGTAACCGTGAAACGTCTGTTTTCTAGACATGTTCTCAAATTTATTTTACTGTCTTTTTACTTTTTATTATGTAAAAATGCCATTTTCGGGCCTGTAATATATTCTCTCATATAAAATCTCTTTTTCTGGATGCTCCGTTTTTCTATGAAGATGTCAAAAGTCAAAGAGTAACAAAGAAAATTTAGTATTTTCCAAGATTATCGAAAAAGTTTTAAAATAAACTTTTAATTTAATGAAAATTGTCATTCATCTTTCTACACTCAATCCATTTAAATTTAGATAATTAAAATAAAACCCATAAAATTTGCCCATCAGTTTTTAAATTTGTCCGACAGCTTTAAAGCTCTATAAAACATATAAACCAATGAAAAATGCAGTCTCCTTAAAGTCATACTAAATGTATAACACAAGGTGTTGAGTGGCTCTTTCAGTGCGTTCCACCTCCCTCCCACTCTTTATAGAGTAAAGCCTCCCCCTGTTGACTACGCCACTGTCGTCAGTGCCTTACAATTTGCTTTGTCTTTAACAAATGTAAAGCAATTGAAGTTTTGGTTGTTTGTTTAGTGGGCGTCCATCAACGCACACCCAAGACACCACACACAACAACAACAACAACAACTCGAGTGTATGTGTCTTGTCTGGTGACCTCCCTATGTCTTTGTGCACCCCTCACACTGGCCCCTCTTTGGCCCACTTGCTGAGCATTTGTAGCTGTCGTCTTGGGCTTGTCAGTTGCCAATTGGCATTTATGTTTTGTAAATTGATATTTCCGTAGGGTGCAGTTGAAGCTCTTCAATAAACTTGATGCATTCTGAAAACAATTTAACTAATTTGCTCCATTTCTTTGCATTCTCTACGCCTTCCTTCTCTCTCCCTCTCTGTCGCGAATTCAAGGTAAAACAAACTTGTTTCGTACTGTGAGCTTTGGCTCTTATCTAAATCAGTTTATGAAATTCCACGCCTGCTAATTGTCTGGCTAAAAGTGGCAGTGAAGGGGGCTTTATTCATTGAAGGCAATTATTTTAAGCTGTTAAGTGGCCAAAAAACAATTTGCAGCTCGTTAAAGCAACGGCATCAATGGGTTAAGTGCCGCAAACGCTTCCACTCTTCATTTCTTAGCAGCTACGTGCCTAATTGAAAGTTCAATGGATTTAAACAGCGGCACAGCTTCCAAAGAAGTGTTTCTCCCACTCCCACTTCCTCTTCCCGTTCCCTTTCCCTTGCTTCTCTCAAGCGATTCTCAAAAGATCTCACTTCTCTCAAGTGTATTTCATCTTTCTGTTTTCAAATGAATCTCGTTTCATTTTGATGCAGCTGCGACTTGCAAACTGTATTTCAATTTCATTTTCATTTTCTTTTTCCCTTCACCGCAGTTGTGCCAAAAACAAAGACTCTTAATCATCTGGGATTTTCTTTACAGTTTTTCAGACATACCAAAAATGAATTTTATTTAGTCACCCAAGCACTTTGTCGCGTCCAAGTCTAGACTACTCGGTTCTCTCTGTCGGCTCTCAACTTCTGGCTGACCGTGCAAACTCGAGACTCATTTATCAAGAACCCTTTTCGGATGTCTTGAAGTCTTGTAAACATTTGTTGACTTCAAAATGTTTACTTGTAGTCAACTAAGAAAACAAACCACTTGAGTATTTAAACTATGCCATCAGCAGTGTCAAATCAATAATTTGCATGTGTTAACATTGAATAAAATTGTTTAAGAAGTAGGAATATAGTAAAATCACTTTAAGCGTCAACTAAGACTATTTCTCTACTTAGTTGAGTGGAAATATGTAAATGTCATCATAATTGACTGTTATGCATTTTGTAAAGCCAAACTCATTACCTGTGTAACAAAAGGATTTGGACAAAGACAAAGGATTAATCCAAGCTAGGATTTGCTAAGTAGTAAGCTACTAAGTATGCTGATTAAAAAGCAATTACTTAAGTATTGCTTGAATCTACAATCTTAATCCATTCCTTACAGCAAGAGAGTATTTCACTTTATGATTAAATCCTGAATATTGAGTGTATTAGTGTTTTGTAAGAAGTTGAACAAATTTTCTGATCTGATGAATATTTAAATCTACTAAAATATATATATTAGATCTGGACTTAGCCCCATAAATAACTTCTCTTTAAAGTCTAGATGCTATAGTTTCTCCACTTTGTATATTTTTAATAAATAGACGACTCAAATCAAACATATTTCAAAGAGCCCTCTGAAACGCCTTGGAGTCTAGAATAAGTTTACAAACTCAACTGCTTCATTTGAAGCATAAATGATAAGACTACAAATAATCTAATCAATTTTCAATTGACGGATATGAGTTTTCACGTCAGCTTTATATATAGATTCCCATGTAATTTACCACATTGCTGAATAGTTTGATAAGCACGAGGAGTGTGAATTTCTATAACATAGATCATATTGATAAGACATTTATTTGTCAGCTTAAGGCAAAGGTGCAAAAATGTTTGACAAATCACGAGTTTGTGCACTACAAACTAATCATTTATGCAGAGCTGTAAAGTGATAGGTGTTGCCATAAATGACAGATGTCAGAGGCGAAACCGTTAACAATTTTATGGTAACCTGATGACGCGGAAAGGTAGCAAAAGGTGTAAAAGTATGCAAAAGGTGCTAGATGAAGAAATGAACTACTAAAACTGAGAAGTTATAAAAGCGCTTAGGCCGAACCTTTGACCCTTGAGGCCTGTACACGTGTGTCCACTTTGGGAAATGCCAAAATTAAAAAGCAATCAAGGAATTTCCCAGTTAAAGTCTAATTACCAGTTTTCCACTTACCGTGAAAATGCGCTAGGGATTTAGCCGAGGGCGTCGGAGTTACCTACGCCTACCTGTGGCAGGTAACACGAACAGTTGCCCTCAGGAGTACCACAGGTACTTGGGCTGCCCCTTTGCACCCGCCCGACCCTCGCTATATAATCATGCTCATCGCTAAGGTAGAGCATCAGTTGCACAGCAACCAGCAAAGCAGACACATCTCTACAGCATCGCTACAAGATTTCTGAAGCATTCAAACCACAATGGCCAGCTATACTTGCACCCAGTTCGTGGATTTCATCGAACCCATTAGCTATGTCAACGGCATGACTAGCACAACATACACACTGGATGCAGCCCGCTTTGGTAAAAAAGACTTGAATCTATTCATCGAGAGTCTAGAGACGATTGCACGCATCGAGAGGGAGCGCCATGAACGGCGCCAGCAGCGGCGAGAACAAAAGGTACAACAGGAACGCATTGAGGAGCTGCAGGATGAACGTTGCCCAAGTCCCACGCCCAGTGCAGAGGAGGCTGTCGATGAGCCTCAGGTCTACTTGGAATCCAAGTGCATACCATATGCAATCAGTGATTCACTGCCTGTGGCTCGCAAGTCTCCCTCCGACTACGATCTTTGTGGTGACGAGGCCTACGGCAGCGCTAATCACTCACCACGTAGCAGTGTCACTTACTGTAGCTGTGGCGGTGTTTCCAGCACTGGACTCGACTCGGATTCAGCTGAATCGGGTGTGTATTCGGGCTCTCCTCCGCCATTGCGTCCACGTTCCCAGGTCATAAGCAAGCCCAAAAATAAATCCACTCGCTCTCGTATCATTAGCATGGTCCTGAAGCGAGAATACGCCAAGACACCTTCGACAGAGACATTGGAACACTCGGAACGCTGTGAGCATCTGCTGAACACCACCATTAAGCATCAGTATGAGCATTTATCCAGCAAATCACGACGTGGCATTGCCTGCTCTCAGGGCTCGCCAGAGGAAAGATTCCTCGACAAAGCCCTGCGCTATCTGACTTTGTGATTTGACACGAGCCCAAGTTCCTTTAGCTTTACTTTATAGTTCCTGATACCAAACTAACACTAGACTAGATTTGTTTGTAAAACATTCGATTATAACAATAAACAGTATTCAAAACTAAAGATTCAATATTTTAATCAGCTCAATCAAAACCTTCACTCAGAGGCCTTAGGCTAGTAGAGGTTCAGGCCTTTTCAAACCTTCTTTTGAATTCACTCAAATATTTCACAACTTTCATGTTGGAAATTTCTTGTTGAATGTTTATTGAATTTCTCAACCTGCCTGGCTTTTGTGCCTATATGTTTGAAAGATTTATATAGATATTTTATTTCTTTCCTAATAACCTAAGAATTTATTCAACTTTCTTAATTTAGCTGATTTCCATACATTATTTACTTGATTTTCCGATTCTTCCTAACAGATATAATCAACCCACTGACACAATTGTCGACGAAATAGGGTACTGCTTCCATCTTCCATCTCGATCTCGATAATCTGCTGCAATTTAACAGGCTGTCAAGTTGCTGTCAACTCGACTCTCGGTTTGAGTGCTGTGCTCTGAGTTTTTCCCTAGTCTTCCCTGCGTTTTCCGGTTAGAATGAGTGCGACCTGCTCTATAAATAGGCGACCCAATGACACTTTACTTCAACAGCCTCTGCTACTGCTACTTTTTGACGTCTTTCTACCTCTCTCTCCTATTGCCTCTTTTTCTTTCTCTCTCTCTGTGTTTTTGCAGACGCCTGTTGCTGCTTAGTTTGTTTATACGCCCACACAGGATGTTTCTGTCGCATGCACAGGGTACTTATGGCTGTATCCTTTGGGTTTTGCTATAAAAGCTCTTCGCTGTTGCGTCTCAATTTGTTTGCCATGCGCGAAAGCTGCCATAATAAGCAGTTAACACTCGCTTTTGGCTTTGACTTTGGCTATCGTTTTTGGGCCCACTGCTCAGTATCTATCACAAATTCAAAAGCGTAGCATACATTTCGGCGCCGGAAATGGCAAACGGCGCGTAGTGTCGACTGTTTGTGTGTGCGACCGTGTGCTCGCGTGTGTGTGTATGTGTGTAGTGAGTGTGTGGTGTATGTGTTGCGTGGTGTTGCACGTCGAGCGCGCCATGTTTGCTCAAGTAAAAGCCAAATTTGATTAATTCATTAAGTCTAAGCGAGAAATAAAACACACGCACACACACATACGCATGAATGAAGTCTTAAAAGTGTCTCAACATCAAATGGAACTGCAAATTCAAGTCCAAAAACCTGCAAACTGAATCGAAGTTGCTACGACATCGTGCAACTTCCTCTTCTGCAACACTTTTGCCACTTGCGTTCCCTTGACAATAAAATATGAATTGATGCGCGCGCTGCGCCATAGTATTCCTTATATATCGCATTATGTACATATATATGTATATACTATATAGAGTGTATATCTATTTGCACACATGCACACACATAAACTTGTCTTTGTATTTGTGTTTGTGTCTTGCGTTTGACACTTTTTTCTGCTCCGCTTTCGCTTCGTTTTTTCCCTTTTTTTGCCTGTCAATTTTAAGGTCAACTCACGGCAAACAAAAGGGGGCGGGGTTGTAGGAAGTTTGAGAAGTGGAACGCAGCGCGCGTTCAACCAAAATTTAATCAAATAAACACAAAGCAAAAATGTCTATATACCCGTAAAAATACAAATTTTTAGTCAAGCAACATTTTTGCTATTCATCTATTTTTTCCTATATTTTTTTTGGGTGTGCCTATGGCGTGCAGTTTATACGAGTGTGTGTGTGTGTATGGCACTTTTATTGACTTCCTACTGCGTGTATGTGTGAGTGTGTGTTCGCGTTGGTGTGCGTGTGCTAATTGAGTTTTCTAGTGTACATGTGTGTGTGTCTCGTATCTAACAAATTTCTCACAACACTTTTGCAATTTCCATCAAAATTCCAAGCATACATAAAGTTAAAAAAATAATATAAAAATTCGTATATTTTTTAAATAAATCGCAAACAGTAAGAACTGTGTGTATAATGCTGCAATACGATCAGGTAAATTGGGAGCGACAATTTATTTTATCATATATCAAATCATATCACATCACATGTTGACGTCAAATCAGCTGTCAAAACAGTCAACTCTCTGACATTCCGATACCCGTCCCGCCCCCAGAGCCCCCTAAAGCCCCTTTTCCCACTGCCGGCATTTGAATATGACCCAAATAGGCTTAGACTGTTTGCAACTGTTTCCGCTTGCCTCTTGCCACTTTTATTTGCCACAGTTGATTCAATTGCAGCTGCGGCACAAACAATTGCTCACGCCAAATGCTGCTTCCCCTCCCCTCATTTATTTCCTCCTCTGTCCCCTCTTTTCCTGCTTTCATACTCCTCTCCTTTGTCTACAGTTCCATTGCAGGCGCTGAAGTGCCATTGCATACGTGTATGACGACTGTGATTAACTTTTGTCAGTCTTTTGTCTTACTGTGTCTGTCCCCCAACTCTCTCTCTCTCTCTCGCTCTGCCTTCCTTTGGTATGCGCTTTTGTCTTTTACTTTGTCCTACAGCCAAGGCAAAATGTTGGTAGCACCACAGCATTGTTTACACTTGAGATGCTAACTCAAGTTTTTGCTATGCACTTGAAATCTTTTATTAAGCACTTGCCTTGAGAGACAACTGCGAGTGTGTGTGTATGTCGGTGTGTGCGCTTTTGTGGGTGTATGTGTGTTGACTTAGTTGTAGCCAAAAGCGTCTAAGCAACTTAGTGCATGCTCATACATAATAAAGTCTAAGCAATGTTTATAATTTGTTAAACCTTATTAGCCACGTCAATCTGCCGGTGAAAACAAGGTCAATATTTATTAGGAATTCATTAAAACCTGTAGACCTATGAACATAAACAAGTTTAGGAATTGATCGATGTTTTGAAGATTTTTAATTTAATTACAATAATTATAATTAAATAAAATAATTCAGTTATAACCAAACATGTTAATCTAATTATAATAAAAGACACCTAAAACATAGAGGGGTATATTTGTTGATAATAAATAATAACATTATTAGAGCAGGACAAATTTCTTAAATATAGATTATGATTTAAGTTGTCTTTAAAAAAACTGATTGCGCGGGTGTAAGTCATTAAAACGATTAATACAGTATCTTTATAATTACTTATTAGACTAGTATATTAAAATCACCAGCATTATGTATCTAAAATCTGAGCTTAGTATTTATTCATTAAAAGTATTTCGGTTATTTTGACTTTTACTTTTACTTTAATAGAACAAATTTCTAATTGTCAAAAGAACCAATTTAAAAAGCAAATCCAATTGAAAAAGTTTACGTTTATTATAGATTTCTTTTAAAATATTTAAGCTTGTCATTAAATAAATCTGCTGTATAAGTTCTAAATCTAAACTGGTCCACGACACACTTAAATAATAAATTAGTTGTCATCTTCATGAATACTTGTTTTGGCTTTAGTCTGTCACAATTATACATAATCTGTTTCATAACTTTTTAGAGCAAAGCTCACACTTTCGAGTGTTTATCAGATCTGACACCTGCCAAAAACACACCCACACATACACACACATAGCTACAGTAACCCAGTTATGACACACAATACTTTTTGTATTGCAATCACCTCCCTTTATTTTTAGTCCTCGGGCTAAAGGACTTTATAGTCCAGTCTGCAAGTTTTGTGGGCCGCAATGTGACACCATTCGAATAATGCAAACAAACAAAGAAAAGCAAAAGTTTGCTGTAACTTATCCAAAAGTTTTGATTTTGCTGAATCATCGAACACGCACACACGCACACTCACACACACACACTGTGCATTCTTGAGTGTGCCACTAAATGAAAATTATATCATTCAAGTGTCGCTTCCTATGGACACGCAATAAATCATCTGATTTGGGTGGATAAAATCCTAGTCGACTCTGACTTTGGGCTACAAATGGGCAATCAATAAAGAAACCTGTTGATTTCCAACTAGTACTTTTTTTAAAAGTTACACAAAATTTGTTCAAAATGAGTAAGGGTATTAATTCTGTTGGATCTCTATTCTATAATTCGAAATAAGACTGAACTTTTCTACTGCCAAAAGTTTATTATATAATTACCATTATACGGTTACATATTCTAAACTCCAAAATTGTGGACACATTAGAACAAGTTCCTTTGGTATTCGACTACCCTTTTTATGCATCGTTTATATTCATTTTGTACTTTATAATAATACACAATCTAATCAATTATTTACCTTCTATTTGTATTGCAGCCACCTGAGAATGAGTTACAGAAATCACATGATCACAATCCGGCCGCCTTGAGTGAGCATCAGTTGCGGGTGCAGGCATCGCTGCAGCGCCTCAATATACCCGATTGGTTCCGACAATACAATCAAAATGCCGCTAGGTCGCCAGATGGCGCTAGTGCTGGCAATGCTGGCTCGTCAGCGACCTCTGGCGGCTACAAGCCGGGCATCTTTACACGCAAACGCACACAGGACTCGGGTCGCTGGCAGGGACTCAACTCAAAGACGACTTCGCTCAGTTCGCTGGGATCACAGCGCTCTGATCGCAGTCCTTTGCTTTTGAGTCCCTCGGCGCACAGTCATCATGGCGGACAGAGTAGCAGTGTGGTCGGCTCCACAGTGGGACATCATCACCATCATCATCACCATGGCCCAGGACAAGGACAGGGTGTGGGTGTTGGTGCAGGTGCCACACGGTGGTCCACATCGCATCTCAACTCCACACAGACATCGCCGAGTGTGTCGCAGCGTGGCAGTTTTGCCCGTGGCGCTCCGATTAACAGCAGCTTCATGTCTGTGGCCAGTGGCAGCAGCACCGGAACAGGCGGAGTCCTCCGTAACTCCTATCGTCAGCCCTATCTCGGATGGCGCAGCACAGAGAAGCTCTCGCAGCGCACGCCTCACGAGCGGTAAGTGCACTCAAAAATTTCTATAATACATTTAACTAATCCCAAACTAAATTCTCTTTTTAGACTGGCCAACTCGCTGCTAGCGCAACGAACATCACCGACGACAGCAACGCCGACGGCAACAAATGGCATGCGTTCGCTGCAGCCAGTGACACCAGAGATTCAGAGCTCCATCAAGGAGGTCACCTCGGCCATTGTGCATTATGTGAACGATCAGACGCAGGCCCAACACCTGCAACAACAACAACAGCAACGCAGCCGCTCGACGAGTCCAAATTCGAGGTAGGCAACGGGATTCAAGCATTAAAACCGTTGCACCGAGCCACAAATCAAATTATATACACCATATACTATATATATATGTATATTGTGTTCATGCTGTCGTAGTAGCCATCGCCTTCTACTATAAATACCCCAAAAACAAAATCAAATCAAATGCATCCCAAGCATCTGTGTGTGTAGTTGTTATCACCGTTACCAATCAACATCCGACTGTACACCTATGTACCTATCCACTAGATATCCCATTTATTTGTTCCAAAACATGTCCACTCTTCAGTTTCGTAGCTATTTTGTATTACAAAATTATCATTTCTCCTTCGACAAACTACACAACGCGTAGCTACCTGTAAAGTCACCCAGTTGCACCTGCAGCTGCACCTGTGCAGTTTTCATCCGATGTCCGTGAGAGGTAAGAGAGCCCCCTTTACATATTCATGTTGGGCTGTGTCATCCTCATCCTCATCGTCAATGTCTTCCTCCTAAATATGGCTAACCACAGTGACTAATACAATATCTCTACTACATGTCATACTTGTAAATTTATCTATTTATCTAAGTGTGTGTGCGAGTGAGTGTGTCTCTTACTGGCTTCTACTAAAACACTAAAACAACAACAACAGTCACTTTCGCCTTAAAACTTTGCTTTTGGATTGTTGCCAAGTTCTGTTTGTGGACACAATTAGGTCAGGTCAGGTCAGAGTCCCATGTTTATGCAATTTCCGAGTGAAGCAATTGCACCTTGTTGACCATAGGTGGCGCTTGTAAAAATCATCATGGTGACACACTTAGAATCGAGCGCAACCATAGATGGCGCTTTATCACGCCGATATTTAGAATTTGAAAGTTTTACGCCATCTATCGCATAGTAGTGATAACATAGGCCAAGAAGATCTAGATTTCATGTCTTTTAATTTTAATTGTCATTCAGTTTAACAAGTAATTTAATTAAAAAGTTCTTTAGATGCTTCTCTCTATTATTTAAAAGAATGATTATTTTTTTCTTGTAATCAGAATTTACACAATCACCGACCTTTCAGACTGGAATTGATTTCATCTCACTTTATAAAAGGTGTCGGAGCTATTAATAGGCCTCAATAGAAGCAGCTTCCTTGCTTTCGTTACAACACTCCTCGCTCTCCCTTTTTCCTTGCAATTTAATTGTCAACAACGCTTTTCATGGTATGTCTGCGTGTAGTCCCCTTGCCAGTCCTATTACTAACTATTACTACCTGGCCAATCAGTGCTGGGCCACTTGCACACGTTTCAAGTGGAGCCCACTTTGTCCTGCGGCAGTGCCAATCGTTATGAAAATCAATAATATTAAAGTGGAGCAATTTGCATACAGGGTGCTATGACTAAGACGAACATATATGTGTCAGTGGGTTATAGCTAAGAATCAAAACTTGAACTACTCTTTGCTAAAACTTTTCAATATAAATTACACCTCGCTTCCAAATATTCCAATAAGTTTTTCTGCTAAGATATTGCTTTAATTTTGAAGTGAAAAAATCCTACTAAAGTATTAAATAGCTTCTTGGCAAAAGTTGCAAAAACTTTGATGTTTTTTGTAATCAGGCCGCCAGTGTGGCGCCTCTTATAGCCACAGCAACCCTCTACATCCGCAGCAGCCAACATGGCGTATGCTTGCTCTCTCTCTACCTCTTCCTCTCTCTCTCTCTCTGTCTCTCTCCCACTGTCATGCACATAGACAGACACCCTAAAAGTTAGCCCACCGTTTTATGCTCTCGATCCCACATTTTAACTCTGGCAATTTCTCAGTGTTGTGTGTTCACATATATTCATCGAGGTTTCATTCGTGTGCCACGTCTGCTGCCAAGCGCTACTCAAAGTGCGCTGCCATCAGGGCAGAAATAAATAAATATTTATATATAAAAGGCAGTTAGAGTATTGTTTTAGATTATCAAGTGCAAACGAATCCAGAATTGAAAAGTTTGACGAGGTTAGTGTCCTAAGATGAATAAATGCTAAATTTGCAGCTGCCACAAGTGCAGCGTGACGTCACTGCTGCCGTGTGTGACGTCACTTATTGATTTTACTACTTTGGTGTCTTGTTCTTGACTAGTACAAATTCAAATTGTTTTGATTATGTTTTATGAATGTCCACTAATTAATGTTATTTATTGTTGCCCTCTGCAGAAAGTGTTGGCTGGAAAGCAGCTTTGTTGGCACACGACCGCTGGACTCACCGCAAACTCCCGTCATCGACAGCAGCAGCAGCCCGCCCACATCCCAGCATCAGCAGCAGTATCCACAGGAGCAGCAGTTCCATCTGGATGCCACCACTGGACAGCCGCCACTACGCATGAACGGACTTAGTCGAGTCGGCGGCGGTGGCGGTGAGTCCACCATATATATCTGATCCCGTAGCACAGCAATAGGAGAGCATTAGGCGTGCCTAGTTCAAAATATTATACACATGTCTGATTTCTTTATTTTAAACATCCAATCAAATTAATTTTGTTTTTGTAATGTGCACAACAAAAAACCAAAACGAGCAACACAAATTGAGAAATGCGTTAATTAGTTAGATTTGCATATAAATATTATACATATTAATACATTTATTTACATATTTTTAGTATGTAGAGTATCAGAGAGAGATTCCCGTTATAATTTCATAGCTGCACACACGCGAACACACCAACACAACACACATACTCAAATGTAGCTTGAAATGCAATTTTCTACATTTGTTTTGTATTTTTTGTCGAATGGGTTTGTTTTTATTTTCTACAAGAAATAATTGAATAATTTAGTTAACGCTAGGGTGCAAAGTGCAAATTGCATTTTTAAGTTTCATATTGTTTTTAACACGACTGTAAATTACGAAACAAAACTACATAATTTGACACAAGAAACAAACAAACAAACAAACAACAAAATTCAATTGACAACTTATCGGAAATAGTAAAACGTTAATGCGTAATTTTTATTAGTGTTTATAAACTTATTTTAATTGATATATAAAAGTACTATTTAATTTTATGATTAATTTTTAATAAATACACACAACGCTATCAGCAATCAGTTAAATTTAATGTATTATTATTATTTTATTCATGTTCTCACACACCCACACACACACCCATTTAATTTTGTCTTCACTTTTGTTCTTGCCCAATTCATAGCATAGTTATCTGCGCATAAGTTTGTTATGTTAATTTATATTGGCAATCGTTCAGTTCAAACTTAATTCATTTTCCGTTTACAATTCAAATTAATTTCTCATGTTTTCATTTTTGGAATTTTCTATTTTAGGCTTGGTTTTTAAAACTAGAAAAATTCACGTACCTAACAAACAAACAATAACAACAAAACAGTAACTACAATCTGACTACAGAAAAGAAAAGAAAAAATATTTTAAAACTAAGCGTGCTATAAATTTAATTTTTTTATATAGTATATTTAATAACGATGTATTATTTTGCCTACAAAAGCAACGAACGATTTGATGATGTCTTCTTTTCGATTACTTATACTTTTAATAATATATAATTTGTATAAAAATTATTTTAAAATCGATATCAAGTGCTTTATATATAAAATACAAACACACAAAATGTCTACAAATGTCGCTCAAGGTGGCTACAATAAAAACTGATCTATATACATATTTAATGCGAAATGTTTATGATTTTTGTAGTTTATTTCTAGAAATTATTTAGCTGCCACTTTTTTCAGTTACATTATTCGCTTTTAGTATTAACTACGCACCGTTTATTTTTGCCATGTACATAAAAACATTTTCTCAGTGTAATTGTTATAATTATGTTTATAACTAATCAAAAACACATATATTTTAGTTGTAAGAACATTTATTGATCCGCTATAATATTTTTTCAAGCCTAACAACAATTTGTTTTTGTATTCCTATATTTTTTATATGCCGTGCATTTTATCACAAAACAAATTCCAATATTTAAACCGATTTGGCCTCATTATAAAATTAAAAAATATATAACACTTAATATAAATTAACTGAAATGAAAAAACCAAAACAATTTGCATAAATAAAGCGCCAGAACGCTCGTTGAGCAGCGCATCGCTAGAAGATGTCTTAGCCTCACTTTTAGGACTGCCAACTACCTCCTCCTCCAACAACAGCCAGTACACCAAGAACAACAACAGCCACAACAACAGAAATCAAGCGACATCATCAACAATTGCAGGGTCCTCGACGACAGGTATGAACCTGTAAGTTTTTGTTCCAATATAACCGCTACCCAAAATATTGAAAATAAACCAAAATAAAAAAAAATATTTGAAAATCTAAAAAAATTAAGAAAACAACAAAAATAAGTTTTGGAAAATATGAAAAACAAAAATGATGAAGAAATGGGTATAGGATAAAAAACTGAACAATTTGCGTTCTTGTTTGTTGTTCGCAAAATACTTATAATCAAGCTCTTTATAATCGTAATTATCTATCATTAACTATATATCTTTTGAACATCATACTACTTATATACATATATATAACGTATAACTCGGCCTATAACTCAGTGCTATGTGTTTACTACTAATACTCATTTAATTATTTACTTTATAAATTCTTCAAGTTTCTTTTGTAGTTTCCATCAAGCGCATATTGATAGAGATTTCGTTTAGTTAAATAAAATTACACTGAGAAAAATACATACAAACATGCTGCGCTTGCGTCGTTATGCAACACTGATAACAGTTAAACACTACTATATATACATAAATATTAAATATACCCTATGCTCATTATTATTGCCCAAGCATGTTCCATTGAATGCTCATTGTTGTTGTTATTTGTTGTAAACTGAACACGGATTGAACTAGTTCCGGAACTAACTCTTTTATTAAATGATCTACTTGGCAGCAGATACAACAGTAGCAGCTAGTCGTCAACAGCTGGAGGTGGAACAGCAGCAGCAGCTGCGTCGTCGCAGCGAGGGTGACGCGCCCAGTCAGAAGCAGAAGTCCCAATCCCAATCCCAAACCCAATCACAATCCCAGTCTCAATCCCAGTCCCAAGTACCAGCTCAGAGTCAAGCCAATGCCAGCAATCGGCGAGTGTCGTTGGGCGACTCCAACGCCCACGCGGAGAAGGGCGGCAGCACCAATAATGGAGCCATCAGCAGTGCCCTCAATGACTCGCAGTTGCAGATCAGATGCAGAAACACCAAATGCGAGGCCAGTGCCACGCCTGCCGATGCCAAGAAGCTCTACAAGTCATGCCACAATTGTACCCATTTATATTGTTCACGTGAGTGTCGGCGCGCCCACTGGGAAAAGCATCGGAAGGCGTGTCTCCACTCGCGTGCCTCCAATCTGTGCCGCCAGGTGTTAGCCACCTGCAAGGATGATGTCGACTCGCAGCGACACCTGAGTCTACTCGCCCGCAAGGGTAGTCTCTCCCAGGGACGTGGTGTGGTGCGTGTGCTCTTTCGCAGCGCCGAGGCCGCCGAGGGATTCATCAAGCATGGCTTCCAGTGCATGGGCGAGGCATCCTATGTGCGCTGGCCAGATCTTATGCCGGCCGAAATGGGCCTGGAACTCTACTCGGAGCTGCTGAAACTCAGCACCGAGTACAAACCGGAGTCTAAGATGCTCATCTATGTGGCTATTTGCGTGGTCTCCGAGGCACCGGGCATGGGTCAGGCCCCCGTGCGCTGGGAACGCCAACTGGTCTCGCGCTGCGCCAAGCTCAAGCTCTGCAAGAGCGTCCTGGCCGAACTAGAGCTGCAGCAGCAGGCACTGCAGCAACCTCTGGCCGTAATGGCTGTACCGGAGCGCACAGAGATCCTAATACTCACCTTTAATCCTGGCCTGCGCACTGTGCCCGGCAATCGTGAGCTCATACTGTCCAACATATTGGACATATTGTCGCGTCGTGGTGTGCTGCTGCGTAAACACTATCCGGAGATCTATCAACGGCTGCAAACCTACACCGAGGGACAGACGGACAAATTCAATCCGGTGACACTGCATCCCCGGGACTCTCAGACTGGACAGAGCTTTGTCTGCATCATTATGCCCGTGCACACCGACAGTGAGTTCATCAAATTGCCTTCGGCTGCCGATGGCGGTGGCAATCGGGTGACGACCATTGATGTTGGTTCGCCAGCAGCTCTGGCCCAGCTGGATGATGATGAGCTGCTCACACGCACCACGCAGGCGAGTTGATTGAAGGCCGCCAGCAGCAACAATAACAACAATAACCACAGGCGTAGTGGTAGCAGTGGCAGTGCCACGCCTCCGCACACTTTAAACGCCTACGGCGATGCCCTCGGCTCTGGTCTGGAGAGCACTCGCATGTGAGCTTCCGGAACTTGCTCTTGTTTAGCATCTAAGTCGCTCTCTCTCCCACTCTATCCCCCTCTCTCTCTCTCGCTCTACTCGGAAATATATTCATGTTACTTCGATTAACTAAACTAGTTAGCAGTTAGTGGGCGTGTCTGTTCAACGTATATCAGTAGAGAGCCCTCTAAAACACACTCGTTGTTTGGTACACCATAAAATAAACATAAAAAAAACTATCAAAATTTGTCAGACTCTCGTAATAATCGATAACTTTAATTTTGTGAGGGGAAAGCCCTTAATAACTTTCAACACACTAACGGTAATAAGTCAAGCTTTACTATCATATATCACGGAGCTTACAAGTAGCAGTCGCATGCAAAAGCTACATGCTATATAACTACAAGCAAAGGTCGGCACAGTGGGACAACAGCTACAAATAGTACTTCAAATTTAGTGTGATTGTGCTGTAAAAACACTAGGAAAACCTTTCAAAGTTTAAATCTATCCTGCAGCTTCCATACCAAAAAGAAAAAAACAAATTCGATAAGTTTTTGTGGGCAATAAATATCAGATAAACAATTTCCTATACAAATAGCTGCATAACCTCACTTTTTATAATGCAAAACACATCACAAACTCTAACTATATATATGAAGATATAACAAACTAACTACAGAAACATATTTACTTATCACTACATTGCAAATCTCCTTAAATGTAACTAAAGCAAATCAATTTGCTTATGGCCTTATTTAAAGTTTGTTGAATTTGTTCTGCCCGTCATAAATAAAATATATTTAAATATTACATTTAAATATTAAAAAGAAATCAAATCAGATTTTGTAGCCTTTTAAAATTTAAGTTTTTAATTTATGTGTAAGTGGAAATCTAGGTTAGCTTAAATATATATCTATTAGTTAAATTTATGTACTAAATACTAGAGTTGAGAATCAAAAAAATTATATTGCCCAATAAACATTTTTGAACATTCAGAATTTAGCAGAAATTCATACAAATCATACATATTTATAGATCGATAATTCTACCCATTCCTTTGCTAGTTTCAATTGCTTAACTAACACTAACTCACACACACTAACAATTTATGCATTTTTGTGTAAATATAACTCAAATTTACAGCATTCATAAATATATATACATTACAGTTGCATTACAGTTCTTAACTGATCGGAAGTTCTGCAGTTTCATACAAAGATATATCATCAAAATAAAAACAAAACTGTAAATTGTTTAGTACTTGTAAGAAGGACTTGAAAAACAATAAATAAAATGCATTCAAAATTATTGAAATTATTTTCGGTGTTTTTTTCTTAAACTTAGAAACTTTCAGGCAAACAAACAAGGAAAATGCTGACAGTATTTACTTCAAAGCTTTAAAGTTTTGAAAAGTCATGGAGTAAGTATATACAAGCTTAGTTTTTTTAAAGAATTCAAATTCTTTTAATTAATATAAATTTAATTGTTGCTTTCAATGCTACACGAATAGAACTCTTAGTATCGTTGACGGAAATAAAAACTGACGAAAATGTGAAGAATGTACTGAAACTATAAAGATTACATAACTATACTTAGTGTATTGTATATGTAGAAAGTATACATATTTTCTTTATGTATAATTAGAGGTCAAAATATATGTCGTTTTTAAGCCAAAATAACTACAATAAAAAAGGCTAAAGTCGAGCAAATGTGTTATTTTAGACTGAAGCATTCTTTGCAAGCTATAAGATAAAGTAGATATAAACTGGATCTGCTCGCGAAGGAGACGGAATCTCATTACAAATATGGTTTTTATAGCCCTTATAGTCTCTGACATCCAGATGTACATACGGTCGAACGATTTCCGACGCTATATCGACTCGGCTGTTGATACTGATCAAGAACTTATACACTTCATGGGGTCGGCCACGCCTGCTTTTGTCGCTTCTGAGAAACGTAACAAAAAGTATAACTAGGATGTATAACAACTATTTCAAATTAATAAATTCTAATTAAATAAATAAGTTCTAATTAAATAACTAAATTTATCGAACTGTATAAAAAAAGTTATGTGTAAAGGATCACTGATAAAGCTAACAACTCAAAATGACAGCTGAAGAATATATTGATTTTATACAAATATAGGTAATGCAGGTAAATACAGTTCTTAATTACACACCATATCACCTTTTCTTACGTTTTAAAACATCCAAATAAGTAAGTCACTATAATTATTCAAATATGATTTATTTATTAAAGTTATAATTGTTTTTGTTGTTGTTGTATAATACTTATTTAGATTTACATAAATTGTATTTAAAATGTTGTTTTTGTATTGTTTTTTTTTTTCACTTAACGCTAATATTGTTTTTAATCGAATTAATGTACTATCCATATCTGTATACATGCATATACATATGATGTATATGTCTATATTCATAAATATGTATTGTGGATGTATGTATATATATATATATATTATGTGTGTATAGATTACATCCCTGCGTAGATGTAGATTCTTACGTATTTGCTTTTGATGCGGCTAAACGCCCCCCGATTTTCGCTTATAAATCCGTGTAGTAAATTACAGCTACAATTTGTATACGGAAATAGACTATAACACTTAAAATTTACCACACACAACACACACATTGCGCCAGATCTATGTTACAATCTATGAATAAATTAGGTTCGATTCGTTCAGTTTCGTTTGATTAACGTAGAAAAAAGCGTTTATGGCGCCCAATGTCCATCTCAGGGAGCCCAAGAAAACTACGATAGATTAAAAAAAAAAATAAAAAGTAGATTAAAAAAATAACATTAATGGTGCCTAGCTGGTAATGGTAATGGTGATGATGCGGATGCTTCTGTATTTGTCCCTTCCCCGTTTATGTACAGGGCGCCAAACTCAGTATCTAGATGATGATGCACTAAAGGCGGCGCCTTGTGGCGGCTGTTCCTCCTGCCGCTGCTGTGCCGTTGGCAACTGATAGTAATAGCCTGGATAGGGCTGTGTTGGAAATGCGCTTGTGTCCGAACCCGAACCCGAGCCCGTACCCGTTGGTGTATCCGTAGCCGATCCTGTCTGATAGGCTGCCGCCGCTGCCGTAGTCGTTGCTGTGCTGTTCGTCTTGGCATTGGCTTTGGTTGCTCTTATCTATAAGCCACCGATGATCACCTCCTGCTGCGCATCGTCATCCATGTCTGGTAACTCTTGCTTATGCACCACCATGCCATCACCTGCCGGTTGCCTGGGCGCTGTCTGTCCATATTTCTGATGAATGCCACGATGACGCTTCAGCGCAAAGCGATCAGCAAATGCTGCCGAGCAGATTTCGCACTTGTATGGCTTCTCACCGGAGTGCACCTTGGCGTGGTTCTTTAGGTGCGCTGCTTGCGAGAAGGCCGAGCCGCAGATTTCACATTTATACGGCTTCTCACCGGTGTGTATGCGTCGATGATTCCACAGTGTGGCATGACGCGCAAATCCCTTATCACACACGCCACACACATATGGACGCTCGCCGCTGTGCGTACGCTCGTGATTCTTCAGATGCGGCGATTGGGAGAACTGCATGCCACACGTTTGGCACCTGGAATTGCACAAGAGATATGATTAAAACGGTCCAACTGGAGGACATAGACTTCAAACTCACTTATATGGTTTCTCGCCCGTATGAATACGTGCGTGATTCTTCAGATACACGGCCTTGGCGAAGGCTAGTCCACAGATGGTGCACTTGTAGTTCTTCTCGCCGCTGTGCAGCTTCTTGTGTGACCACAAACTGGAGTAGCGTGAAAAGAGGCCGCCACAGATGTTGCAGCTGAATGGTTTACTGGGATTTCTGCAATCACACAAAGAGTCAAACCTGATTAAATATGTTAAAAAAAACATGATATAAATTAGTTACTCACTCGGTCTTTACGGTGACTGAGTTCTGCTTAACAGATCCTCCAGCGCCACCATGGGCGTGCGTATGTCCGACTAGCACAACTCCAGATCCATTGCACTTTTGACACTTTGTCATCTGTTGCGAATTGCGTTTCTTTACGGGATGATGGCCCGAGGAGCTGGGCTCACGTTTGGGCGTCGTACCGCCAGTCTGTTGTGCCACAATTTGCTGGAGTTGTGCCTGCGCTTGTGGTGTGGTTGATATGATTTGCACGGGATGAGCCATTTGTCCTGTTTAATAAGTAGTTAGAGTTAATATCAGCAAACAACTTAATGTAATGATTAAGTCAATATCTTACCATCAACAAATATCTGCTGTTGTGCTGCCTGCTCTGCCTGCATACACGATTCACAGCGCACCTGTTTGGGTCCCTTGCGCTTTGACTGCTGGTGAATCGCACTGCCACAATTGATGCACTTGCTCGATTTGGAGTTGTCATGTTGCTGTTGTTGCTGTTGCATTACAGATTGCTGCACTGGCTCTAGCGAATCGGAAGCTACAATCTGTATTTGACCCATCTGACCGTTGCCGGCGAGTATATTTTGTGTTTGCACCATTCCCTGGGCATTAACCACTGAAATGGAGTCACTGGACTGCTGTGAATTATGTTGCTGTGGATCTGATCCATCGGTGTGCATCCGTTTGTGTGCATTGAGCAGCGCCAGATGTTGGAACATCTCGGAGCAGACATCACACTTGAAACTGATGTTTGATATTGTGTTTTGCAGTGGAGAAATTGTCTGCTGCAAGGTAGGATATCAATAAATGGATTAAAATAATCATTTACAGTAAACTGTTTAGTCAAATAACAATTAAATAAAGTAAATCTGTCCATATATCAGATATAGCCGTTTGTATACCCTTGCAGAGGGGAGTATTATAATTGTATCACAAAATGTCGATTGTTAAATAGTAGGCGTGGCCTCGGTCGTTCGTCTGTCTGTCTCTATGACTTTAGTCTGAACCAATTGGATCGAGTAACTATATAACACACTGCCATAGCTGCCATAGGAACAATCGGTTGACAAAGATCAACCTTGGAATTACACAGATTGTCTATTGATTTCAACAGTTTCCCCCCCAAAACTTTATGTTTTGAAGCGGACTTTAAATTGATGTCAGTCGCGATTTAAATTCAAAAGCTCTGCAAGGGTATCAAATCTTCGGTGAACCGAAGTAATCCTTTCGCTTTGATAACTTACAGCTGCTATGGGCTTGTTTTGATTGACAATCTGTATGCGTCCCTGTGCATCCACAGTGGCAATTCCTAGGGCGGTGCCCTGGTTTAGGGGCATGCCATTTACCAATGCATAATTATAGCCGCCCACTGGCTGTGCAATGTAGCAAGTCTTATTGTCATCCGATGTTGCCAACTGTGCTAAATTAACAGTGCCGGCATTGCCCTGTAAATTGCAAATACATATATATATAGCGGTTAAATATATATTTCAGATCACATTTAATTAGCGATCATCGCTTCACTGACGACTACACTACTCACATTTGTTGTGTAGTAGAAGGTGGGCTGTTGGTCGGCTTTTTGTCCCTCTATTTTGGGTTGTTTGAGTATGGTGCCGTCTGCTGTTTGGTATTGTATGGTCGCCGGTTGTCCGTTAATGGCGTTTGTCGTGAATATGATGTTTTTGGTTAGGTCTTCCATCTTTTGGGGAAAGTCACTGTAACGCTATTAATTAGCAAAATAAACGTTATTACTTTATTAAAATATGATGCAAAATTTGTTTTAAAAAAATGCACAATGCACGTTGTTTTACAACACTGTCGACGCCACTAGCAGTACGGCGTGTGCGAGCGTGACAAACATATAACACACACGTCAGCGAAAAACGACTGATTAAAAATGGCGACGATGAGACAAAAAATATGTATGCGCTGCACACACATCACAAACGAACACAAAATTAAAAATTTTATTTAAATCTGCCGCTGACTTATTGGCAATTGCAACACTTTTAAACGCGACTATAATAATTTGAGATGCTCGCATTAAGCTCAGTAGTGTATAGCTACACGGTTACACTTGGTTTAACAATTTACCTTTTACGCAACCAACCACAAAAAATAATGTTTCTGCTGCGCCTAGCACGCCCAGCGCAGCACACACGATGCTGTATTTAAATGTTGTCAAATTGGCACAGTTATTTTAACGGCTTAGATACGGCCGGTTATCTATTTATTATCCACTTAATTTTGTTTGGAATGAAAGCAAAACTTTATTATTGTTTTTTCTTTCTCTAACAAATTAAATTCCAGCACAAAAACCTTCTGCTCGTTTGTTCTTACGTGCGTTCGAATGTGGACTGCTGAAGAGAGACGGAGAGTGAAGAAAGCCAGGGAGAGAGCAGTAGCACATTAACCGTGTCATAGGGCTGCCAGACTTCGCAATCCAAAAAGCCTTGCCAGATTTTTTAATCAACACAAATATTAGTCTGTAGTTTCTTATTCATGCTATGCATAACTTATCTGTAAATTGTTTATTTAATTTACAGTTTATTCCCTATAAAAACATTTCTTCAACAGCCCAAACTACAATAATTGTGGACACAGCGATGTATCGATGCTAACCATAAAACAGTGTGACCAAATTATAGTGCGTCGAGTGCCCAGATCTGCAAAAACTGACAATATTGGTCTTGTCAACGCGCAACGCGAATGTCAGGTGAAAGTTTCGCGCCAATTTAAATTTTGTGCATACTGATTGAATTTAAATCTGTTTTACAAGCACGTGGACAAAAACACAGCCGGTTTAGTGTGCCAGCACCTACACCACCTACGCTTAGTCGTGTGGATGTTGAAAGTTGCAAAGTGGCTGACGTTGTCTGATCTCCGAGTCCCAGAGTCCAGCAACGTGTCGCAGTCATAAATAACACTTTCAAATTATTTGCAGCATTGCATTTTGGAAAAGCCAACGGAAAATTTGGGTCAGCCGCAGACGTAGATGAATGTAGCTGTGCCGACCACAGCAGCCTTCAAATTAATGCTCATTTCCATTATATTTTATTCATTTGCCACAAATTAATTGCCACAATGGCCGCTGCAGCTTTTTGGAGCGCAAAACTATAGACAACAGCAGAGTTGCGTTCGTTTCGCAAAACGTCAATAAAGAAGAGGAAGCGGAGGAAGAAGCAGAAGAGGCAGTTAAAGAGGATGCCCACCGCAGTAGTAATTAACTGTACTATTACAACAACAATAACAACAAAAATAATAACTGCCGTGTACTTAGATTGCGAATTCGTTTTTTGGTTCAACATTCTGCGTCTTCTTCTTCGTCGTCTCCAAACATTTTCATGTTGCACGCTTCGTTGCACATCATTGCATTAATTTGTAAGTTTAAGTTGAAATTGTTCAAGAAATATTTCAACATTTGTTGCGGCGAGCTCTGCCATTTGCTAAAGTAATTTTTATTTATTTTGTTTTTGTGTAGCGTCTGTCTGCAAACACGAATTTTGCCATTTGGTCTGTATTTGTGTTTGCAGCTATTGCTATTATAATTAAGTTCATGGCGTGCTTCCATTTGCCGTTTTATGTATGCGGATTGCTGTAAGTAAGCTGTAAGCACTTTCAAAAAGCCCATAAAAATTGTAGCAACGCAATTGTCCAACAAACTAAATCAGCGCAAGTGCGTGGAGAAATTTTTCACTTCACACAATTCAACTGTTGTAATAGACAGAAAAATACACATACACTCACAAGTGCATACGTACATGCATATGCAGTAGCATTTTAACAGTTGACTGCGAAAGACCCTGTATTTCGTGTGGTAAAACATTAGACCTTAAATTGCAAGTAAAGTAAAGTAATTTTTGTGAGGCATTTGACGTTAAATTATTCTCATTATATTATTTTTTGATTTATTCTAGCGACAAAAGAATGTGGTTAATTGTAAATTAATACACTAAAAACTAATTTCATGAAGTGTATGATTTCGCTTGCTTGGCTGACCCTTTGCACCTATTTTCTACAGAGTCCCAAAGCAGTCACACACAAACAAATGCGTACAACTCCAACATAACCTCAAGTTTTAAAGACGCGTGTTACACGCATTCAAATGAGGCAACTTTAGTTATTATTTGAAGAATTGTAAAACGAAGTAATAACAATTGTAATTTAATGTGAGCTGATGTGATGTGGTGTGAGTTTTCACTTTTATTCATGCTAAATAGACTTCTCGCTGTCGCTTTTCATATTTTTACAGTTTTAGTGTTTACAGTTAATTTATGTATGCCGGCAACGAATTTTCACTCTCGCTATTTTTCCGCATTTTAGACTCTGTCTGGGAAAGTGGCCAAGCACAGAGACGTCGCATCCGCCAAAAATAAAGAAAAAATTGAAGTCAAAAGAAAATAGACACAGAAATGAAAAGTGCGCCTTTAAAAATAGCAAAAAGCGCAGCGATGCGCGTATGTGTTTGTGTATTTGTGTGTGTAGTCGAAGCGTCTCCAAAGTCTGATCCCAAAAATTTGTGGGTACGGTCGCGACGGAGACAAAGAGAGGACGCCGCGATTGCCCGAGAGCTTGTGGGTTAGATTAGAAAGTGGTTTCCATCGCGACTCATCGGCTGCTCCATCGACAACTGCAGGAGATTCTTTGTGAAAAACTGTGCCGGCTTCAAGTGAAGCGCGCACACACATATACGCACGCACTGGTTTACACTCATACACAAGCACACTATGTTAATTGGCATTTTTGCATGCCTTGTGAAACTGGGAAACAGAGTTGTTGAAATTTAATGCGTTGAAACGGCTAGATTGATCTGAAAAAAAAGCCAAAATTGGGTTACATGCTTATAGAAAAGTAGATACTTCTAATGCTCTTTGAATTAAATATTACTCCAAAGGCCTATAAAGCAGTCTATTTGATTAACTTCAAATCAAGTTTTTTTTATGTTCTTTATCCTTCATTTACATATCAAAAGAAAAGCTACACTTCAAAAAAAATCCAGCATTTCGAGGTAGAATTAATCGGAAACGATTTTTTAATTTTGAATATTCTTTAACCAAGTTTAAATTATTGATTGTAATTAAAAAAGTATTTGTATTGTTAGAATCAGGCTTAAAATCCCGGTATTTAATTATGTATTTCAGGTTTGCTGTTATTACTTATTTTAAGAAAGCTAATAGAATTTTGGATCAGTTTATTGGCTATTTGCATTTTACATGTTATTCAAAATCCCGCCATACAATAGCTAAATGCCAACACTGCTGGTAACCGGCTGTAAGTTGCTGCTGCTGCCGCTGTTGTTACTGCTGTTGCCAATGAAAGAGAAAATTGGCCCCAAATCAAGTTCACTATCATTGGCCATCGGCGTCGCTGCACTTTTTGTGCAAACTAATATTTTAAAATTGTTGATTATGATGACTTTTCATTTCGTTCGCCAAGATCTGGATTGCGCATCAGCAGCAACATCAGCATCAGCTTTGAAATCAGCAATCAAATCGCAATGGCCAAGTGTTATTAGCCCAGTGTGCAAAGGGAGCTAAGAGCATATTAGAATTTAATATATGTATAAACTAGAATACTAAAGTTTAAAAGAGCCATAGTCCTAGCAGATCGAGTTTTGTACGACCCCGGAAAGCTGGGCACATAACAGTCGAGGAACTCGTCTCAAGCGTTTTATCTACTGTTTTGTTTTAATTTGACGCTTGGATGCCGCTGTTGCCGCCGACGCCGCAGGCCAAGATCGTTAGCTATGCTGCTTGGACTGCACATTAGGCATACGCAGAGTTAGCCCGATCCGCCCCCAAAACGCCTATTACTTAACATCCAACTCTTGGCGAAAATGAAAATTGCAAACAGCATTTTTCACGGCACATTAAGTATTTGGCCACATTTTTCGAAATTTTCGTCGAAATCCGTCGAGTATCCATCATATTGCCACATGCCTCACCCAATAAGCTTCCAATCAGGAAGCAACTGCCACCGTCGACCACCTGGTGAGATCAGTACCAACGCCTCAATGTCGGCAGCGTCATCACTCACTGGAAAAGCTTTCCATTTAGACCAACCATGGCGTACTTCATGCCCAGCCCATCAAAGTTCTTATGGGTAAGTTTAATGTGTAAATTAGTGAAGCGTTCCAACAAATTTGCTTACGTGTTTTCTGGTGCCACATGTGTCTTAAGGTTAAGCTGATTGTGTGCCCCAATTGTGCATTGGGGCAGGCGAATTACTCAAACCGATTGGAATCCAAGGCGAGACCGTTACAATTTGTCGACAAGAATTCGTTTTGTGCTTAATTGTGTTTTAAAATTACTGTCGGAATCCACATTTCAACATTTGTTAACATAGAACAATTAGCAATTAGAAAGAGCTAAATTTGCATGCCCTGTTCTGTTAGGTAACCGTCAGCTTGTATAAGCTGTACTGTTAACTGTATGCTTCTCTGCACTGTTAATGAGTAATTTAGAACAATAGTTACAAGACTTTTTAGCCACTTTATACAATAGCTCTCTGGATTTATCAGTATTGTCTAAGTCGTAGATAGTATACGTTTTGTGAATTAAAATAACTTTTGCTTCCCACTCCTGTGATATATTGGCAGACTATAAACCTTGAGTACTTCCTTAATTGGATATTCAACCATTTTGGTTTCACATAGCCCAAACATAATTGGGGATTACAGCTGCTGCTGAATCATTCTTTAGGGTATTGAACATTTAGCTATTTTGTTTGATCAGTTCACATGGCAGACAATGTATGATCCGCTAACCTTCGCATCAGAAATTGGAATCTAAATCCAAAATTGTTCCCTTTTGTGAGTCGCCAAGTCTATCAGCATATTATTATAGCCCATTTAATGTGCATGAGGAGGCTGGGTATGAATTTCCGTTGGAAAGCAAAATAGAAACTATATAATTAGTAATGGCTCTAGGTACGCCCCAAGGCGTTACGTTTTCTAAGGCCACAAAAACAACGACAACGACGACGTCAAAAAAATAGAAACAAAAATAAAAGCATAAAAAAAGCTTCATTGTAGGCAAACGAAACTGAAAACTCTCACACACGCAGAGGCCTGAAGATGACAGATGACAATGATATATGGGATTCTTGAAACTGAAATCGAGAAGAAATGAATATACATATATCACAAACATTCATTCGAATACTTGTACTCGTATCTCACATTTGAGAGCCAACTGATAGTGAACTCAACTGCAATTGACTTTCGCGCCAGATGACACTTGAAGAGCTCATGGTAATGACGATCGCGATCACGCTGACGATGATGACGATGGAATATGCCCAGGAACAGTACACCAGAAACTGGCTAGAACCACTTTCTACGCAGTTCCCTCTTTTGTGCCCACTTCCCGCTTTTCGCTTTCCTCTTTCCTCTCTTGGGCAATGGCCAAATGGGCAAACAAAGTAAAAGTCAATTTCTTTGCATTTTTTTCTTCTCTTGTTTTTTTTTTTCGTTGTGAAGTCGCCACGAAGAAGTCGACGTTTTAATTTGTGACTTGTTGTTGTTTTTCTTCTCTTATTAATTTCTTCTGCTTCAGCCTCTTCTTTGGTCTCTTTTTTTTTTGCTTAATTACAGCATGAAAATTGTTAACTGTTTTATGTGTTTTAAGGGCAGCGGAACAACAGTCTTTTGGGTAAATATGTTTCTTTGTTTTGACTTATGCAAAGGAAATGGGAAATTATTACGAAAATTATGTTGCGCTGCTTGGGAAATTGGGACACACAACGCGAAAAAAAAACAAACTATGAACACAGAAAAATAGCCAAGAAAAACAAAAGACTTAAGACACAAACTTGATGTGCTGAACAGCTGCGCCCGCATCGAATCTGAGCAAGAAATTAATTGAAACATGCAGCAGCAACCCAGTTTTTTGTCTTCTGGCCAGACACATTAATTACGCCAAAGACAAAACAACTAAAGTGATCAGCGCGGGAGTTAACTGTGCACAGTGGAACTAACTTAGGCGATTATTTTAATATATAGTTAAAAATCAAAGCGTAGACTTTATATATTAAGAATTTGGGCAACTTTGACCGCATAAAAGAATAGGAAAAGTTTATATGATTTATCTACCTTTTATGTTCTAATTTCTAGTCTATTTAGAATTTTTTGTATGATTTTATATGTTAATATAAACTTAAACCATTCATAAAGATTTGCCCAAAATAGTTTCTTAAAAAAATAATCCATTGTTTCACTTTTTTTTTTATCATTTATAGGCTGACCTATATTTTAGAGTAGCTGTGAAGAAAAGGAACAAATTAGAGAAGAAAGGAAAAGTGTAGAAATATCAAGTTAATGGTCGCAGATTGATTAAAAATAAAAATTGTAAAGGGCTGCCCAAGCTTCCATCACGGTTAATGATTAAACCTACTGTGACAAACATTAATCAATAACGCCACTTTTAAATGAAAAGGGAAAGTTTGTTAGATTTAGAACATTTATCAACTTTGTGTGCGCATTTTACATAGTTTAACACATTAATTTTAAACAGGTTGTTCCACTGTGCTGGTGACCATCAATAACTAAGCGTGAAGTTCAAATCTCATTGCTAATGATTTGCATAAAAAACTGCGACACGATGCGATAAAGTAATCAACCCAAATTCGGTGCAAAGATTCGCACGGTTTGTTGGCGCACCAAACGCTGAGCCCGGCGCCAGCGACGCAGTCCGCGTCGCAGCCAGCACAAGCAGCAGCGTCGCAACGATTGAGTTATGTGCAGGCGACGATAGAAGAGTTCCAGCATAAGAGCCAAAGCTAATGAAATCAAAGTTTTAAAGGGCTTGGCATAAGGGGTAGTAGGGGGTAACCTCACCTGCCGTAAGAGATCCCACGGCGAGGCCAATGAAGGCACCTTGAAGCATACGTAGATTGAGAGCACTGATCATCTCATTGTCCTGAATGAGTTGGGCTGGTGCCTTGGTCTCGCTGCTCTTAGTATTCGCATTGGCATTCTCGGCAGCGGCCAACTCCTTGGACTGCTGTGCCTGTTCCTTGGTCATCATGCGGGACTGCGTCTCGTATTCGGCCGTTGTCATCTTATCCAGAATGCCCACCTCAAACATGTTCATTAAGCTGTAAAGACAGGGCTTAATGTGTAATAAAGTAGGTAAAGTCGGACAACAGCAAGTACGCGGATAACAAAAAATGTTCTAAAAACGCAGAATCTCTAAATTTTTAAGTGATCTTTAGATAATATATCTTGACTTGAAGAACCAATGTAAAGCTTTCTTTAATGGAGACCAATTGATTTTGAAATAAGGTATAACTTTTGAATTTAAATAGAAAACAAATGACATTTTTGCAATAAGAATTTTCGGTCTCTTCGGTTAAAGTTCTCTACGTTTGCTTTTTGTACTAAAATTTTGGTCTTCTTTTATTTAAGACCACAATGGTTTAGAGTCGAATTATTTTTAAAACAATTTCTTTTTATCAGCATACACATTGTTCAGCCTGTCCAGAAATGGGCAGCCAATCTGCACGGCCACTGCGGAGTAGCGAATGTAGAGCTTTTGGCTTAGCTGAAAGTTCTTGGCTCCATATTGCTGTATATTGAAGTAGAGCGTCTCTCGCCCACCAAGCACCGCTTTGTTCTCCCGCCCATCGGCAATCAACTTAATGCCCGCCTCCACGGAGTCGATGAGGAACGCGTTGTGATCACCAGGCTGCTGTTGACGCATCAGAGCATAGAGCTGTCGAAACAGTTCGGTGCCATTCTCGAGCATTTCAAGGGAACTACTCTCCTTCTCCACGTAGAGACGGTAGCCGTCGTGTTGCATGACCTGCTGCAGGCGTTGCAAGGTGTTAATGGGTGGCTCGTGTGCGGGACGTGCGAACTGAGAGGTCAGTTGGGCAGAGTACACATCGGCCAGGACATAGGTGGCTGCTATCCAATAGACGATGGTCAAGAACTTGGCACGATAGTCGTGGTACAGCTCATGACAAGCTGCAGGAAGGAGGGGAAAGGAGATATCTGTGCAATAGGAAGTTTTAGGAGATTCCAGCACTCACATTGCTTGAGGAACAACCGAAGTGTAAACCAAATGCAACGTTCAAGCAGTCGAGGGGGTAATTCATCCGTGTCCTGTCGCTGGAGGCGTCTTGGGCGTCTGATCCTTAGCACACATGGTGTGATCTCTTTGATGTAGGCCATGTAGATGCAGAGTTCTCCCAGACGCTCCTCATCCCAGACCACCTGACGCCGTCGCCACTTGTAGGGAATGGCAATGATGGCATAGAAAATCGGTCCGGAGAACACAATGGTCAGTATGAGGTATGGCCAGATATCAGGTTTAAACGGACGCATTATGGCCAGTGCTTCGTTTAGACGTCGCGGGGCGTGTGTGGCAAATGCACCCGAATCCGCGAGTGTAAAGAAAGAGAACTCAATGGCCTTGCGCCTTTCCCAGCTGAGGCCCACATCGCCCAGAAAGAAGTCCGCGAGCTGTAAGCCAGTGGGCTTGAAAATCAGTCTATAAAACACTTGTACACTTACGCCACTCTGGAGCAGCCCTATGCCGCCAGTAAAGCTATCATTCGCCTCGCCATTGTCCTCCGGAGCACGCAAGGATCCCTGTGTCCTTCCAGGTGCTTCGATGTATACGAACTCAAAGTTCATGCGCTGTGCGAGAAGTGTTAGCAAACGATGGTCCCTGCCCCCCGTCACGTTCACCTCCTTGTATTCCTCCTTGAACTCCAACTCCTCCGAAGTTGTCTCCTCGCTGTCGTTGCTGTAGCTGACCCAGAACCAGGGCGGTGACTGCGGAAATTTTATTGAAATAATTACATCGGACTCGTACGAAAAATATTGTATGAATAAATTGATAATTTAAACATTTTTAAGGAAAATTCGTACTGAAATCGCGTATTCAATACTCGTCTTCACAAAATGCGAGGTCGGACCACTTTTGAGTTTATTAAGACTTAATCTTAGCTTGAATCCCGAATATTAATTTTCTGTCTATTTGGTTTTAAGATACTTTTAAACTCACATGAAAAACCGGCACTCGGAAAACGCGACCTTGAAGATTGGCATAGACTATCGCTGCGCTGGGCAGGAGCGGAGTTTTCCTCAAGCCCAAGTCGTCGCCGTCGTACCAATTGACCCGACGCAGCTGCCCACTGCCCGTGGGTGAGGCCTGATTGTAGTAGATGCGAAAGGCTTTTAGGCGTACTCTGATTATGACCACAGCTCGCATCGGTTCCTCGAAGCGTAATCGAGTGACAGCTGGAGCAGGATGCCAGGCGCCCCAATAGAAGATGAAGAGACTAAGGCGATGGGCGAGTCGACGCTCCTGGATACGAGTTGTGAGCTCTTCCGGTTCGTGGAATATTAAATTGACGCACTCGATGGACCCCAAAAGACTCGATTCAATGTAGTTAAAAAAGAGTTCGGTGTCAGTGAAGATGACGGATTTGTAGTAGAGTCGCTGCAGTCGCTGTAGGAAATCATTCACCTGCATTGTGTCCTCGTCTTCACAGTCGGCACTCAGCAGCCTCGAACTGGGCGGAGCCAAGATGACCAACTGACGTGGCTTTAATCCATTGATGATCTGCGAGAGAGCTGTTTGAAACCCATTACAGATTTGATAAGTGGTAAGTATTGGGAGTTATTACCAATTGCCACATCAGATTCATTGCAGGGCCTGTAGGTGAGTTTGCCCAAAATCAAAGGGCTAAGCAGAAGAAGAACAATACAGACGCTTTCCTGCATATCGAGTCCTACTTTAGAGCCCAGTCACGTCCTTATATAGACCCCATTATGATAGCCCCCTCTGTTTTTGATGCGCAATTATTGCATCAGTGCTTAAATATCACATGTCAGTTCAGCAGACAGCTAGTCGAAGAGTCAGTCCCAGTTGAGTTTGTTGAAATGCGCCCATTGCTGACTATCAACTGTCAGCAGTCGGCTATTAACTATCGATTATCGGTTATCGATTTTCATAAACATCTTTGCAGCCCTCAAACACAATTGCAATTTGTGTCGTCTATGTGGTCAAGTCGCTGTTTTTGAGACCCTGTAAGTTCAAGACAAGCAAGAGAGTCATTAAAACTTGTCATGAAAAGTGTAGGCATTTTCGATATCACAAAGGACTGTCTATCAAATCATCTTTAACTTAACTACGTTTAGAGTTATCTAAATAACCCTTTAAACCATAACACACACAGATCAAGCTTAATAGAGACACACGTGACTACTAAGAGAATTTCTGGAATTATTTAAGCAAAACTAATAAATTTGTTAGTTTATCTTATTTAATTTAATTCATTTTTATTTTTAGTGAAATTTATTTAGAAAAGTACTTTTTAAAATATCTTATGACACCGTTGTATAAAATTGTCGTTAATCTGTGTATAGTTTAATTATACTCTAGTACAGTATAACTAATTCATATAAGTTCATTGAATATTGTTTGCAAATCAATTTTAAATATAAATATCATACCTTTTTCTCATATTTTTTTAAAACTTCATTCATTAATTTTATGTCTTTTAGTACAGGGTCTTTTACAGTCAACTCGCACGATTGTCGCTCTTGCTGGCACTTTTTTCTTTTAATTGTCAGAAGTCTGTCATTGTCCATTTCGCTTTCCCTCTGCCCTCTCACTCACTTTTCCCTAGCTGCCGCTCTCTCTCGCTCTCTTACTCTATTGATGGATCGTTCGATCTGAACATGAACAACGTTTTCAGTTGTTGTTGCTGCTGCTGTTGTTGTTGTTGTCGTCAATCTTCTAATACTGTTGACATTAATTCCGTGTTGTGCGCATTTTTCATTTCTTCAGCCTCATCGTGTTGCTGCTGCTGCTGCCTCTTCGACTCTTTCAACTCACATGTCAACGCTCTACTTTGTTGATTTATCGCAATCTTAGACTAGGAACAGCAGCAGCAGCAACAGTCGAGATTACAAATGTGGTTGGATACTTAACTAGTTTGTGGGCTGCTTTCAGAAGTTCCGTGATTCTAATATGAATTAAGGACTCCGACTTGCTGTGATTAAAGGTATATGCACTTGAACTAGGAAAACAGCAGTCCACTTTTTGAAAAAAAAGATAAATATTTCTAAGTTTAAAATTAAACGCGTGCTTCTGAAAGCTCTTTTTCAATATTTCTTAAAATTACATGTGTGTATTTTCCCTTCCATAATTTTGTGGCTTAACTATACAACTATTAATTGTTCGTGTGTTCGGGTATAGACTGACATTGTTTAGCTAAATCCCTAACTTAATTAGCTTTATTTTCCATCAAAAGAAACTGCAAACATTTGCTTACTTCGCCTTGTAAATAAAATTTACCATGAACTTTAAATTCATAAAAAAAAACAATGTTTCACAACTTTGAAACAAACACAATTCTTGTATTAATTTGCTTCGATTCGGTTAACGAAAGTCTCATTTAAGCCGTTTTGTTTGACCAAATTGGTGTCTCTGATGCCAATTTGGGCGATAAGCTGTGTCTTGAGTCGCGACAGCGTTAAGAAGCGAATGAAAGAAAAGCAGCCAAACGATGACCCGATTACGATATGAGAGCGTAAATAATTGCCATATAAACACATGAATATGGATGTATGTTTGTCTTCCAGTCTGTGATTTATGCCTCGAGGGAAGGGCACCTAGAAGAAGAGCATCTGAGGTCGGTACAAAGCGGAAACTCTGAGTTTGCTTGACCTTTGCTTGAAGGCACGCATAGAAAAGAAGAGTGATCAATGGGGAGAGGAATGGGGAATGGGAAAGAGAATAGGGGAGAGTGGAGACGGGGGATTACAGGTATTATAGAGATCTGTAATGTCCGAGTCTGTGGCTATTTATAAAGCCAAGCCGGCTAACAGAAACAAAAAGGAGTAAAAACAAATAAACCCCGCTCTCTGCGTTCGACAACTTGTTAAACTTCAAACTGTCTGCAAACGCGACATTGTCTGATAAACGACAACAGCAGCAACAACAAGTACAAAAGCTACAATCGAACTGCTCGACTATTGGGTGCCTAGTAAAGAACTATTTCAATTTATATGGAGTAGACGGGGGAATCCATGATAGGTTAAGAGTTTTGATACCAAACTAGTTTTTTCCGCTCAGCAAAAGCTCTAAGATTTTGGTCAACAACTAATTTTAAACCAAACTGTATGCTTAAGCTTAGTTTAAGCTTTCATTTGTGTTTCTATTTCTTGTATTAAGAAATTTTCACCACACTATAAGCTTCTATTTGCATTCGGTTGCTGGGCTCGCAAGAGGTGCAACGTCCATGCTGAGTGGGCAACTGTCTGGCGATTGCATCTGCTTTCCTCTGACTCTGACTGTGACTCTGACCAAGAGGCCGATCTGGGGCCAGGATGCAGGATGCAGGCAGAGGCAGCACGCCAACACTTTTTGTTTCAACGCGCACGATAGTGAAATGTGGCCCGGTTCGTTTGGCTACGGTTCGGTTCGGATCAGTTTAGTTGAGTTTCGTTTAGTTCATTTGAGTTCGGTCGATGGACTTGGCCCTTCCTTCGATCGTAGCCGATGCCTAGTACGAGATGGAGCAGACAGCCTAAGTGGATCGTTGGATTGTTCGATGCTGGATGTTGCCGGCTTCTTGAGATCGAGTTGAGTTGAGAGACGGAGATGAAGCACGTTTAAATGCACTTTATTTGTTTTGCCCAAGACTCGTGAGCCGCCCTCTCATCACCGCATAACGAGCTGTCAATTTCCAGAGCTCTCGCATGTAAATTACTAACTGAAGTCAAGTTTTGACTTGGTCCAAAGCAACTTACATACTACTAACTTTAAAGCAAGTAGATCAGTACATGCAGCATTAAATATTTATTAAACATAATAAGAAAAGTAAACAATTTAAAATGAAAGCTTTTTGGGTGTATTTTGGTATCAAAACTAAAATGCTAAGTTACAAAACTAGAAAAATAGATTATTAAATGAATATATAAAAGAAACAAAAGCAAATTAAACTGAAAATGAATGATCATAAAGTAGCAAACATTTCTTTGTTTTCAAAAGACTACTTTAAAATGGTTAAAAAGACAAATTGTTTAATTGCTGTTAGTTATTAAAACAAGCCAAAAATGTGATCCCACAGACAGCAGTCGACATCTTTATCTTTCTTATTCTCATCATCCAGTTCCTTCAGTTTCTTCCTCAACATTTTTAGCAGCCGCTCATCATTGAGAATGGCATTCAAGACGTTCGTTGTGACACCATCGTAAACTCCGAGTCTCTGAAGAAGTCGGATCACACGCTCATCGAAGGCAGTAAGTGTATCGTTGGTAACGAAAATTTGACGCATGAATTCGGGCTTAAAATCATTGGATACCTTTAAAATATTCAGCAGTCCCGGTGATAGTTTTTCATCTTGTGGATCCTGTTGATCCTGCTGCTCTCCATTGGTTTGATATGCACTATAGGCTCTGATCTTCTCATCCAGTTGATAAATTGGCAAATTTACAGCCAAAGCCAGCCGTTGATATTTGGCCAAGAATTCTCCATTTTCGGATTGACTACTTAATTGCTGATCCTGTTTTAGTCTGTTGTTAATCCTGTCCGTTAGGATATCGTTCAGTTTTTGTAGCGGTTTCGGCGGTAACTCCGACATTCCCTGAATAAACTGCATCAACAGCATCAGGAACGAAAACTTCAATGCTTTGATCAATATGGACATGTCTTAAAAGTTTCCACTTCCAACTTGGAATTTTGACTGGTGACAGTCGGTTTGCATCAACTGGCTTATAAAGCTCCTCGAGTTTTCCGATAAGCTCAAGTAATGGCCTGTTGTTAATTGCATTTTCCATGCGGGTCCTACACGAGAGGTCAACAGTGCTTTAAAATGTTATCTTTATAGCATGTTTTCAAATTGCTAAAGTGATACTAGTAAATAATATTTTGTTGACCCAGTTGGATGCCTATAGTTAAAGCTGTAGTACACATTATTCCAGATACACAATAACTAAGAAATGCTGTACAGTAAAATCCGGTTATAGCGACTCCGCATAAAGCGTCCTTCCGGTCATTGCGACGAAAATTCTATGACTTTTTGGTTCCCTTCCCCTTAATCTCCGTTGATCATCTTTTGGTTAAAGCGTCTACCGGGTATAACGCTAAAATTGTCGGTCCCTTGAGTGTCGTTATAACCGGATTTTACTGTACTTATAAATAGTACGAGGTCTTCTAAATTTGTTCAGAGCGAAATCGATCCTAAAAAGTAAGAATGAAAAAAAAAATTTTTGCGAGCCGACTTTAAAGGCCCTGTACTTGTTCTAGTGAGCATTTCACAATACAAATCAATTTACTATTTTCGACCGATTTGTCCTATTAGAGCAATAGTATATAGTTGTCCGATCTTTGCCGAACTTAGTTATTATGATTATCAAAACATAGTGTGTGAATTTGTACACGATAGCTCTAGTGTTTTCCAAGTAACGATGATGTGAAAATAGTTCTTTGTAAATTTCGGGTGTGGGAGGGTGCGTGGAAAACTTGATAAAAATTTGATCTGCCTTCCTAATTTGCGTTTCTAATTTGGAGGCTTATAGTCTGTGAGAATCAGGTGCTCATACGGACAGACAGACATCGCTTTATTGTATCGTCTTGTGATGGTAATCAAAAATATATATACTTTATGTGGTCAAAAAAGTCTCCTTCTGACAATCCCAAAAGACCCTGTACTCATTTGGAGTACGGGGTCCAAAACGATTATATATACTTAACAGAGTCGGATGTCATGGGGCCAAGTGAGGTATAGGGCCCTTAAAATAGAGCTCAATATCCCATTGCTAACAATAAAATACAAATAAGAATCATATGCATATAAACTTTAATGTACTAAAAATTAAGAATACATATTTTATATTAATTAAAGGACATTAACTTTATGCTATTTTTGGGCGCAGAACTGCAAGAAAGGAATTCGAAAGAGTGATTGCGACAAATATCATAAAAAAACATAGAAATGTTATATGAGTTATTCGATATTGTTCCATGGTAGTTTTTATTCGGGTTTTGCTAAGTAAACAGCATAGACCATCAATTTTTAAACTTTTGTGCCAGAGAGCAAATTAAACCTCATTTTCCAAACCTTAAGAGTAAGCTTCTAATAGGTTGATACTTCTGACAAAACTGTGCGGGTTCCATAAATGTCAAATCAGACAAAAAGGCGAATCGTTCCCATAGTTCTTTGTAGGCTAACACTCTTTTAGTCAATGATAAAAGTAACTGCTTTCGTAAAAATCGATGGGAAATCTCAAATATGAAACATTAATTTTACAGCTGTTGCATCAAATTTTTCAAAAATGTCAGAGAATTTGTTGAAAACTCTTATATAAATATTTCATATATTAAAAATTTATCTGGTAAAACACCATTTTGGTTTCAGTCTAATTTAAGTGCATTATAAGATCGACAGACATTTTATTTTATTCATTTGCTTTATTATTTGTGCAATTACAAAATTGAAATGAAGAATTTTCACTCCTCCAGTTCAGACAGTCTGGAATTAAAGAATGGCCAAAAATCGTAATCTTCATCGGATTCGGAATCACTTTCGCTGTCCTTATCCTTGTAGGGACAAGTATCGCTAAAAATTTGCAGTTTATAGGACTTTAGGGAATTTGTCTCATTGAGAGCCTTCTTCAGTTCCCTTTCTTGCTTTTTATAAAAGACTCTACACTCTTCACTGAGTTTTGGATTTTGTAGGTGGCTCTGAGTGACAGCAATTTGACTGTTCACTTCTCCCTCCAGTTTAAGCCTTAGCGAATTATAGCTAACAAATTTATCGTAGGCGTGTTGCTTTAAATTAGCCAAACTCGAGTCCAAATTACGGGCGAGTCGTAATATAGTCGCGTGTTGCTCGTATTCATTATTTCCCTCATAATGGCCGGTTTTTGAGGTATCAAGGATATGTTCAATTTTAATATTGATCTCGTTATCCTTAACCTGAAAATTAAATGTTCAATTGATTATTCAGTTTGTAGTTAGTTGCTTGTAAAATCGTGAATTAAAAAATCATACGTTAGCTTCTGGTGCTTTTGTTGTCGTTGTTGTTGTTGTTGTGGTTGGCTGTGTTGGTTGTGTTGGCAGTGTTGGTTGTGTTGCCTGTGTTGCCTGTGTTGACTCTGTTGCCAGTGTTGCCTGTGTTGACTCTGTTGCCAGTGTTTGTTGTGTTGCCTGTGTTGACACTGTTGTTTGAGTTGCCAGTGTTGGTTGTGTTGTCTCTGTTGGTTGTGTTGCCACTGTTGGTTGTGTTGTCTCTGTTGCTTGTGTTGCCTGTGTTGACTCTGTTGGTTGTGTTGCCAGTGTTGCCTGTGTTGACTCTGTTGGTTGTGTTGCCTGTGTTGTTCCTGCTGCTGGTGTCTCCGTAGGTATTTTAAATGAATCTGTCTCTATGTTTTTAGCTGTTGTTAATACAACTAAGGCAAATATGTGTGTCGAATATTATTAAAAGGACTTTTACTTAAATGTATCCAATAAAATATAAATATTTCACTTACTTGCTGTGCTCAGTAAGAGCCATACAACTTTAAAAAGGAATTTCATTTTTCCGATCTTTTTGGTTCACTTCCAATGACGCTACTGGTTGAAAATCTTAGTTGCACTTTTATATGCACAAGTTGGTTAAGTGGGGTATACCCATTCTCAGATAAGACTAAATTGAAAGTGTCAAAAGTAAAACATTCCAAAACCTTCTCATTAATTTTTTTACACTAATTTTTATTTATTATTTCCTCATACTTTTGAAAATGGTTTATTATGTTAAGAACAGATAATTTAACAACTTCCTTACTGATCTACCTTACTTCTTATATTGACCGTGACGCAAATCATGGTGAAAACTGTGAAATTCCTTAATGACACAAGTTGACAACTATTGGGATACTCTCAATAAAAAGTTTATTATAAAAATGAATATGAATTAATTTACAAAAACATATATATATTTTTTTTAACATTATATAACTATGAAAAGCTTAAAAAATTTGTAAACCTACTTTTTAACGCATCATCCATTCATGCCCAATAACAGAAAAATCCGTATCTTAACTTAATTTGTTTCGAAAACAAAAAATATAAATTAATTTTTTTTACATTTTTACTAATGTTTAATAACTAAACAAAATATGATTGTTTAAACTTTTATCAATAGTTATACTTGGTATACTTCCCTTTCTGAATGTTTTTATATTTTCCATTAAATGGTTTTATCCACGGCTTACATAAAAGATTATTTACACCCGATTTAAAAATTACACATTTTTAAATTCTGTATTTTATATGATTTAGTTTTAATTCACTTTTCGTGTAGTTAAAACGAATGTAAAATGTAGTTAGCACTTATGGAAATAATTTGTTTTGGTAATAGTGAAATTAAAATTTAGTGAACACAAAATTTATTATAAAATTTATTTATTTTAAAAAATTTTACTTTAATCTAAGCTATATCGTTCAAACGAAAACGTGTTCATATTCAACGGCTTTCGCATGCGTTCCACATCTTGTGGAACCTAAGGCTGACTAACAGCTGCGGTCGGGCAACAGCACGTGAGCGCAGGTGAGAGTAAAGAGACAGAGAGAGCGAGTGCGCTCGATCCACAATAATAACGATGACGAGAGCTATGACGATTACAACAACTAAGACGACACGAGCGACGACGACGACGCCGACGTCGTGGTCGGTTGTCTTGGAGGTTTTTGTTGTTGTTTGTTGCTGGTTGTTGATTGCTGGTCGCTCTCTGCTCTGCGGGTCTTGCAGTTGGTTTTTCATAACGTTTGAGGGTTCGATTCAGTTCTTGAACAACTGCTGGCCGTGCTGGTAGCATAACGCGGAACGCTGCACTAAAATCTCGCACCGGAATCGAGAGTCGGAGGCGATTGACGGCGCGTTTGCTTTTTGGAAGACGTTACTTTGTTTCGGTTTATGGACATTTGTGAAATGCAAAACAAAAACAAAACACAAGCAAACCAAAAACGCAAAAGCAAATCGCACACAAAGATCAACAAAGTGAAACTTATTTTTGAATGCGATTTGAAAATTAATTGGCAAGAAAGGCATAAATGATTGCAAATTAAGCGTATTTTATAAAGAAATCGATTTAACAAAAGAAATGTAAAAAAAAAGCTGAAAAAACAAGTTTAAAAGGTGCAAAACGAAACTAATAAAATAATTAATGTCAATACACAAATACAAAGTGCAAATCGGATTGTGAATAAATAAATAAAAGCTTAATTATACTGGAAAAAATCCAAACAAGGCGTTCAACTAGACGCAGTCTTCAAAAGGTGCGTAAAATAAAAAAGTTATTGTTTTTTCTACAAGTGGCCAACAATAATAAGTAAAGTTAAAAAATAAAAGTAAGCGACGTAAAGGAAAACAGCTGAGAAAATAGTAATAAATTAGAATATGCTAATAGGAACATAAATATAAACCTTATCAGCTGACAAAACATAAACAACAGAATTGGGAAATGGAAATTAAAATAGCAGCACAAAATAAAAAACAAAAACTATGAACTTTTCACCAGAGTTGTTCTTGTTTTCTAGTTCTTATTGCTGTTGCTGTTGTTGTTGTAGTGTAATGCAAAGTTTGGTGGCGCAAAAATAAATACAACAGTAATCTCCACATACAGACATGTGTGCATGTGGATGCGTGTGTGTGTTTGTGCTTAGTATATGCAGCAGCAGCAGATACAACAACAACAGAAAACTGTTAAAACCAGTTTCCAGCAAACGACGGCAGGCGGCGCATGCGCCAAACAGAACTCAGTAACAGCAACAACAGCAGCGCCAAGAGCGAAGAAGAAGATGATCAGGAACAGCAGTAGAAACTGGCAAAAGAAGAAAATGTTGATAGGGCCGCCGAGGCGAATCTTTGAACAAACTGTGAAGAAGCCGGCCCAAAAGACGTACAACATCTGAAAAGGAGGCGCAACAGAAGCCGCCGCTTCATTGGAGTCTGCACACATCACAGCTGAAGCTGATGCTGAAACAGACACAGAAGTAGAAGCAGTAGAAGAAGCAGACACTGCGAGAATTGATAAAGCTGCTTGAAAAGCGACAACGAAATGTTGGTTAGAAAACACTTTTGACTAGGCTACTGAGGCCTAGTGAAGGGCAAGGAACTAGTACACAGTGCTCTGAACTGCAATACAGTTGTGCAAACAGTCGAACAACTCGGAAGATAAAATATTCAAAAAAAGCAAAAACATGAAGCAAAAATTTATATTTCAAGGCTACACTTCTCCCCTCCCCCTGCTTGTAAATCTCCATTTGTGTCACTACCCGGCAATGTTATCGGTTCTGCTCTATTTGCACAGCAGCCGTAGAACACCTTAAATTTATATCAGAGCTTTTGTGTTGTTGTTGTTGCTGTTATCTGAGCCCGACAGCTTAAGATACAAGCGTGCGAGCTGCATCGCCAGATAAGTGAGATAAGCTCAAAGAAATGCCAAAAAAAGAAAAATTATAAAAACAATTATAAAGTGATGCCGGCGAGGTGCTCAACTTTTTGTACCCAGTCCACAATGTTTAATAATTAGCGTAGAATACGATCTTGTAATTTTAATTATTGTTCTAGACTTTTAGAAAGCGAGACTTTAGTTCAAAGATAATAGTACGACTAAATTAGATAATTCAACATTAGTTTCCCATCAATTATAAATAAGTTATATAATACATAATTATACAGAAAAGTTGAACAATTATTTACTCATTTAATTTAATTCCTTTTAATTTAATTTACTAAAATTTGGATGTGTAAAGGGACAATCAAAAATAGCACAAATACATACACTCTTGCTTTCATTTTAAAATTGGGCTGTAACCGAAAACACTGTGAAGAGATCTGAGCATCTCAGACAACCGACCAACACCTGCCACATGCAGTTGTTAAAAACGGACAACCCCCTCTACTTCTCATCTCCCATCGAGGGACGCATAAGAGGACTTTTGTGGACTCTGGACTCAGGGACTTGAACTGAATCCCTGTCGAGTTCGAAGTTCTGATTGTGGACCTTTCGTTGTCGGTCTCTTTTGGGATTTATTCATTCATGCATTTCGTGTCCGTTTCATTTTCTTCGCTCTCCTTTCCTCTCTACCCTTCTCTTTCCTCTGCTGGTCTGCTCTACTCTGCTCCTCTTTGTCTTGCATGCAAATTTTTGCGTTTCATTTGCTTTTTCAGTCGAGACCGTACACAAGTAAATATGTGATAATACAGACTGAGACACGGATATATACAGAGATATTACATATATAAGTAGAAGTACACCTATATAAAGGTGTGGGTAGAATTACGTTGAGTATGCATGAGATACACTTACCTACATAAGCCCAAAAAACTAAGCCAGCAATTTGAATCAACGAGAGATACTCCGTAGCACCTTTCTTAGTCAGTAGCCTTCTTAAAAATATTTTCTATTGTTAAAATTTCAGGGTCTTTTAAAAGCTGAAAGCTATACAAAGAATCAATTTCTAGCAATGAGTAATCGTAAACAGCACAGAAACCCAAAAAAAATATTGTATCTAAGGTGTATGAAGTCAATAACACCCTCCTAGACAACCTCCTGTGTTTACAGGGTATCGGCAACCACAAAGAAAAGAAAAGAAACAACCGCATAAAGCTCTCGCTACAATTCCTGAAAATGGTCTGTATTCGTTGTTGTTATGGGTTTTGGCCGTGTTTTGTTGCCCAGGGTCATGCCAAGTCACAAGCCAAAGCCAAGCGAGCAACTTTCATTAAAGCCAAACCCACAAAGGCATACCAGATCAGGCATAATACGATATGTTCATGTTTGTGTTTTGGCCCGATCTATAACTCCATTCAGCCAGCCACATAGTGTTCAATCAACTGTGTCAAAGATCACAGCGGCAACAAACAATTTATGATTATAATTAAGCTCAGATACCAGCCAACATTGACTTGGCCTGGCCATTATGCAACACTCTTGTCAGTGTCTTGTCTTGCCTTGCCTTGGCTAAAACCACAAAAGCCAACAAGCATAGAAGTTTGTTCTAACAGGGCCACTCCCCCGCTAACAAATTCGCAATTTGTTTTATGTTATTTGTATTATTATCATTTCAGCTCAATTTCCAATTTTATAAAGCCGGAAATAAATTCTGCACTTTTTCAAGAGCAACAAATTGCTAGTTAATTACAGACTTTTATAATATTATCTTGTTCTAAGGCATTTTAAATGCATGCAAGAATAATTGCAGGATTTTTAAAAGTGTTGTATTTAAAGAATTAATTAAAATTATGTAAAAAGAAATATTCTCCTTTGTTTCTTTGTTGAATCATAAATTATATAAGTTAGTTTGAAAATCAGGTGGATTCAGTTGTATTCCAGCTTATCTACAGATCAATTTGTTTAAAGATAAAATTGTCATCCCGGAATAACACAAAAAAGACTTGTTTTGGTCCCAAACAATTTTATAGCTGTCATAGAAACATTGACAAAATCGTTGTTTATGAGCAATAAACTGTTTCCATTCCATTCTCTTATAAATTTTGATTTCCATGAGAACAGTTTGGAAAATAAGTATACAGAGAAAACCCCTTGATGAAATACATAAAAAAATAGAATATATTACTTTATTGACTTTCTAAACAAAATATTTTATTTTGTTGCGTTTAAACCTCACTTTTCTTATCTTATAATTTCTGAAACGGTACATAAACTGTGTAGTCTAAAATCAAGAACATATGTCTTCCCCTTAAATCGTACTGGGATTCGGTTCTTTACCCGGTTCGGTTTCCACCCTGCTTTGGCACCGCTTTTGTCCTTGACATGTCGACGCCCGCATGGACTTGCCAGCCGTAATTAACTGTCATTGGTTAACGGGTTGGCTCTTGGCCATCTGACTGTTTGGCAGTTAGCAGTTGGCAGTTGGCGCTTGGCTCATCGCCTAATTAATCATTTGTTCAAAATGCCATTTTGTGTTTTTTTTTCAATTTGTGTTTTTTGTTCGTTTCTTTTCTTACAATTAAGCAACTTTTGTGCAATTGTATAATAATAAAAATTAAAAGAAAAAAAAACTGTGTGCTCGTTTGTTTTCCGATATCAAAATATTGTTTGGTTTTTTGTTACTTACCCATGGCGAGGTTAAACTTTGACCTAGTTATTTAATTTTGAATTGTTGCGATGTCGTGTGCCGCCAATTCATCAAAATGTTGCAAATGCCATTTAAAATTGTGCAAATATTTGTCTGAAATTTTGCAATTAATCAAATTATTTCGAGTCTACTTTTCAGCGTCTTTCATTCGCTCAACACTCGAAATTCCTCGGCTAAAACCAAAAGTCTTTTTGCCCAGAATTTGGCCCGACATTTCGCTATAAATAAGCTGGCTGAAAACACTTGAGCTTACACACGCCAACAGACAAACAAAATAAGTTATTAATATATTAGATATTTAAACAATTTGCGGAGACACAAAAAAAGTGTGAGTAAGAAATAACAAAAAAAATATTAATTATAGCAATGAAGTGGTTAAAAGAGGCCGAAAGAGCCCGAAAGAGCCTCTTAAAGCTGTCAACGAACAGCCAACTGTAGACGATGTGGGCGTGTACCTAACTAGAGATGACATTTTAAACTATCGACCAAATCAAGGCATCAGAAAGGTGTTGGAACTTACGTTCTAAAAAGTAGATTTCTAATGGCTTTATTTTAATGAAAGACCGAAGTTTGTTCCCAGGATCGAACTCTATTTAAGATCAGCCTCATATCATTAATCATGAGTACGTTCACATTGTTTGGACCATCACTAAATGGTCAAAGATTCAATTCCAATCAATGTCCGAGTAGTAACCATACAAAGTAGTGGTCTGAGTCTTGTGGAGCATAAAATTTGGAATCAGCATGCACTCTTCATAGTTCATAATACCAAATTTGGGGGATAACCTCATATGGGTGTTATAATACTAGTGTGTGTGTGTGTGTGTAGTGCTCGAATATCGAAGCACGTATTTGTGTCTGCCCGTACCATTTGCGGAAGCAGCAATCAAACAATAATGTCGAACGTAATACAATTTCACGCTTTAGACCAGGGCCAAGTCAGTTTGGTCTATTGGTCGCTTGGTCTCTTGGTGTCTTGGCTACTGTTTACTGGTCCAAACAATTAGCCAGCAAAACTGCTTTGATTCGCTTTGTTTGAAATGCCACTTAATAGATCAAAATGGAAATGTTTATGTGGATGTTGATGTTGATTTTGATGCTAGAGGTCAATTCATATTAACTACAAGAATACAAAGCCAAAGTCAAGGCAATAAACTGTAACAGCTTTAGACCAATGAAGTGTAACTAATTGGATTTAACCAGTTAACTGTTCAGTGGCAGTTGCTAGAAGTTATAGGTAGATAGACTCCACAGATAGATACATCGCCAGATAGTAGGCGGTTAGGAGCTTCTGTGGTAAAGTCGTTTTTTATTTTTTTTGTAATTGGGTCAACCGATGTGACAGCTGCGCCGTTATGTGCCCCTTCAGGTGGAAATTATGTCACACACAAACGAAGGAAATGCTGCTCTAATAAAAACATCTGACATCAAAAATTTCAACTCTTGCGGTCATGTCGCAAACGGAAAACATCGCTCTCTGCTCATAATCACAAAATAATAACCCAAAATCCACAAGAGTTGCATAGTCTTCTGTCAAAACTAAATATAAAATTGGCCCTTACTGCGGAAATAGCGGGCAATAGCGGATTTTTGGGTCTTTCGGATTTTTGAGGCTTTCGTGCTTTTCGGAGCTTTTCGTTTTTGTGTTGCCAGCTAGAGATAATGTGCCATCATAAACGCCATTTAATTGTACGGAGCGGCAATGCGATCATGAGTATTACCAGACAAGACAAGCCAGACCAAGGGAATAATGCCTCGCGATAAGCAGACATTGGACAATTGCCTGACCTGGTTTCCACTTCATTATGTGGTGAGCGGGTGGCAGTTGGAAGAGCAGAGACAAAAGAGAAGCGTGGAGCGAAGAGTAAATCGCTCACTTCATAGGGTACGCGGTTGGAGGGGGTTATGTAAATGAGTGCACTCGTGAGTGCACTTACCAAAAAAACAGAAAAAAACTTAGTTCACAACTTTGAAATTTGGTATTAATTTGACTTTGTTTTTTACTCTACACAAAAGGGAGATCGCGCTATTGGATCTCTGACCTGAACTCAGTCAAATAAGTTTGTAAAGATTTAATGATTTGTTTGTTAATGGAAAGTATATTTTTTTATTTAGTTAGTGTTATTATAATAGCGTTTGTAGTAAAAGTATTGAATGTTGTATTTTACAGATCACTCAAGTGGAATATTTAAATTTATTACTGTGCAAAAATAATGACAAAGATCTTAAAAATCATTAAAAACAATTCTTTTATTTTGCTTTTATATTATTATTAAATATTATATTAAATTTATTAAAATTAAAATATATTTTTAAAATTTAAGTTGATTAAATTAGCTTGCAAATATTAATGAAAGTATTTTCACTGAACATTTCTTTGACTTCTTTAAGAATTGGTTTTTAGAGAGTATTCAAAATTTGTCGAGTTTTTAAACAAACATTGATAGTCTGTTATGCGATTCCATTCGCTTTGTTGATGTTTTATTTGGTTGTTGTTATTGTTTTTTGTTGGTCAAAATGTGTTTGAACTGCTTTACATGCCAAACACACACGCAGACATGAACAGACACGTCGCGACTTGTTGGTTGGCCGGTAGGACTGTAGGCTGCTCAAATCGGACGGTTTTAGCCCCAAATGGGTCAGCTTGGCACGATTTTCGGTGTAGTTCTTAAGCGCAATGTCGTGCCATGAAATGCAAACAAATGAAACATATATAAAAAAGCAATTTTAAATCGTGCTGCAATGCTACAAATATTTGGTAAATATATAGCAATGCCAAAGCGGAACCTGCTTAAAGAGCCAATGGCTAAGAGAGACAAAGACAAGTAGAGAAAAAGCAAGAAAAAGTGAATAAAAGAAAGAGATAGGGGGGAGAGATGAGATGAGAGATGAATGTGGCAACAAGTTCAACCTGTGCCACTTCCCAGAGTCGCGTTGCTAATCAAACAAACAGACAAACGGACAAACGGACGGACAGTTGGACAGAAGACAATGCGCCGATGATGACGACAATGAGAAGCAGGCAATAAAATACAAATTGACAGCCAAGAATGAAAGTGGTGAAATTCATTTATTATTTCTTTGCTTCTTTCTTTTGCCGGCTAGCAACAGCTCCGTCTCCGTCTTTGTCTCCGTCTTGAGCTCCGTCTCCGGTTTGCTTCTAGCTGAAAGTGAGCGACAAATGACAGGCCACTCTATTATGCCAGGTCCGATTCGACCTGACCAGACCAGATCAGACCCGGCCAGACCAATTCAAAAGCAATAATTCTTAAAAAGCAAAACCGAAACCGAATCGAAACGTGAGAGCAACTTTCATTGAGCGCGTTTTTAGACGCGCACAAAACGCACGCTATCCACGCAGCTGCAGAAAGCGCGTCAAATTACAAGCAGCACGAACCCGGCTGTGAGCTCCCAAGTCCAAAGCTCGCGGCACGCGGCTCTTTTTCTAATGAGCTTTGCTCTAAGCGAATTCTAAACGGTGTTTGACAGGAGCAAATTGGGGCCAACCGCGTGGATCGTGTTGCATTGCCCTTACGCTCTCTTACAATCCACACTGTTTAAGTGCAGTGTGCAGCTGTTAATGGAGTTTCATAGCTGTGAGCTTTAAACTGTAATTAAATATTTGTGATTCGTCATAGAAATAAATACTTTTTGTCACAGAGTTACAAGCTGTGTGAATTAACAGTTGTCAAACATTTGCTATAGACAATAATGATGTTGAAGCTGATGATGACAATGCTGTTAGTGTTGATGATTTTGCAACTAGTTTGTTATTTATAGTCACAGCTAACACTTTTCTGTAGTTAATTAGCTTTTGCTGCGAAATACACATGTTATACACACGACTTGATTAAAGTTTATGTCCCACTTCGATGGCTAATTAATAAACCGTTCAGTAAAAAAGGGACTGGAGTTGTTTGGAATTTTAAATAATGCTTTTATCGATTGCAGTCGTTCTTAAAAAAGAGCACACGTTCCTCTTTTAAATATATAATTTACTTTTAACTACTTCACTTTTAGGCACGTTGACAATTTCGTGTCGCTAATTAGCGGCTAAGTTGTCTGCTCTGTCTTTTTATTTTTTTTTTATTTTATGAGCCAAGCAAACTCTTTGCCCCATTTCCCGGCCGAAGTTAGACAGGCTGAACCAGAACCTGAACCCGTAGTCGTAGTTAAAGCCAGAAGTATGATAAGTTATGCAGAAACGTGCAGTTTTTATTTGGTTATTTTGTTTGGTCATAAACCTTTCGGGTACCAACCTAAAACATGGCCCATGGCTCATCCACAACCGGGCCTGACACATAGCGGTGATCGGTTGTCGGGCCAGCTTTGTGTTTTTTCGTATACCCTGTATTTATTTGCACTCTAACAAAGTATTCCAGCATCAATATAAAGTTTAAAACTAAATCAAAAAGATAAACTTGTTTAAATTACTATATATGTAAACAATTTCCTATTTTCCTAAGAATTTGATGATTTGGCCTGGTCAGGCTTTTCCAGAGTATTTGTTAGTCTGTCAACATTTTCACTGCAGTGTTTTATTGTTTTCTGGCAGAGTTGTAGTGTTGTTGTTTTTTCTCAATTGTTTCCCAGTTTTTTTTTCTTTCGTGCCAAGGCAGGCAGCTTTAATGGCTTCTGTGTGACGACTACAAAGAGCTGGAAGTTGAACGAGTTGAAGAGTCAGCGTGGAAAGCGTGGGTAATTTTCATTTGGTCTGACAATAAAAATATAATTATGACTGCGTTATATGCAAATCAACATATATATATTTACATATAAATTTCGTATGTGTTTGGCAATACGCCTGGTTGTGAGAATGATGTCGAGTCACTACATATTCGCCAAGGAAGTTGTGCAATTTGTCTGCAGACACAAAACTATATTCACAATAGCCCAAGATACATAAGCGTATAAGGGAAAAAAAGAGAAATGGTAAAAGATAGTTTGAAATTGGTTCTCTTTTTTAAAGAAAAGATCTATCGGATGACTTGGCGAATTGATCGAACAAAAGACTTTCAGTTTCCAATCGCTTTTGTTCCACATTTAACATTTTTCATTTCACATTTGTGCATCCTGTTGCTTCCTTTCATTTGGTTTTCGTCTTCAATTTCGGTTCAACCTTTCTGTGGATTTTATTTTATTATTTTGTTCCTTTTCTTTTTGTGGGCTTGCAGAAAACTCGTTTAACGTCGGACCGGCGTATTGCTAATTAGGTGATTTTGTATCTGTATCGAGTCAGCTTGAGCCTGTTTTATTTATTATGAATTTTATTTATATACTTAATACTTGTGTTTATATATTGTATTGCATTTACTTCAGGTGGGCGCCTTATTCAGTTCGCTGTATTGTCGTTGTCGTTGTGGTTGTCGAAGCAATTACAATAAAATCAGCTTCAGTTCGTGCTCTTGCATTTTCAGTTTTCTGTTTCCTGTTACCAAAAATAAAATAAATTGCGATGATTGCGACTTCACTTAATGAATTGCTCCCAGCACAGCACAGCACTACCTCGAACTGCTCTTAAACCAACAGCACGTCTTCGTCTGCGTCTTCGTCTTGGGCTCTTTGCTGATTAATTGCGATAACAAAAAAAACACCCTGAAAGAGACAGAGACACAAAGTGAAAGAGACGGGATGAGGGAGTAAGAAATATAATATTTGTGCTGTTAAATGAAGTTGCCTTCCTTGTAAGGCACTAAATGCACATGACCAAATCGAGGATCGATTATTTTTTTTGTTTTTTGTTTTTTGGGCCTTTCGGAAATGTCAAAAGCGCATTGGGCATTGGGCAATAAAAGTCAGTGGGATTACGAGAGCGAGAGCATATGGACTTGTGTTGTAATACAATATTAAAGCACTCTTAACTCAAATAAATCCCGATTAAATGGTTATTAAGACAAGGAGTTGTTTGAATGAAATCTTAATCTTCCAGTTTAATAACCTACTGCATGAGGATTAAATCAAAATTTGTTTAAAAATCAAAAATCGAATATCGACAGTTTGAAAATCTTAGGAGTCAAGTCATAGCTTTTGGTTGAGCGAATATCTATTAAATATCAATTTTTTAGTTTTTACATCATTATTTTTGATGTTTTATCATTTTAAAACAAAGTTTCTCCTTTGGTCATTAAATGATTTAACTGCCTGCAGCAATCGAAAGCACAAATCATTTACTATCGCTATAATCTTGGGTTGACGACAACCATTAGCTAGTTATGGTATTTGTTCCGCCCATTTGAGGGTCCAAACTCACTGTTTGCCCCCAAAGAAAGCCCGTTAACTCGCTATTTATAAACCTTTTTCCGGTTCTAATGACATGACTGACTTCAAGCCAAGCCCAAAAAGCTGCGTCTATTTGTGTGTTTGTCTCTGTGCACATTACAGTGCACAAAACTCCATTAATTTTGTAATGCTATATAGACAACTTACAGCTATATATGGTAGGAATAACAACAACAAAAGGAAAAGGGAAATAAGCACAAGAACCAAGCATAAATAATTCTTATAATGCTGTTTGTCTTTCAATATGGGGACTGAAGGGGCCTCTACTTAGGGCTCTACCCGCCGTACCCCACACCAGACACTCCCCAGCACTGTACTCCTCTTGTGTCCACACTTCAACAGTCGAGTCTGAGCTCGAGTCCGAGTTCGAGAGCGAGTCTCTTGACTGTGACTCATATGCACTTTGGAATTGTTCAATGAGCCACAAAGCGGCTCTGTGGAGCTCAGAAGTGGGCCGACGAGAGACACGTGTGTGCTGGCCCCTCCTGCCTACCTCTCTCTCTCTCTCTCTTTCAGCATAAAGTAGATATAGTTTTGTCTGAGGCCCCCCATAAAGCGGCTCTGCTGTCGACAAACAGCAGCCCACATCGGTTGTTAGGAGGCTCCGAGCTGCGAGCTCTACATACTAAAAGTAAACTTGCAGTTCATTAATTTTCATTGTCAACCATTTTCGGGGCGGCAAATGCAAATGTCAAAACTTTTTAACGCTCAAGAAAAATGTCACAAGTCGATGACTCAGAGACCAGATGCCAGACCAGACTAGTCTGTCTCCCTCACTCCCTGTCGGTCTTGCATTTTTTGGTATTTTTGTGGGTCGATTACATAAGTCGCTCACAGGTATCAAGTCTCAAGTCTCTGATTCCTCGTCTGGGCATAAGTTTTAAATAAATTATGTAAATTTCCTGTTGGAGCCTGCATTCAATGTCTTTATATTTTTCAGTTTTTTTTTCTTTGGTGAAATATGCGGCATAGTTCTAAGTCCCACTGGGACAACAGAAATGCCGAGACCTCTGTAGTCTGATATTTGATTTCATGACCTTCTCTCGCTGCAGGTTCTTCAAAGCTTTTCCCCGTGTCCCGTCGTGTTTTTCACTTAAATTGTTTGCTTTTCTGTCTCGTTTTGAACAAATTCTTAAGGTTTTCATCGTTTCTCGTTGTTCATTAATTAGAGGAACCCAGAAAGACACATTCCCGACGTTTTGTCATCGCTTTTCCCATCAACATTTCAGACACTTTCTAAGCAAACACTTTTTCATTGTGATAACAAGTCAATTAGACCTGAGCATAATGTGTTCAACCTGAGAATTGGTTTCTAATCTAATAATAAACATTTTAGTTTGACGAAATGTGAGAATTCTATGGAGACTATGATCGAAGTTAACTGATATTTTGTCATCTTTTAGTACTGTCGCTTAATTCAAATCCGCTTTCAAAATATTTTGAGCTGGGTATAATAGTTTAAGTCAGTTTTAAAAGATATTTAAATTTTATAATTTTGTATACATTCAATAGCCTTGATATAGCTTTTAAAATTTGTTTTTGATTCTGAAACTTAAGTTATTAATGAAACTGAAGACGCTGTTAAAATTCTGAAATTCTACACTTTTAAGTTGACTTTAAGATACCAAAAATACAATCGAAATGTTACGATAAAATTAACTTATTTCATATAAAAAATCTACAACTCAAAAATGTTTATTTCCAAAGAAAATCGTCGTAATATTCCTATCAATTGTTTGGATTACAGATCATGTAGTCTTTTGATCAAGTGGAAATTACCTTTTCGATTAATCAAACATTTTTTGTGGCAGCCCTCGTCATTTACATTCCCACTGTGATTAGCAGCAGGTGGGGAGTGGGTAGGGAGAGGAGTGAGTTTAGTGCGGGTGAAGGGGCCTGAAATGTTTAGTGAAAAATTGCTTTAAATGAATGCACAAACGCAGACAAACTAAAGAAAATGTTTTCAAAAACGCATTGAAACAAAAGTGAAAACTTTCACTTTTTTTATTTTATTTATTTTCTTTTGAATCTTATGTCTTTTTATTTGTGTAGAGCGAATGTGTTTAGTCGCTTATTTTTTACTACACGATTTAAAATCTGACTGTTATTTCTTTGGTATTACCATAAATTTGAATACGTTTACATCATCACGTCTGTCGCTTCTCAAGTGTAAAGAATTGTGGAGCCAACGACGAGGGTATTGAGGGGTTAAGGGGATGTCGGACTGGAGACTAAAGACTGAGGCTGGGCCTTTCTTTGGGCCACGCCATAACACACAAGACGACACGTCGAGTGTGTGTTGTGTGAGTGTGTTTTAATGCGATAATTTAAAACTCTTTCGCTTTCATTTCGCTTAAGCTTTGGCTATTAATCAGTTATGAGTCTTCGGACTCCATTCAACAAGCCAGTGAAGATCTCAGAGCTCTGAATGCCGCCAACACACGAAGAATTTCCTTTCAGTGTACAAATGATTGCACAACCTGAGACCCATTGTTTCGTATTGGCATCAGTGTTGCCAGCAATCTATTAACAGGAAAGGCTAAGCCGATCGAAAAAAATTATAGATTTAAGATTAAGATTTACACTCTATATATTAAAAAGAAAAATCGATTTTGTAAACTGTATTTAATTGTTTAAACTGAGCTATAAGTATTTTTAATATACTTATATGTAGATAAACAAAAAGGCTTGTTCCAAAAACCGAACGGCTGATTATTCAAAAGAAATACTAGCACATATCTGTTCATAAAAAGGCTAATATGGCAGCACTGATTGGTATTGCCATCCCAGGGGGGAGTCCCGCCATTTATCTTGCTGTTTTTCAATTAAACTCTGCCTATTTGAAATGCTCCGACGAGTCAAGTAGAGTCGAGTCGATTCGGTTACATGTTTCCCTCTGCATAGATAACATTTTAATTTTTTTCGCCCTGTTTTTCGCCTCGGGCCTTGTGAACCGGGCTAACATGCATGCCAAATTGTTCAGATAAAAAGCACATTAGGTTGTAAAGTATTTTGCGGAAGTACAAATGAACAAATGAACATGCGGGCAAAATGCCTGGACGTGGAAAAAAACCTAATCAAAATGTACGCAACAAGAAAATTTACTAGAAGTTCGTTTGAAATCAGTTTTTGTAGATCTCCTGAGGTTCTCTTGAAATGGAACTGATGTATCGAAAACGAATCGGTTTTGAATACTTAAGCGAATATTTAAAAAAAGACTTTTTATGCATGTCATATTCAAGTTGGTTCCATTTGAGCCAGAGTTGGATGATACGGAAGACAGTCTTTCATTCTGATCTGCGCCCATAACCCAGTTACAACAACAAAGACAACCGACCACCAATGAACACTAAAGACTATTTTTAGTAGAGCCCTCGAGGCGGTTGGCAATTTTGGTCTGCTTTTCTTAACACACACACATAAAAGATAATACTTTTGTACATTTCAATGGAATTTCTTTCGGAATGACACCTTCAAAGGTCTGAGTAGAGTCGAGTTGAGCTGAATCGAGTCGAGTATAACCAACCAGTCAACAATAATAGCCCTGAACTTTCGTTGAGTTGTTAACTTATTGTGTGTTGTGTTGTGTTGTATTTCTCATTGTTGTTGTTGTCGTGTTGTTGTTGATGCATTCGCTCCACATGCGTACAGCTGTTTTTAATTTAAAACTTCATTTCAAACTGAAATGAAACTTGTTTTCCAGCATTTTTGTGTCTCATTTTCTTATTTTATTTCATTTAATTTTTTTTGCAGTGGGTGCAGTTGTCGTTCCGACTGTCAGTATATTATATTATTATTTTGTTCCCCCTTGAAGTATGTTTTATTTTTAATTTGTTAACTTTTTGCACTTTTCGAACAGAGGAAAAATAAGAGAAATACATATAAATTAAACGTCGACATTGTTGGCATTAATTTACATTGCTCCGCGAAACATTTTTAATGCATTTCATATGCATTTTTCGTATGTTTTTCTGATCGTCGCACTCCCTTCCTAAACCAAATTGTTTTTGTCTGGCTCTACGTTTTTATTCCCTGTCTTCTTTTTTCTTCTTTTGCATTTTTCGAGTTTATTTTTAAGTTATAAATTTGTTGTTATTTGGCTCATTTTCGTTAATTATGGTATATACTTATTTATTAACTTATTTTGTTGCTGTCATTCTGCTGTCGTTTATATATAAATATTGAGAGATTGAAACTGCTTATTGCAGCTTTTTCATTGTGACCACATTCGTTGACCACCGAAAAGAATTTCAAAGTTGTGTAATTTTATTTTCATTGAAGTTTTGATAATGAAAATTCATTGGAATGCGAATTTGAAATAATTCAAAGTTAAAGGGTCTATTTAAAAGATAACGAATCAATTAATGAATATTTAAAATAAGTATGAAGAATTCTGTCTATTATATCATGTCTTCGGGTAGACCCTTGATAATTCGTTTCTTAAAGGGACTCCAAAAATAAAACGTATCTCAGATAGAATACGAATTATCCATGGATTGAATCATTAAGAACTTACCCGTTTATATTATAATATATTTAATATAAATATCACAAATAACTATCTATAAAGTATAGTATCTATAAAGTATAGTTATTTGTAGTATATTTAACATTAAAGATATACCAAGTACTTCCACTTTAAACAACGATAAATTTCAATTGGCTTTACTGACCAATAAATCATATATTTCTACTTCTTCTTCTTTACTACCACTACGACTACTTCTTCTTCTTCTTCACACACTCCCAATGTCAGTTATGATATACAGTGGCGAGCACGCATGGATACATGTTAGCCAACTCGACCTTTAAATGCCTGTAAAAGCTGAAAAAATGCATCAATCACTGTGAAATTTTCGAAATTAAATTCATTACTTATATTTAAATAAGAAAATCAAAAAAAATGTTACACATTATCTTAATAAACTTAAGTTTTGAAGCTGGATACATAAAACGGCGTATGAATCCACTTTTGCACGTTCTAAGTATTTTTTAAAAAATTAAATTTTTTAGTATTTTGTCCAAAGGCCTTTTGCTTTTATGACACTAATAATACGCTTAGGCATACTCTCCACCAATTTCTCGATATGTGCACGTGGAATGTTGCTCCACTCCGCCTGAACCCGACACCAAAGCTCATCCATCCCAGTCGGTGGTGTATCGTATTTTGCGAGCCTTTTTTTTACCAAAGCCCACAAATTTTCGATGGGGTTAAGGTCTGGACTTTGTGCAGGCCACTCCATCAACAAAAATTTTTGGTTTTGTAGCCAATTTTGGACAATTTTAGCTTTATGCTTAGGGTCATTGTCTTGCATAAATACTACCTCGTCCTCGGGATACACACTTTCATCCACAAAATCGGGAAGGTGGGTCTTCAAAATATCTAGATATTCTTCCTTCTTCATTATACCATCGATTTTAACCAGTGGTCCGACGTTCCACCATGTAAAGCAGCCCCATACCATCAGGCCACCTCCACCATGCTTCATCGTCATCTTGACCTGATGCTTTTGAAGCTTCTCATGTTTGCGGTGCCAATAGTATTCCTTGCCGTCGGATTGGAATCGATTTATTTTGGTCTCATCTGACCAGATAACCTTCTTCCAATCGTCTTCGGTCCAATTTTTATGCTCTTTACTAAATTTAAGGCGAGCTGCAATATTTTTGTCAGAAAGCGCTGGTTTTTTCTGCTTGATTGACGCTGTTAGCCCAATTCTACGAAGCGCTCGCCGTGCAGTCCACTCACTAACGGGCTTGTTTATGGCCATGGAGGCTTCCTTTGGTGTTGTCTTAGGCTTGGTGATCATGATATGTTCCATAGCTCGAGCATCTCTGTCCGTTAAAAGTTTTGGGCGAGACTTTACTTGCTCAGGAGCAGTCACATTTCGCCGTTTTCGCACCTGAAGGACTGTTCGATGACATATTCCCAGTGACTTTGCTATTGCCCGGGCAGACTCATTGTTTTTCGTCATTTCAATAATTTTATTTTCCAAAATTACCGATATTTTCCTCATTTTCGCTCAAAAATATTTGCTACCAATGAATTTGTTTAAAAAAAGACAAAAGTAGTCCAGAAATGTGCGAGTTGGTATTATTTGTAGATTAAACAGGGTCGTTTAATTCTTAGAAATTGCCAAAGTCGGGAATTTCCCTTTTTTACTCATAAATCAGTGTTGCAAAGTAACCTAAACCGAACGTGCAAAAGTGGATTCATACGCCGTTTTATGTATCCAGCTTCAAAACTTAAGTTTATTAAGATAATGTGTAACATTTTTTATGATTTTCTTATTTAAATATAAGTAATGAATTTAATTTCAAAAATTTCACAGTGATTGATGCATTTTTTCAGCTTTTACAGGCATTTAAAGGTCGACTTGGCTAACATGTATCCATACGTGCTCGCCACTGTATGCACACTTCTTCTTGGGATTACATGATCTATTGACTGAAATTCTAGTTTAAAATGCAAGACACATAACTCCAGGACTGAGACTGAGACTGGGACTGAGTTTTGGACCACAGCTAATGTCTGTGGCAATAACTGCAGGAAGTGCTATTTGTATTTGCTCAAACACTTGGCACGCCCATGAGTAGACACCGATACAGACCCAGAGCCAGACTTAGTTCTGTTTATTGGTCTTAGTTTCAGTCGGGGACTCGAGTTCTGACGAGTGCTGTCAATGAAGTGTAGCTATTTAAAGCTAAACTAGATAAATAATTGTGGCAACTACAACGACTAAACGACAATTAGCTAGAGTTTCAGCTAGTTTTAGAGTTTTTAAAAATATATATCTTTTTTGTTAGTTTTTATTAATATTAAAGTACCTGGGAAAAAATAAGGTTAACAAAATTTGATATAAGAGTGCGTCTGTACTTTTCATATACCAAATGTCTTTTGGTTTTTTGGCACAGCCATTTTAACCTCCCTAAAAAGCAAAACTTGACACAATCACTACTCAAAAAATAACAAACTCGGCTTTTATTTTAAGATATTGTTTTTGTTATAAAGTTGTGACCAAATATCAGGATCGAACAACCATATAATATACCTCCCTTTGAAAATCTTTGGTATATTATCTAAAAAACAGCAGAAGCCGTAGTTTTGATTGCTCTTTAGCATTGTCAACTGCTTCACATTTGTTTCAGCTGATTTAGCAATAATTTTTAATGGTTTAGCTATTAAATTCTGTCAGCACTGGTGCAATTGCTTGTTCTTGGTGGTTGTAGTGCTATATTGAATCGGGCAACGGGCATTGGGTTACCTCTAGTGTTGTTGCATTTCTTGTCGCTTGGCTTCGACAATATTTAAATAGGAAATTAGGGTCGACTTCCCCCCCTTTGTGTCTCTGTCTCTCTCCTTTCTCGCTGTCTCTTGTCTGCGCTTGGCTTCCGCTTAGACGAAGAAACGCCCTGGTGCCAGGTTCCAATGTAAGCCGAGCTCCAAGGCGCTTTCACAAGGTTTCCCGCAGGTTGGTTAACAAACACACACACAAACACTAGTCAGACCGTTTAGAATGTGTGTGTGTGTATTAGTGTGTGTGCATGCTAATTAACAACTAAGTTGTTTACATGCACTCGTCGCACTTATTTATTTATTACTCCAGTCTCAGTCAGTCAGTCCCAGTTTTAGCCTCTTTCTCGGGTTTAATTAACTGGGTTTACAGTTGGAGTTAAACTGGTGCACTTTAGCGGATTTTTACATTAAAGGATGCAAGACTCGTATCACGACTTGTCTAATGTTTTATTATTTTTCACTTTTAATTGCAGCTCAACGGCATTTCTCTCAGTGTTCCCCAACAACAAAAACAACAACAAGGAAGCTCATGCATAAAGGTAAGCAACTTTAAGTGTTGTTAACTTGACTTTGCAACGGGATTCTCAGTTGGCCAATTGCCGCTTAAGTTAAACAAGTTCTCGACGAACTTCTCGGCTAATTTCAACACTTGGCTAAATTATGATATAAAAACATATTTCACCATACAACAAAATAAAAAGAGACAATAAAAAGTGGACTCAAATGACACCATTGAGTTAATGTCGTCAGCATGACTAAGAATTGATCGGTAGCGACTCATAAGCCTATACTAAGTATTTATACCTGTAAATATATAATTAGTTGTATTGTAAAACACAATGATTGGCAAATAGGTTTGCCTGGGGTGGAGAAATGGCGAAATGGAGAAAGGAGCATGGGGGCGTGGCTTTTTGGGTAACTGAAAACATCAATTTTATGTAATTTGTCATGGATTATGGTCGGAATTAGTTTGTTTGGGCCAGCTTTTTACATTCCGGTTAATGGAAAGTCACATTTAACCGGTTTGCTAATCGTTCTGACCAACGTCTTTTGTCTTTCACTTCAAATTGGCTAATCTCTTTATGCTTACGTAAGGGTTAACTTTGTCGTGAGTTCAACGTCCTCCAAGATCGTCTTCATTTCAAGACTTTATGATGTCAGTTTTTCTTAATGCCGTTTATATTTTATTGAGTAATCCGTCTTGCTTCATATTTATTCATGTATATAAATATATGAATTCATCATTTTAATATGTTTAAAATTGTCTGTGTTTGATTTTCCATAAAAGTATTTATTTAACTTTATTTATATATTTATTTGCATGCAGAAACTCTTAATGAATATTAAAAAAAAAACAATTAAATTATTATTCTTAAAATCATTTACGAATATTATTATTATTTTTTTTTAATTGTTCATCATTTTTCCATCTATTTTTCAAGCGTTTCAATATTTTGGCTGACCTTACTAATAGATGATAGATAAAATTCGATAATGTTTCTATAAATATATTATTTAAAAAAAAAATCATTATTTATATAATTAAACTTTTTTTAAATTGAATATAATATTTTTAATACTTTTCTTTCTGATATAACTTTCTGTATTCTGATTAATTTTATTAAAGCTAGTATGCGATAAAGGTTCGAAATGAATTTCCTTTTTAAACAATTAAATTTCGTTCGCTTCTAAATATGTGAAAAAATAAAGCTTTACTACAGTAACAATTCTTTTTTTTTGAAAATCAAACCAAGTTTTTTTTTTGGCTTTAACAAGCGTTCCTATTTCATCACAGATCCCGTAACAATCCGATGGCATAACAGAAAAACACACAGAGTTATGCGACTGTGACTTGTCTGATTTCCGTTTGGTCAGCTGTACTTTGATTTGCAGTTAAATGGGTTTCATCATCTGGGTATTGTTGTCTTGGGTCTTGGGTCTTGCAAGGTTCCCGGGTTCCCGCAATGCTCTATAATTGGATTAGAAAAGGGGGAGAATCTAACAAAATGCGCATAATACCCGTTGCTATTTTTCGCATCGTTCTTGATGTGCTTTAATTTAATTAAGAGGTCAATGTACCTATCTTTGCCGTTTCTGGCAAAACATATTTTGAAAAAAAAATTACTAAGCGTACAACAGATTTCTTAACATTTTTTGTTTTGTATTTTTAGCCGAGAATTCTACAATTAGTTGGTCAGGAGGAGGCATACCAAAAGTATCAAAAAAATGTTGTAGATCAAGTTTTCGCATTTGATATCTGCTGGGCATTTCTTGAATTTTGTTATTATTATATTATTTTTGTTGTAGTATTTTTTTTGTGCCTTTTCTTTCGAGTGTTGTTTAATTCCTAAATTTAATTTGCATGTTTGAAAATCATTAATTCGCCTGCTATTAAAAATTGTTGCCAGCGAAATTTTACGCTGTTTCATTTCTTGTTTCTTTGTTGTGTTTTCGTTTCTGTTGTTTTTGTTTTTTAAACAACAAATTAGCCGCCATGTGAGCAACTTATTTGCATTTTAATTTTAGGTTTCCAAGCATTTGTTGTTGCTTTTGCTGTGCGATACCAGCATTTGTTTTTGATCGCATGTTTTGGCCAAAAGTTTTTGGCTTAGTTTTGGTAGTTTCAGTGCAGCTAACAGCTCGTAAAATTTACGCTAACTGAAATTGGAGAAATTCGTAACGCTACAATGCACATTTTGACTTTCGTTTCTTACAATTTCCCCAACAAAAATTGTGTTTTCTATAAGAAAGTTGTTAAAGGGTTTCAACTTATTATACAAATAAAGATGACAAGCTGGAAAAACAGGGCTAGAATCAGGCCCAACAACTTTTATGGCAAGTTAGTTGACATCTATAATTTGATAGTGCTAACAAGTTTATTTATTCAGTAATAAACTGAAAGTTTTTCATGTAGCACTAAGAAATTCTTTGGTATTTAGTGACAAAAGAAGGTGGTTTGTTCTTGGTAAATAACTGAACTATAGACAGGCGGAAGTCGGTCCCATTCAGTGGAAAGAAAAAACACACAGACAAATACAAAAGTCACACTCCAAACCGAAACTCCCTTTGGCTAATCAATCACGCGGCAAACATTCATGAGTCTTGCGGCTTGAATGAAAGTAATTTGAATAACGTTTGTCGGCGTGGGCTTTTGCAGGTCTGCTATATTTACCTGTGTGACAGGTAGTTACAAACGCATTCACACTTTGCGAACAGTCGAACGGTCGTCGTCAGTAAGTCAGTCAGTTATTCAGTCACTCAACCTCTCAACCAGTCAATCAGTCAATCACTCTGTCAGTTTGTCAATACTCAATACTCATTGGTCAAACGGTCGTTCGATTCGTACCGCTCGCTGCACGTGTCAACTGTGAAAAAATGATACGAGAGTTGTTTTATAGTGGAAGAGCAATACCTGAGAGACTTGTCGCTATTGTCCACTTAAGTATCGTGCACCTTTTGCACACTTGACTTGAGTTTTTCCCCAGATATAACAAATATTCGTATATATTTCGGGCAAACTCAGCGGTCAGTCTCCCAGTGGGTTCCGGAGCAATAAACCGTTATGCAAGATGATGTAGGGTCTGGGGTCTAGAAGAAATGGTTCGTTTAGGTTTTTATTATTTTCTTACTTTTTCAATGTTTTTTGTTATTTAATTTTGAGCTCTGTCACTTTTCAGTTTTCAGCTTAGCCGAGAAAATCAGGTCACAACTGTCCGAGACAGCGACAATTTGTTAGCGCATTTTCCCCAACATTTGGAAATGAAGATCGATGGTTGTCTTGAAAAGCTGACAATTTAATTGCCATCTATGCTTGACCCATTTTCATAGCATTTACCGTTCATTGCATCATTTTCAAGAACATTTCAGTTGAGTTTTTTTTCTGTTTTTGTATTTTTTACTTCGGTCTCCCGCATATCGTTTGGAGTTTTCTTTTGTTACTTTTGAGGGTATATCATTAGGGTCTAAAATCTACACAACGATCGTTGACTTTGATTAGAGTTTTGAAGCTCATTTACATTTTGACCCGGGGGCTGCCATGTGACTAGGATTTCATTGAGGTTCATTGAATAGTGAGTAAATTCCAAAAAATAAAAAAATAAAATAACATCAATGGTCACTAATTAATGCCAACACATCAAAGTGTCAAACCTTGAAATTTGACTAGGCGAAACTATAGACGATAACTAGCTATGGTACCTGTATGTGATCACTTTAGGAACCCAGCATTTCCAAGTAAAACAAACACACGCTCACACACACATACACACCGAGACGGTTGCAACCTCAGGTAGTGTTTGTACTCTACGCACTTTGAGTGTTATCATAGGCTTTGGATGATTTTTTCGGATCCTTTTGTCTCGATATTTATGCAATGCCCATTTTCGGTCTCTTTGTTGTTCTGCTCTCTGCTCCCTAATCTCACAGAGGTATGCCTATATTTGAGTTTTGATTTATTTATCACAGTCCGTAGACATCGACCTTCAGCTAGGGAAATTTGGAGTTTTTTTTTGTAAGACGTGAAACGCCACCCAAGGCGACATTTGATATGGCTTTGGAAAACTGTAACATTTTCCTAGCTGGTCCCCCCTGGAGCGGCTTAGACGAAGCTGTCAAGCATTGGCACGTCCCGCATTTGGTGACAATAAGTCCGCTAAGGTGTCGTGCCACAGCAAGCAGCTAGAACACTCCCGATTCCATTGCTGTTTCTGATCCTGTTCCATTAGCCTTTCACTTTTTATCAGCACAGCAGGAATTCATGCCTTACGGTGCCTTCCCTCACCTGTAGGTGGTCAGAGGTTGGAAACGCTCAGGTTTACCTGTACAGTGATCTCCTTTAAGCCGTGTACCTGTTTAAGCTAATCCCGAACAAATGTTTGGACTTAATGCTTCGTTGCACATTGTGGGCGTTGGCGTTTTTTGTTGGGGGCGCGGCTTTGTACTGTTTATTTTAGCAAATCCAGCAGATTTGTGGCATTAACGAGATTTTAAATATTTGCAAAACCAAACGAAACGAATTTTTCGTGTAGTTTTTCCTCTCAGTCCTCTCAGTCCCACTAATTTTGATTAGAACCATGAAGCGTTTTGTCGTCGTCGTTGTAGTCGTCGCCGGCGGCAGCAAATCAGGCCCAAAAAAGGCAGGCCTTAACCCATTCGTCTTGGCCAATTAAGACAATTTGTTTAGGCACGCTGTTGGCCGACCGGGCCGGGCTGGTCGATTGGTAACTCGCTTTTGCCTGATTGCCTGTCAGTCCATCTGTCTATCAGCCAGTTTGAATTCATAATAAATCTTGTTCCAATCTATTGCCAACTAACCATTATTATTGGCATAAATATTGTATGAACAGATATGGTCATTTCTAGTTAGACAAATGCTTAGATGGCAACTGTTCGTTCTATGGGCATAAGGCGATTTCAAATCGCGATAACTGAGATTCTGAAGTGAACAAATGTTTAGTCAAACCAAATTGTAGAAATCGAACAATTTGCATAAAATATATGATATCGTGTGTCTGATAAATAAATCCTTTGCAGATCAAAAGAGAAAACAACTTTCCATTCGGATCATTAGAATAAAAATTCATATATCACGATAGAAACATAAAGTAAAAAGATATTCAGTTACAGTTGAATACTGAAAGACATTAAAATATGATTTACTGAATGATTTTGTGGAATTTCCCAGTGCTTGAAGAAATACTCATGCTATTTTAAGCAACTTTCTCACAGCTCAGATTGAGAAACAGAAATGCTCACTTATCGTCTAATACTTAATTTGGAAATGCTCGTCGTAGTATGAATTACGTTTATTTTTTCAACATTGTATATTTCAGACATTATGATCGAGTTGAAATGATCATTAGCTTTTTAGTTTTAATTGCCTTGAAGCACGCGCAGAAAAAGGAAAAGCTTTTCCACATCACACTGCCCACTCCAATGACTGCGCATGCGCAACGTCTCTGCCGCAGTCGCAGTCAACGCCGCTGCCTGCGCCGTTTTCTTGGCGATCTTTTTAATTGCCATCTCTTTACAGTTCATAAATTTATGATCATAGCGTAACGAACTGCCAAAAACCTGAGCATTAAAGAACAATGGCAATTACCTAACTTAATCCAAGGTGTCGGGAACTCTATCGGTATAGTTCAAGTTGCAACACGTTTGAACTTGCAACGAATTAAGGTGTCATAACAATAAGTTTACAACAAGAACCTTCGACAAGCTGCCATATAATTACCCAAGCGCCCATTTCAAGGTTGGACAACCAATAAAAATCCAAACCAAACCGAAACAGAAACCTCCGATAGTGTTGATACTTCATATATCAAAATAAGCGCACAATAAACAACACTTTTTTTTTGGACAGCCCCAAGAAATTCCCACCTGCTCGATCAGGGCAAGACAATGAAACAATTTTCAGCTTATTTGTTCAAAAATTAATAAATAAATGAGCTATTGTTATAAATTAATGTTGACGCGACAACACAAAGCCCATAAATAAAATTAAAAAAAAGCCGATAAGAAAACTTGTAGGTAAAAGCTGCATAAAAAATCAATTCAATGAAAGTGAGTTTATAATAGTATGAATTTATTTAAAGAAATGTTATCGTTAGTAACATTAACAAGCTATTGTGAAAGGTAAGTTAGCCATAATTACAGATAAAGACAGTTAGATTAGTTTTAGTTTGCTTATCAGTCATATTCCCCAGTGATTAATTGCATAAATAGATTAAAGCTTTTAAGCTCTACGCTTACATTAAGGAGCTTTCTGAAGTGTTTAGTTAACACTTAAAAGGTAACACTGATTAAGTGCACACATTTTTAGTTTAAATATTTATAAATTAATTTAATAATTTCTTTTTATAAATGGATTCTTTGTTTTGAGTGCTTTGAAATGTTTATGAGCTTTGAGAACTTTATAAATGTCAAATTTAGTTATCATAGCACAAACACATGACAATGTTTATAAATAATTAAAAATAACAATTTCATCGTCTTATATTTAACCCATGAAAAATGTCACATATGTGAACAATTGACAGGTAAATGCAATGTGATAAATACATCCAAATTGCCATGACAATTTAATGATTGCAACATCTGAATTGATTGAGACATTATACAGTTGGGAATTATGAATTACATGTGCAATGAAGTTGGAATTTAAATTGTCATTTCGATGCATAATTGAATTACTGGTGGTTTGGCTTAAGTCTATTCAGTTAGTACACATAACTAATTAAATGGTTGTCTAATCAATTATTTGCTTCTCTTTGTGATTTCAGTGCTTCAAACATGAAGTTGCCGTTGTTCAGTGCCTAATCCTAGCCAGCCAGCAGCAATCCTTTAGCTCACGATATACCCCATTTCCAGCAATATGTTTAGTCTATTGAGCAGTTCTCAGATCTATGGACTTCCACAAGCAACAACAACAACAACAACAACGTCGGATCAATCGAATGAGAATCAAAAGAAAAGCAACAGTCTTCCCCACAAGAATCACAAACAACAACAGCAACAACAACAGCAGCAGCCACAACAACAACAACATCGAAGATCAACGAGTAGTCTTAGCGACACTGGTGGCAAATTCTTTGCTAACTTAAGCGCCAAATCACCCAGTCAATTCATTGAGAAATTCATCAGAAGCGAACTACTCAACGGCTACGACACCCTCAAGTGTCAGGGCGGTGGTAAATCCCCAACGGAGAAGGACAAGTCTAACGCGGACAGCAGTCCTCTGTACAGTAATCTCCAGACAGATTGGACAGGTTTCAGCTGCCTACAAGGCAGCTATCGCAGTCACGGCGACTCGGAGTTCTATGAGGCCGTACAGGTGAAATCACCTAATCCTAAAGACAACAACAGCAGTAACAACAGCGAAGTAACTATGCGTAACAAGTCCTCAAGTGGGGCGGCAACCCTTCAGCATTACCAGAAACTGCCGGAGCCCAGTTTGGAAGCCAATTTTAATACACAAGCTGCTGGACACACGCCTGCCTACAAAAAACTTGGATTCGGTGCGAGGCTACAAAAACCGAGTGCAGAACCGGTAAGTGGATTAATTTTTTGTGAATTTAGAAAAGTAAAATACAGTTAGGAAGATGTTTGTTAAATCAAATCAAAATCAATTATAACATAATTGATTCCTTATCATCCCAAAGTATTCCTAATTATCCTATTTTCAGACTAGTTGGGATTGCCAAACTTTTACTGTGTGTAGTTCTTAAAGGAGCTAAAAATAGCATATGATTTATTTTATCCAGGTGTTTTTTAATAGCTTATATTATTCGTACTTATGTCAGCTGACTTTGTATTAGGCTAAGTCATAATCTGTATCTTAAAGATACTCGCTATAGCTAAATATTGTTTGTCACATCCGTCCGACTATCTAAACGATACGAGCATGTGTTAGGGCTTTGTTTATCAGTGCAAAGGTCTCGTAACACTGGACTGATTGCATTCATTTCAGTCTAATGGGCGCGATAAGCCAATTTGGAGGGGTAAATTGGGGTGAAGGTTGGGGGGGTAGTTCTCAATTTGTGGAGGGAGGTAATTAGCCTCGACATTAATTGCATTATTGTGGGAATCAAGCATATTGAATTTGTCATTTGGTGTCGCATGTTTCGCATAGCTCACTGTATCTGCACGCATGAACGTGTCTTCTTCAGAGTTCTCCAGCTGCTTGAATAATTCCCACAGTTGGTCAATAGCACGCAGATGCCAAGTGACTGTTTTTGGCCCTATTAATGATGGCCTTCGATGTGTTTGGGGGTGTTATTGTTATTGTTGCGAATTCTGTATCGAATGGCCAAAACGTACGAGCCAGATTGTACAAACCAAAACAAAACAGTGTCGTAAATCTTCCCACTCTCACTCTCTCTTACTTTTTGGACAGTAGCTAAAGCATTTGATAAGATAGACTAGTGTCACAAGCTGTGTGTAGTTTGCAGACATTTTGATGCTCTTAGAGTGTCATGCGATTGATTGTCATCTTCACCTACGCTAATAATATTGATAAGCAGCAATAAAATTTATTGCAAAAATGAAACAAAATAAAAAAAAAATTATTTTTAAAAGCCACTTTTTGACTTTACAAATTGTTTTGGTTAAAAAATAAATAAATATATAGTTAAAAACGCATTGAAAACTCTAGTCAAGCGCGACTTTGTACTTCTTGGAAAATTTAGCCCATTTCAACAATTTTAGTAGCATACTTTTAGGTGCTTTTTATATTGTTCCAAGTCGCTCTTGGTCCTTTCTTTTTCTTAAGTTCTAGGACTTCTTATTACACACCTCTTCAAAGACAAATCAAAATTTTTTTTTTAATATATTAATATTAAGAATAACTTAAATTATTAATTTTTGTAGGGCTTTCAATGAAGCGTTTTGAGCTCCAGTTGTAGATTTCTGTAAATTTCTCCGCTAAAAATTATAAAAATTCCTTTCGTCCAAAATGTTGCTCGACCTGCTTTCGAATTTCTTATAATCAATACATTGTAAGGCTCTTCTTATTGTTTGGGCGAAATCTCCTTAATTTTGTATTTGCTAAGGAATTTTTAAAGACCAATACAAAATCTGACAATTTTTTTTATTGAAAGAATTGTTAGACAAAAACTTAAACTATTAAAAATTATTATTATATAAATAAAGCATTACAATGAATAGACAAACTGCCGCATAGCAACAGCTTTGAGATGCATATGAAAAGGCATATTCCCCCAGCACGATTACTCTTAGATTACCTAACTAACCGATCACCAGAGCCATGAGCCAAGAGCGAAGAGTGTGTGCGTCATTTTATTGTTAAGACCCGGTCGAGATAAGGTGTCACTTTGCACTATCAATCAGCATTAGCCGTTGTGTGTTTGAGTTCTTTTTGTTTTGGGAACGTCCAGTTGTCATTTGGTGCTGTCCGAGCACAGTTCAATTATGGTGGGAAAATGGAGTTTCGGTGGCCATTTTCATATGCCGGGACATCAGAAGGTCGTCAAGGGGTTACATTCAAATCGGAACATTAACTAATTTCTATATTTTCTTTGTACTTGAACAAACAGAACTCGGACAACTCGCAATCGTCAAGGAATACGCGTAGCAGCAGCGAGGTGCAGCGAAGTTCCTCTGGATCGAGTTCATCGGGTGCTCCAGTGGCACCAGCGAACACTACTCCGGAGCGAATGCAGCGTCGTCGGCTGTTGCAAATGATCTCGAACTACGATCAGCAGAACAAGCAACTGCATCGGGAGTTGGCCAAGGAGAAGCGTCGACGCACCGAAGAGCTGGCCTGTGTGGTCAAGTCATTGCTGTGCTTCGAATCCAAACTAAAGAATGACATGAAGACGGTTAATCAGCGTCTGCTGGATCGGGATGCAGAGATCTGTCGTCTGCTGCGACAGAATCGTGCGTTGCGCAAGCGTCTGGTCGATCATCAGCGGGACGAGGGTATGGTTGCCGATCAGGATCAGGAGGAGAAAAATGCGGAGGAGTGTCTGGTGCTCGAGGCTTTGCAATGCAACAATTGCCGCAAGCAATTCTATGACATTGAGCTGAGAGCAAGCGGTACTCAGACTTCAGGCAAAGAGCTTGGCGTTATCGCCAAAGGTAAGTCTTTAAATGATCTCCATGGAACCCCTGGCTAATCCTTGATTTATTTGCAGCTGAGCACGGCTCGTCCAGCGATGACACCGTCTCATCGTCGTTCTATGGCGCCAGGCGCAGTGTGCGCTACACGAGCAAACGAACCGCGGGCACGTTCAGGGATTACATGCGATCCCGGGCAATGCACATCGATGATGCAGCTCTGGAGCAGCAGTCAGAGGAGAATACGAGCAGTATCAGTCGCGAGGACTCGCAGACGAGCTACGAGCAGCTGCACAACTATGCTAGGGCCATGGAGCGCATGCACGGCGTGAAGGCAACCCTACAGGATGGCGACTACTCTGAACACAGTAGCCTAGAGCTCGACCAACAGCAGCAGCGAAGACGCAGCAGTTCCGCCTCCAGTCGTAGCAGCAAGACGACTTCCTCTGTGAACGCGGCACAGCTGGAGGAAGACGATGGCATCTTCTCGCCCACACAGGACGACGAGGATTTCGATGAGCTGGATCCAGAGCAGGAACAGCAACTAATGTCGCGTGGTGCTATCAAGATTGTGCAACGTCGCTGTGCCGACTTCTCGGAGGCATCGCCCAAGCAAATCTACGAAACGACCACAGATGATTGGTATGCCAGTGCCTCGGATCAGGAGGAGCTGAGCACGGCGCCAGCAGTGGCCAAACCCTATGGCCAGGGCGCTGTGAACCCCGTGCTGGAATGCGTCAATCAGATACTGCTGCAGCAGTCCATGGAGGAGACACTGCGTGAACCTGCAACGCCCAAGTCCGCCATGGCGCCCAAGGGGTCTGCCAATCTGCCCCGCCGGAGCTCACTGAGCGGACGCAGTGGATCAAATGGACGTAAGCGTGTACACTTCTCCACAAAGAATAGCATGGTCCATGTGCCGCGTCACGAGGATGAGGAGGAAACCCAAACCGATGAAATGATCTCACACTATCATCCAATGGCAGCCACAGCAGTTGCCGTAAATGTCAACGTTGCCGTCGCTGTGCCCGGAGATACTCTAAACTACGAGAGCATCTACAGCAATGAGTACGAACCGATTGGCTCGGAGCGTGCGTCGAATCTGTATGTAGACATGGCGGCCGCTGCAGCAGACGGTAACGTCGCCACCGCCAAGACGTCACTTAAATTGCCACCGGCATTACCTCCGAAGCCGGCGAATCTCTTAAAATTCAAGAAATCACTGCAACAGCTCGAGGAGATTGAGGATGAGGGCGACTGTGCTGTGTCCACGACTACAACTAGCGAACCGGATTATTGTTCCATCGCGGAGGTGGGAGTGACAAGTGTGCAAATTGTCGCTGATGTCCACAAGGCGCCGGAATCGAACACGCCCACCGAATCGGACCGTGATCGAGAACAGGAACTGAATACAAATTGCTCCGACGATGACGCCTGCTCGGCAGCTGCCTCGCACAAGACTGAGGAAATCGAAGAGATTTTCGCCGACATACCAAAGCTACCAAATGTGGCAGCCATCATAGCACCCAAACAATCCACGGACTACCTGCTGATGGCGCCCAAAACGCTGCGTCTTCAACTGCCCTCGAGCTGCAGCCACACCCAGTCGATGCCGTCCCAGTACAAGCGAAAGCATGTGCCCAACATATTGGCTGAGATTAACAAACGCATGAGCTTGCCCAGCTCACCGACCACACCCACAACGCCCAAGAGCTTGCCCACAACGCCCACCACATCGAAGTCCCTACTCCAGCTGGCAGATGCCGGCGGTGGTGGTCTACCTCTGCAGGCTGAGTTCGATTGGTATAATCTGGATGTGGAGTACGATAGGAGCCATGAGGCACCGAAGAGCTCACAAAGTGATGGAATGCTTGAGGAGATTAGGGAGGATAACGAATGCTTGGTCACTGCAGCCGATGAGTACAATCTGGACGAGGAATTTCAGCCCGAGCAAGAAGAACTGCAGGAGGAACGGGAGCAGGAACAGCAACAGGAGAAGCTGGAGCCCGCAAAGGCCAAACAAATGATGAAAAATTTGGCCAGCTTTGAGAAATTCATTGAGGGATCTGGTTTAAGCACGAAACCCTTGCCGAGCAAACGCAAAATATACTTCAATGCGCCCTTTGTCTAGGATCGCCAGTTCCACATAACCGGATATACTTAGTCGTAATATTACGATGTATACTGCGTGCTTAACGAATTTAAGTTTTTTAATGTGTTCCGTCGACTTTTTGTTTAGTTTTTAAGTTGGCAAAGTATTAAAATGTTTAGAGAATTTTCAAATTAAATAAACGCAAAAGTTACAAGAAGTTAATGAATTAACATTGGCGAGAAATTTTTGGGAATTAATTGAATGTAAGAAAAGAAATGGGAATTTTCAGACCACTATGTTATGACTTCCTATTTACTACTGTTCCAATTTAGTATAAAACTAAATCATAGCACCCATAGCAATAATTGATGAGAAACCACATTTTTTTGGGGTATCCCGATCAACTTTGGTGAGTCACACGAATATATCCTAAAGTTCGCCTAGGAATAATTGAACGAAAACCAAATATTACTAGCCTATACTACAATTTCTTTTTTAAAATATTCAACTAAGAGCCGTTTGATTACAACGTAACTAATTGATCTTTTATTCATTCAATTGAGATTAATTTGTGCAATAAAACACAGGCGGTGCACACTGTTTCAAAGTTGGAAAGGAACAAACTTGCGTCTTACATATATAATAGTAGTTACAACTTGAGCAAATGATAACAACTGGGCTAAATCGAAATAAATATACATATATGTATGTGTATGTGTGTGTGTTTGTATGTGTGAGAGTGTTTAAATGCAGAAGCCTTACATTAAACTTAAAGAACATCTATTAACTTAGACATAGAGATAATTATAGTTGTGAAAGCGCCTTAAAATTATGGAATTCAATTTGAATTCTTAAAGCATTTTCAGCTTAATACAAACTGGTCTTCTTCATTATACGAAGGAACTCCTCCTGATTGACTTCGCCATCGTTATCCAGATCCGCCTCATCAATCATTTCACGCAATTCCTCATCAGTCAACGTCTCGCCTAGTTCGCGTGCGACACGTTTTAGATTTTTAAATGAGATTTTACCCGTTTCATCGTCATCGAATAAACGGAATGCTTTCAATATCTCCTCCTTGGTATCCTTTTCGGCCATTTTCATGGTCATCAGATGGAGAAAGTCATTGAACGCAATACGTCCGGTGCCGTCCTTATCGATTTCCGCTATCATACGCTTGATTTCCTCCTTCTTTGGCTCAAATCCTAATGCCCTTATGGCCACCTTCAATTCCTTGACCTCGATGAAGCCCGTGCACTCGTTGTCAAAGAGATCGAATGCCTCCTTAATGTCCGACTTTTGCGCTTCAGATAGCTCAAATTTTGGACCCGACTTCTTGCGTCCCTGCTGCGTGGATCGTTTGGTGTTTGGTGCTGTCGCCGCTGCTGCTGCAACGGCTGCGGCTGCATTCGCCACTGGATTCGCTGCAGTTACGCTCGGCTCCATTTTGCTAACTGATACTGATTTTAATTCCGATTGCGGCTCCGTTTCCGATTCTGGATAAGCTAAATCAATTTCACAATAAAAGTTTTTATTTTATTTAGTTTCTTTTCATTTTATGTGGTTTCAATAGGCCGTCAATAAATTCTAATTTCATAACACACGCAAATGTCACAAATGAAGACGTCACGCGTCCGTTTTGCGCTCACCTTGACTTTGACGGGCTGATGGGCCAACTGGGCGGTTGTTCTGAATCGCGTATCCTTGCACTTGCGGTCGGCCTGGTTGCTTCCAATTACGACGCCTACACTCAACTACACGGTTTTGTTTGCCTTACGTTGCCTTGCTTCGCTTCAGTTGAGTGTGGTTGGGGTGGGTTTTTTTTTTGTCAGTGGGTGGAGGTGGATGGGGGAGGTGCTTGTTTCGAGGTGTTGTTGTTTGGCTGCTATAAATAAGCAGCTGCAGTTACCGTTGGAACTGCTCGTGTTACTCTGGGCTACGCAAATTGTTGCCTTTCAACTGTTTGGCATCTGCCGCAGTTTGTTTTCGCGCAGCACGCCAGTTTTATACGAAAATTTTCAACAATTATTTGTTTACCAGCAGAGCCAGCCGCTGCACACAGGTTGCTTGGCCGCTATCGATAAGCCGCTGTTGCGATAACTTTCCGGCTATGCGATAGTTGCAATCGTGTTTGGCGCTTGGTCATTTTTAGTACATTCTCTGGGGCCATTTTTAGTAACGGCTTTTCAAATAATTTGCAAGTAAACTTTTTGGACTATTAATATTAAATTCAGTTTATGATTAATGAACTAATTATTAAAGCAATAATTAACCACAAAAGAGCTGCGGGTTATGACTGTATGTGGACTGTATGCTTTAAATGTACCAATAAAATAATTACGTGTATTTTAAAGAAAACTTGAACCATTCATCATTTGCTGCCACTTAATTTTATCACAGAAGCTGTCAAAGGTATGAAAAGAAGGAACCACAACAGAACACATCGTTCATCAAAGTTTGTTAATTACACCTTTTGATGTCGCATGACAAGACAACAGAAGAACTGGACCAGTTTCTTCTGGCCATTGACATTGGTAACTCCTCTGGAAGCTGCTGCAATCAATTCGTTTGCCGGTTGTCGTCGTTTTGTTTTTATTTCCACATTCGCGCATTAGCCGTACACAGCTACCGGGCCCACAAAGTGTGCAAAAGAAATGAAAAAACAGGTAACGCTTTTGTTTTGATTTTTCTGCGCATTCATTATGCAAATATCGTACAGAATTGCTTTTTTAAGATTACCAGGGTTTCTTTCAAAAAATGTGCGTCAAGAAATCAATTAAAAAATTATTTCAATATTCATCTTTGAGAAGTTAAAAATTTGCATAAATTTTGTTGGCCTATAAAACTTTAAATACTATATATTTTATTGCTTATATTCATGAAAATATTTATTTGGATCGGCATATAATTTACATAATTTAATAAGAGTATTTGTGAGGCGACAATTCAGAACAGAACTTTCCTTTCTTTCTCACTTTAATATTTTAGAACGTTGCTTTGAGGTATTTTTTTTCGTTTTATTTTATTTCATTTTTTGTTGGCACGCTCCGATCGTGTATAAATAGCAGCGTCCTCAGTGCGATCGCCAACAGTTTCGTTTCGGGCGCGCGTGCGCAAAGGTTCTCGTGACAAGAAAGAAGAAAGAAAAAAATATTTAAAAGAATTGTTCAACTTTGGAATACCCACACACACACACACCCCTTGAAGTAAGTGGATGAGTCAAGTGTATTAAAGTGATAACTGTGGACAACGTGGACACTTTCTATATAAACTTTTTAATTGTGCCGATCCGATACGATACGATCCAAGCCGATGTGTGTTCTTCCAACAGTAAATGGACATCAAAGTGCATATAAAGTGGATTTTTTTGGTGTGTCTACGTGAACTGCATGATGAATTGAGTGGCATGAGTTAACACGAATTTTAAATCAAAAGCCCGGTCAAGTTTATGGTTTTTTAATAGTGTCACATAAAATTCCACAAACTCCTACAATTCTTTTGTGCTGCCAGTGTAAAGATAAAGCTAAATAAAGCGCAGAAATAAGTAAATAAACTTATCTTATAAATAGAATTATTAATCCCACAACTTTGAAAGTTCCACGCAGGCAAATTACTGTTCACCTTTCACAAGTTGCACAATCTCTTTGTGCCACATCTTAAATAGAATGCAGACAGGATCTGTTCTTTGCGTTCAATGAACTCCAAATGAAAGCCTAACTCGTTCTCTCTATCTCTTCGCACTCACTCAATTTGCAAAAGTTGTCCAACATCTTTTCCATACTATTTATGCCATTTGGCGTGGGATTACATTTCTTTTGATTTACCATACATAATGTCATGCATAAATATGTATATAAATATTGCCGATGTTACGTCTTTTTAGCCGGCGACACTCAAAACAACAATAACAAACGAAACCGGTAAACATCGTAAAGCTCTTAACCTAATTCTCAAAACCGATTTGCATATTGGCTAAATGTAAAAAAATTGACGGGAAGAAGTGGCAAAACAGAGCACATTACGAGTTTTTTAATGAGCCATAGGGAAAGACTTCTTTCTTTTGGCATATTTTTAAATAGATTAATGTATATATATCCACATAAAAATATGAACGACAAACAGATAAAAGATTTTTAAGACTTATCAGTGTTAACTTGAGTTTGAGCTTGAGTCACAGTGATAAATTTTCGATTCGTTTAACGGATACTTTGTTTCTTTGTGTCTCAGCTCAAGGATAAAAAAATTGCAAATCATGTAAACTGTACAGTCAAGAGTGCTCGAACTGAAAGCACCCTGCAATAAGTTATTTACAGCATTTTATTTAGTACCCTATGCTACTAGTAGTGGATGGCGCCAGATTTCTATTTGTATATCCTTACAGAGGGTATTTTGTTTTTGTCAGGAAGGAGGCGTTTCCGACCCCATAAAGTATATAAGTATATTCTTGATCAGCATCAACAGCCGAGTCGATATAGCCATGTCGGTCTGTCTGTCCGTCCATCCGTCTGTCCGTCTGCTTCTATGCGGACTTGTCTCTCAGTTTTAAAGCTCCTTTGCACGCAGATCATTTGTTAAAATCGGCCAGATCGGATGACTATATCATATAGCTCCCATAGGAACAATCGGATGAAAAAAAATTTTTTTTTTAGCTATATTAATCAAATTCGCTCCATTTGCATTTAGCATAAAATCCCATGTGCAAACCAAATTTCATTCAGATCGGATCACTATATCATATAGCTGCCATAGGAACAATCGGCTGAAAATGCTTAGTATGAAAATTTTCTTTCTCTCTTGAACGATTTGAACCAAATTCACGCAATATGCATTTGGTATCATTTTCCATCTGCCGACTAAATTTCATTCGGATCGGACAGCTACATCATATAGCTGCCATAGGATCAATCGGTTGAATATGCTTAGTATGAAAATATTCTATGTCTATTGAGCGATTTCAACCAAATTCACACAATGCACGATTTTTATAAATTTCAATGGACTGACCAAATTCAATCCAAATCGGACTACTGTATCCTATAGCTACCATAGGAAGAATTGGTGATTGAAACCAAATTAACGCAATGTGCATGACTGCAAGGGTATATAATTTTCGGCGATAACCATTTTTTTTTGTTTTGTTTGTTTTCTTTCTCCCAAAATTATATAATTTATTGAGGATCCACTGCCCCAAGTGGTGTTATTTATGTCGTTGAGTATTTAAAGAAATACAATAAGGAGAAAATTCAAATTTTATAAAAATTAAAAATATATATACAATTTGCTTAAAAATTTTCATTAGATTTTATTCTCGTCGAATTAAGTTATACTTTAAACTGCCATTAAAATTAACTTTCAAACTTATGTTATGAAAAATATAGGTAAACGACTTTAAGCTCTTATTAATGTAACAATATCTTATCTTATTAATGTAATAAACGATTAATATGAATATCTTGGCGGCCACTTCAAACGAAATTATTTAAATAAATGGACTGTATTCTAAATCAATAAATGCATTAAAATCAATTAAATAATTGTTGGCCATTTAGTATAAGTCAAAAACAAGTTACGCTTAAATTATTTATAACAATTTTTTGAAAAACGGTGGGAATGAAAGCCTGTTTAGCGTATCCCAAAACCAGAAGTTCTTTACATTTGTCATGAACGTGTTCCAAATATTGAAATTACTGCGCCTTTTCTACAATTCAAAACTCATCAATAGACATTTATCACTTACAATCAATAGGCTGGCATATCAACAAGTTCCGGGCACAAAAAAAAGACAACAACAATAAAATTTAACAATTACTTCCCAATTTGTCATCCAAGAGCAAAGCTCAACATAATCTCATTAAAATGTAAGACGCATTGCAGCACGTAATGCGAGAGGACAACGCAGGCAACGTGATAACGCTGAAATCTGGCCAAATAAATCATATAAATAAAAAACTTAAACCCAAAAATATATTCAACAGGGGGGAGACTTAATCATATTTCGTGTTAGCAAATGACACAGTCATTCAATTTGCGGAAACACGAGCAACTATAGCCACAAGCCATCTTCAATCCATTAAAAATAATGAAATGTTTAATCTGTGTTCTAAGACTGAAGAGAGCTTTACTATAGAATCTAAAAGAAGGGAGATTAACTCTCCTTCGATCTAAGTAAAGCCAATTTATTATTTTTTTTGGATTTAATCAAGACTTAATACAAAATATAGTATATAGAGTGTTGAATGAAAATATCAGTGAATTGGAAGCAGTTTAAGAATTATGTTCACAGTTCTCGCAAAGTATTAAGAACTCTCTTGCGTAAGTCGAGAATTAACTTTCTTTTGTTCTTGTTTGCAATTATTTATACTTCATAGTGTTAAGTGAACCTTGAACTTTTGCTTAATATAGTTTGTGGGAAAATTACTTCTCAATTGATTGGCTATTCAATGAAAGCAGTTTTTAGAACAGAAGATTTTAAAAGCCATTAAATTAATTAAAGCTTAGAAAATCTTAATGCCAAAAATGCCACAGAAAGACGTTATATATTATTTTTTAAAAACAAAAGCTTAAATAGAATTAAAGAATTTTATATAAAATAAAATTAACTTTTTACAGCTTAAGTAAAGACCGAAAAGTGCAAACAGAGAGAGGCGCCTGAAAGGAAAGCAATTAGAATGCGTAGAAGAGCTACGCTGGAGCGACTGCTGGTAAGTCATCTTAGACCAGAAATAATTACTTAAAACTATACCATAAATTCTTGTCGATCATGTTTAGTTGCTCTGCCTGTGGGCGACAGCGGCGTCGGGGCACATACGTATCGAGGCGCCGGAGGTGCATGTGGCGCCCGCCTACAAGCCGGCCTTTGTGCGGGCAGCGGTGGAAAGCATGCCGCTGGAGGAGGAGGGAGGTGCATTGAGTCGGTTTAGCATTCGTCCCACATTGGGTGATACTTTCCTACCGCTGCGTAGTGCTGTGGAGAGTGTGCCCAGCATTAATGAGAAGAATGCTGCGGTGCTAAGAGAATCCTCGCCATTGCGATCCTTTGTTAGGGATTCAGTTGAAGCACAACCCAGCGATGATGATGAGGATGATGAGTCCGAGCTGGATGGCTCGCCCATCCACTATGTGCGGGATGTGTCTGAAGAAAAGCAGGAGAAGCTTAGTCAGTTGGTTGAGCCAGATCCATGGTCGGTGTCCGACAAATATGCCGCCTTCATTGCACCAAGCTCCAATGATAATTACCAGCCTCAACCCTACCGTTCGGGATCACCACACCAGCAGCTACTCAAGGCGGTTGACATAGAACAGTTGGAGCACATTGACGAACTGGATGGCTACACGGAGCAACAGTTCTATGGGGCTTTGGCACAAGCAGATCTCTCTCAGAACGGTGCTGCCTATGGCGCCCTTTCCCAAGTGAAGGCAACCACGCAGAAGAAGAACTTTAATATGGAACCCAAGGTGCTCTGCTACATGTCCAACTGGGCATTTTACCGCAAGGCAGATGGTCACTTTGTGCCCGAACAACTCGATCCCAAGCTGTGTTCCGCAATTATTTATTCCTTTGCCTCTCTTGATCCAGATCATCTGACCATAAGGGAGTTTGATCCCTGGGTGGATATTGAGAACCAATACTACAAGCGTGTGATTTCTCTGGGTGTGCCTGTGCTCATTGCCATGGGCGGCTGGACAGATTCGAGTGGGGACAAGTATTCCCGCCTAGCCGGTGATGAGATTAAAAGAAAAGTATTTGCCTCCAGTGCTGTAGGCTTCCTGCAACGATATGGCTTTAAGGGTCTCCACTTGGACTGGAACTATCCAAAGTGCTGGCAAAGTGATTGCTCTAAGGGACCAGCCAGCGACAAGCCCAATCTGACCAAGCTGCTGCGAGAGATTCGCAATGAAATGCGACGGGTCAACCCCAAGATGCAATTGGGAGTTGCCATCTCAGGCTACAAGGAGATCATTAGCGAGGCATATGAACTGGCTGCTCTCTCTGAGATTGTGGACTACATGACTGTAATGAGCTATGATTACCACGGAGCGTGGGAGGGACAAACTGGTCATGTTAGTCCGCTCCATGGACGTCCACAGGACAAGTATCCCCAGTACAACACAGACTACACCATGCAACTGCTGGTAAAGATGGGTGCCCAACGTGAGAAACTCATCATGAGCATTCCCTTTTACGGACAGAGCTTTACCCTACAACAGAGCACTCAGCGGCTACAGGGCGAAGGCGTAGCTTCCAGTGGACCAGGCGAGGCGGGTGAGCTAACCAAGCAGCCTGGCATGTTAGCCTACTACGAGATTTGTCGTCGCATACGCAAGCAAAAATGGCAGACCGGCAGAGAGAGTGGACCTTATGCCATGTCGAAGGATCAATGGGTGGGCTACGAGGATGCAGCCAGTGTGGAGGCCAAGTCCCGTTATGCGGTTAACAACGACTTTGGTGGCGTCGCCGCCTGGACCGTTGATCTGGATGATTTCCAGAATCGTTGCTGCAGTGAATCCTTCCCCCTACTCAAGGCCATTAATCGGGCCTTGGGACGTCTCAACACGGAGCCTCCAACGAAGGGCAGCTGCGAGCGACCAGCTCAACCGATTACACCCATTCCACCGCAAATGACGACCATAAGCAATGACGGTTCGGCGGCATCGGCTCAACATGATCACACCACATCTTGGCCCAGTTGGGAGGCGAGCAGCAGCAGTACTACCAGACCCAGCACTACAAAGCGACCCAAGAGCACTACCAGCAGCACCACCACAACGCCAGCTTGGTGGTCAACCACAACAAGAACAACAACCACAACCACAACGACTACGACAACGAAACGTCCGACAAAACCGAAGCCAAAGCCCACAAGAACCACAGCTCGACCAGCACACACGACCCTACCCGTGCCCGCATTGGTCTATCCAGTTGTCCAGGCCTCCAGCTGTGAGCCTGGTGAGTTCTATCCCGATGCAAAGAACTGCAATTCCTACTATCACTGCATTATTGCGGGTGAGTTGCGTCAACAGTACTGTCCTGGTGGTTTGCATTGGAACAACGAGGTCAAGGGCTGCGACTGGCCCGCTTCCGCCCAGTGTTCGGTTAAGAAGCAACAAACTACTAGCCAACCAACCACCAGCACAAGAACCACCACAACTACTCGACCTACTACCTCGACTTCCAAGAAACCAAGGAAAACGACGTCTTCAGTGAAGCCGAGTTCTAAGCCGAGTGCTAAGCCAACGGTTAGCAACACCACAAAGCGTCCCAATCGCACCACACGTCGTCCACGCCCACCGACTGCGTCACGATGCAACGAAGGGGAGTACTACACACATAGGAACTGTGGAAAGTACTATATCTGCGTTAATGGAGCATTGATCCCAAGTGAGTGTGGCGGAGAGCTGCATTGGGATGGTCTGCGAAAGATCTGCGATTGGCCAGAAAATGTTCAGTGTGTGACCAGCAAGAAGTACCTACGCATTGCACAGTCCAAGTTCAGCGAGGAGGATCCCTGCAATGGAGAGGAGCGTGTGCCTTATCCGGGAGATTGTACAAAATATTTGTTCTGTCTGTGGAATCGTCTACAAGCTGCGGATTGTCCACCCGGATTGCACTACAACGAGGCCCTGAGTAACTGCGATTGGCCAGCGGCAGCACAATGCAAGGAAGGGGGTGCAGGAACATCATCTGGTGGTTCCTCTGGCAGCAGTCCGGCCAACAAACCCAAGCCACCAGCAGCCAAACCAGTGCCCACAACACAACGTCCCAGCACCACACCCAGACCTACTTACCCAACAGATAAGCCGGATCTACAACCCCTCGATGGATACTACAAGGTTGTGTGCTACTTTACCAACTGGGCCTGGTACCGTAAGGGTTTGGGACGCTACACTCCCGACGACATCAACACGGATCTCTGCACACATGTGATCTACGGCTTTGCCGTCTTAGACTACTCGGAATTGACACTACGCACCCACGACTCTTGGGCGGATATCGATAATAACTTCTACACCAGGGTCAGCGGTCTGAAGAGCAAGGGCATCAAGGTGAGTTTGGCTTTGGGCGGCTGGAACGACTCCCAGGGCGACAAATACAGTCGATTGGTGCGAAGCGCAGCTGCTCGGGCTAAGTTCATTCGTCATGCTTTGGAGTTTATTGAGAAATATGGATTCGAGGGACTCGATCTGGATTGGGAATATCCAGTGTGCTGGCAAACCGAATGCAACAAGGGATTCGCCGATGAAAAGGAAGGTTTCACTGCTTGGGTTAAGGAACTCTCGGAGGCATTCAAACCACGTGGTCTGCTGCTCTCGACTGCGGTTTCTCCCAGCAAGAAGATCATTGATGCAGGTTACGATGTGCCACAGTTGTCGCGTTACTTTGATTGGATCGCCGTAATGACCTACGACTTCCATGGACAGTGGGACAAAAAGACGGGACATGTGGCTCCATTATACCATCATCCCGATGACGACTACGACTACTTCAATGCGGTACTTTGTGTAACTAATCCTTTGGCTTTACTTAACTAATTAAACGTTCGATCTTCTAGAACTTTTCACTCAACTACTGGATAGAGCGTGGAGCTCCGTCCCGAAAGATTGTGATGGGCATGCCACTCTACGGACAGTCATTCACCCTAGAGAATGCCAAAAACAATGGTCTAAATGCAAAGGCACCAGGACCTGGTCAGGCTGGCGAATTCACCAAGGCAGCAGGATTCTTGGCGTACTATGAGGTTGGTACAACCCACCAGATGATGTAGGGAACAGTAAAGTAGCTCTGTGTACTTACAGATCTGCGAGCGTGTGAAGCATCAAGGTTGGGAAGTAGTGCAGGATGAACGAGGACGCATGGGACCGTTTGCCCGGAAGGGCACCCAATGGGTTTCTTATGACGATCCAGCTATGATACGCAAGAAATCCCAATTGGTACGAGCATTGGATCTGGGTGGAGGTATGGTTTGGGCCTTGGATTTGGATGATTTCCGTAATCGTTGCGGCGATGGTGTTCATCCTCTACTACGGGAAATCCATGCAGTCCTCAAGGATCCACCAAGTGGATACGAACCAACTCGTAAGTATCCAAGCTTAACTTATAGTTACTTAAAGTAAATCAACTTGTCGTTTTGCAGCTGGACTTATTTCTGCCGAAGCGGAATCTGTGGAAGAGCAGGCCGTTTCAGGAGAGGTAGGCACTGCATCTGTTGAAAGTGATGGAGCCCAAAATGCACAGGAAACGCCAGCGGAGGAAAGCAACGAGGCCGAGGAAGTTGAAGGCGAGGATGGAGATGAAGAGGAGTCTGTTATGGTGCACCCTGCTTCAGAAGAGACCAGCAATGAGGTGGAATCTTCACAAGAAAACGAAGTGGATCCCAATGAGGACGTCGAGGAGGGTGACTTTGAAGTGGAAAGTGGTTATCCCGGAGAGACCAATGACTACAAGGTCGTGTGCTACTTCACCAACTGGGCTTGGTACCGTCAGGGAGGTGGAAAATTCATGCCTGAGGACATCGATGCCGACCTCTGCACCCACATTGTTTATGGCTTTGCGGTGCTGAATCGCGAAAAATTAACCATCCAACCACACGATTCTTGGGCAGATCTGGACAACAAGTTCTATGAGCGCGTCGTGGCCTACAGGAAGAAAGGTGTCAAGGTGACAGTCGCCATTGGAGGTTGGAACGATTCAGCTGGAGATAAATACGCCCGTTTGGTCCGCAATGCGGCAGCTCGGGCGAGATTCATTCGCCATGTAATGGACTTTATCGAAAAGTATGGATTTGATGGACTTGACCTTGACTGGGAGTATCCAGTCTGCTGGCAAGTGGATTGCAAGAAGGGCACCGACGATGAGAAGCAAGGCTTCACGGATTTGGTACGCGAGTTATCGCAGGCTTTCAAGCCAAAGGGTCTGCTCCTCTCCTCCGCCGTCTCGCCCAACAAGAAGGTTATCGATGCTGGTTACGATGTGCCACAACTGTCGCACTACTTCGATTGGATTGCGGTGATGGCCTATGACTACCATGGACAGTGGGACAAGCACACAGGCCATGTGGCCCCCATGTACGATCATCCTGAGGGCACCACAACCTTCAATGCCAACTTCTCCATAAACTATTGGCTGGAAAGTGGAGCCGATCGTAAGAAACTTGTCATGGGCATGCCCATGTACGGTCAATCCTTCTCCCTGGCCCAGGCCAGCGATAATCAACTGAATGCACCCACCTATGGCGGTGGCGAGGCTGGAGAGGCAACTCGAGCACGTGGCTTCCTCGCATACTACGAGATTTGTTCTTACATTCAGCGACGGGGCTGGAATGTGGTGCGGGATGCACGGGGTCGCATGGGTCCCTATGCCTACTCGAGGGACCAGTGGGTATCGTTCGATGATGCGCCCATGATTCGTCACAAGAGCGAGTATGTACGTGCTATGGGCTTGGGTGGTGCCATGATTTGGGCCCTCGACTTGGATGACTTCAAGAACGATTGTGGATGCGAGTCCTATCCACTGCTGAAGACCATTAACCGTGTGCTCAGAGGCTACGCAGGCCCTCATCCCAAGTGCAAGCTAGAAAACAGCGAGAAAACAATGGGTAAGTAAAGAATGTAATTAAACTGTTAGTGGGAAAAGCTAAAGTCGAGATAATCGACCCTAAGATCCCGCTTTATACTTTATTGTTCCTTGAAATCTATTTAATTACCGAGCCTATTAAACGTTATTGCCCAACATTTAGTCGCTGGTGACAAAGGCTCCATTGTGTCGGCCAAACCCACCGTGAATACCGTGATGCCCAGCAGTGTGAGCAGTGCTACAACAGCAAAACCTGACCCTGGCAAACCACTGGACTGCAACGGACGGAATTATGCATCGCACGAAAGGGACTGCAATAAATACTACATATGTCAGTACGGCGAGCTCATTGAACAGCGGTTGGTATAGCCCAAAGTATTATTTTACAGGGTATCTCCATTTTAAACTCTTGGCTTCTCTTGTCTTTCAGCTGTCCCGCTGGTCTGCATTGGAACGAGAACTACTGTGATTGGCCCAATAATGCCCACTGTGAGGTTAGAGCAGATCAGACAACGCAGCCACCGGTGGTGCATAGACCCAAACCCTCCAGCACCACAGAGAGCAGTCGTCCGGTAACGAAACCCACAAAGAAACCGTTTACTCCGCCGAATAAGAAACCCATTGGACGCCCAAAACCAACACCAGCTCCTCCGCTCGGCAGCAATGAAGATTACAAGGTCGTCTGTTACTTTACCAACTGGGCGTGGTATCGTCCTGGGCAAGGAAAGTATGTGCCTGAGGACATCGATGAGAATCTCTGCACGCACATCGTCTATGGCTTTGCCGTTCTCAATAGCAACTCATTGACCATCAAAACTCATGATTCCTGGGCAGACATTGACAACCGCTTCTATGAGCGTGTGGTGGAGTACAAGCAGAAGGGCCTTAAAGTTACCGTCGCCATTGGCGGTTGGAACGATTCGCTGGGCAGTAAATATGCCCGTCTAGTTCTCGATCCACAAGCGCGTGCTCGCTTTATCGAGAGCGTTCTCAGCTTTATCGAGAAATATGGCTTCGAGGGCTTGGATCTGGACTGGGAGTATCCGGTATGTTGGCAGGTGGATTGTGCCAAGGGAGCACCTGCCGAGAAGCAAGGATTCGCCGCATTGGTACGTGAACTATCAGACGCATTCCGTCCTCGTGGATTGCTACTGTCAGCAGCTGTCTCGCCGAGCAAGACAGTCATTGATGCCGGCTATGATGTACCGCAACTGGCGCGTTACTTTGACTGGATTGCTGTGATGACCTATGATTTCCATGGGCACTGGGACAAACAGACAGGACATGTGGCGCCGCTGTACTACGTTGAGGGTGATACCAATCCGTACTTTAATGGTAACTACAGCGTACACTACTGGCTGGACAAGGGCACGCCGGCCAGCAAGCTCATCATGGGCATGCCTCTCTACGGACAATCTTTCTCGTTGGCCGACAAAAATGCACGGTCTCTTAATGACAAGTCAATTGGACCTGGGCAAGCGGGCACGTACACGCGTGCTGGTGGTTTCTTGGCCTACTACGAGATATGCGAAAAGGTCAGCAACGGCGGCTGGACTGTGATCCGTGACGAAGAGGGTCGCATTGGACCCTACGCGTACAGTGGCAATCAATGGGTATCCTATGACGATGTCGCCGACATTCGCCGCAAAGCGCAATATGTTCGCAGTCTGCGTCTGGGCGGTGGCATGGTGTGGGCGTTGGATCTGGATGATTTCCGTGGTCGCTGCGGTTGTGGTAAACATCCATTGCTGCGCACTCTTAATCAGGAGCTACGTGGTATCCCTGGACAACGTGCCAACGATTGCACATAATAATACTATGATTATTATTTAAGTGACTATACGTTAATTGCGTTTAGGCCAATTCCTTTTGCTGCTGACTGGGCTCGCAATCTGTTTTCAAGATTTTTGCCAATTAGTTGTAAGCACACACTAAACTAATAAATAAATTAAATTAACATCCCCAAATATTCATTTGAATGATTTTATTTAGACGCGCGACGTACAAAATACCATACAGAAAATTACCTAAAAAATCAATGTGACCAGGTTTGGTTAACTCTGTGGAGGTCACACACGCTCAGACGCGATCGTTCTTACTGTGCATGATTTGTTCACCTCAAACTAGTTTTCATTGATATTTTTTAAAGCATTTACATATTTTTCCATTGAAAAACATTCTATAACACAGATTATATATTTTAATTTTTATAGTTTTAATAATTTTTGTACGAAATTGACCTAATAATAGACCAAACAGATATAAGATATAACAAATGAACTATTAAGTGTCGTCTCGTGTGTGGTAAGTAAACACAGTCACCAGACACCGTGTGTGGGCGTTCGCACAGCTGATGGCTTCTAGAATTTCAGTCGCAAAAAGTACCTTGTAAACTTTAGCGAGAGCGCAAGCGAGAGCAACCGAGCGAAGTTTAATAGCCAAAGCTTTAGCACAACGACACGCCAGTTGCCCTCAACGTTATTGGCTCTCGTTTCAGTCGAACGGGAAACGAAGTTTCATACGCAACAAATTATTTGGTCTGCGGGTCGCGGTTGTTGAGCGTACTATTTGTTGTTGTGCGTGGCAAAGGCAAAGGCAGAGCCAAAAGCAGAGGCCAAAGCAAAGCAAAGCTTGTGTTTTTGTTTATATTCACGGACGCACGCACACTTAAACACGAATACTCGCGTCGTACATACAAACAACACACATATTGATAAATGCAAATACGTAGCGCGATTGTGTAGTGACGTCACAATTTAAATTCTAGTACCGCCAGACAACTATTTTAATACTTGACAACAACAAAGATGAGACAACAGTGCCAAGGCGCCTTCAAATCTTTGATGCGTCACTACCAGACGCAGCCAAAGCCAGCATTCAGAATAACCGCCTACAGCAGCTGCTTTCGACGAAGACTAACCTTTCTGGCGGCAACATGCAACAGTCATATAATCAGCACCAGCAACAGATATAACAACAAAAGTATACACACGGAGAACCAAACATACTCAAAGTTTAGCCAACACCTGAACAGCGAGCGGGCCTTGGAACTACTTTACAGTCTGGATGAGGAGGAGCGAGTCAATCTTCGCGATGCCATGTGCAAAATGGAGGCGGATAAAGAAAAGAAATTCTACGAAAGTAAGTCACTAACCCAATCGGAATTGCTTTTTTACATATGCAGTAGAATTTCTTGCAGCAAATTCAGCCATGAAAACATTACTGCTCAATTCAGATTTTATAAGTGAATTGCTAAAATTATCAGTTTGCGATTCAGGTGTTAACACCTGAGCACTCCATGGTTAATGGAGTAATCCGTACAGTTTTTCGTAGCATTAATCCAATTGAGGTCTTTTTTCATCTTTCAAAAACTGCTTTACGCGCTTTACTGCTTAGAATTCAAAAACAATATTAATACATAAGGATAATTAGTTAACTTAGTGGTTCATTGGGTGCTCTCGAGTTATTGTCTTGGGTCGTGCCTTGGTTGGATTTGATTGAGTTCATTTGGGGTCGCTCCTGATTATGGCTCCATGAGACCACGTTTCTCTGCCTCCGTTTTGAAGCACTTGCCGTAGGCTTCGGCTGCCTCGCAGTGATCATCGGGTACACTGATGGCGGCACAAAGATCGCCGATTTCCAGGGCGGTCTTTAGCTTGGCAGGATCATTGCCAGTGAATTGTTTGGCTTTTTCGTGTCCCGCCTCAATGTTCAGCTTGCCATTGGCATCCATTAGACTGAACTTCTTCATAACACAGGATCGCATGCATTTGCCCTCGTAGGTGGATGCCGGCATATGCTTGATCGCCTCGTCCATGTCAGCATCGCTGGCTCCGGTTTCTCCCTTGCAGGTTTCGGCATGCTCCATGAACTTGGCCATGGCAGCCTTCTCGTCAAAGGCACGCACCAAGGCTGCTCCCAGCAGAGCGATCAGAGCGACGGTGAACACAAAGCGTTGCATGTTGTAAATGCTTTTAATTTGCGAATAAAACTGTTGATGATTTGGCCGAAATGGCAGCGTTTTATACCCAGTTAAGCTGTAATCCGTCAGCTGTGAAATTATAGAGTTCAATTTGCTTTTATTTTAGCTATTTTGTTTTTTTAGCAACTTAACAATGCTGTCAATTAATTATCCAATGTACATATTAATTAGTGTTATTAAACGTTTTTCCCAACACAACTTTGAGCTAAGTAGCAGCTACACCCACCGACAACAAATCACACATAGCAAATCGCACAAATACCAACATCAGAACCAACTAACTACGAAGTTCCAACTCAATTCATCACAAGGCTTAATTCTATTTCTTTTTTTTTAGCCCAGTTAGTACAGAAAACTTACAACTGCTGTGGTTGTGCCCAGCTATTAAAGTACCAATTGTGTCTAAGAATTTGTCACGTCCTTTGACTCTTTGGTTAACAACAATCGTACAACAAGATAAATTTAGAGTAGTCGTGAAATGGCTATTGTTTGAATAGATGGATTTAAACACCTGGGTTTATTAACCCAAATATCCCCAAGTTGGCTGTAATTACGCTATAAGTGTGTTGGCAGATCAATCTTTCAGTTTATACTTTATACAAATAAAAGCTGTTTTGAAATTACGGCCTAAAGGCAGTTATAGTGTGCTTATATCAGCAAGTTAAAACCAATTTGATCACAATTGATTATCAAGTACATAAAAAGTTTTTCAATTTTATTTTCTAAAACGACGTGCACGACAATCTTCTGTAAAGTTTTAGCAACTGGGCATAAAACAGTCAAGTATCTCAAATGTCTCAAGCGCAGCAGTCTGAGTTTTTCTTCTCCTATTTTGGGTGTACGTGACCAAAGACGAAGGCACATCATGAAATCAGCGCACAGATTTGCCATTTCCTGTGTGTCCTTCCTGTGCAGGAGTCGGTTCTCCCTCTACGTCTCTCATTCTCCAACGTTTTCTCTCTTTTTATCGTTGTGTGTACCACAAATCCTCTGCTGTTTGCTGTTCGACATCATTTATTTAAATAATGCAAATTGTTTTATTTGTTTGGACAGGCACAGAGATAACGACATTTCCCATTGCCACTGTAATCAGAATTGATTTAAGCGCAGTTACTGCAAGTGTTGGTAACATTTGATAGAATGATATTAAGGGTTTGCATCTAGTTTGAAATAAAGGTTTTCACACAATTTTCTAGAGAATATTTTAATATTTGTTGCTAGTTTGATTGTTGTTTTACAAGTGCTTAGTACACACATACATAGAAAAAATAAAATGAGTTTTGTTAATGTAATGTGTAATCTCAAGATTAATCGATGGAAAATCAAAAAAAAAAAAATTAAATTTTGACAAAATGACCGCTTTTTAAAAATAAAATTATATTTTTTGCCTAATTTTTTGGTATTAAATTGTGTTAAAATAAAGCTTTAATTAAACTCTAGAAAATGTAGCTGAGAAGGCTGAGAGCAAATTTAAGTTTAAAGTTTTAAGCCAACAAAAAAAAATTGTACATATTAATTCATGTTACATGCAACCCCTTAACAGCGCAGCTGTGTAAATGTTAGCAAATGTTAGTAACATTTAATTGAAAATGTTATTAACAGTACAGCAGTGATCGGCTGCGCGTAGAGCTCTAAAGCCTGCACAAACATAGATAAATATTAATAAGAGCCATTGTAAATATTGACAATTTGCGGGATTAGAAATGTCAACCAACTAAAAATTTAAATATGCGCATCGATTTGTGAATTTGTATTTGTATCTGTATTTGTGTTTGGTTGGTAGCATATGGCGGTCTATGCCACAGTGTAAACTGAAAGCATAAAACACGAGCAACGCATTTCGTTTATGTTTTGCTCGATGCTTATTAAAATTTCAACAGACAACAACAACGAGCGCAGAACAACAATAACAACAACAAAAGTTTTGTGTGCCGCCTGCAGCTAGTTGAAACTTGCCGAAACTGCTTTACGCACCAATCACAACGTCAGCGTCAACGTCACAGTTGGTACTGACGCTGCCGCTGCCTCTGCTGCTGCCGACGCTGAAGCTTTTAGCTTAGCGTTTACATTTCTGCCAACACTTTAGTTTGTTACAAAAACTTTTCGTTGATTACATTTTTCGTTGCCGCTTAAATCGGAACATTTCTTTTATTGACGTGAATTGGTTAGCCAAGCTGCACTATTAACTGGCCAAGTATCTGGCTAACTATATTGTTCAATGCTTGTAGATAATCAGCAAAAGTTTCACGAGTTTGCACACGTAACTTTGCTCTTCTGATAAGAACTTGTTGAACTTGTTTGCCTAATATTTAAGCAAACTGTGCACCATGTGTAAGAATTGTTGTATTTAACTAAATTCCTACTAAATTTGAATTTTAAATTCTGTTTAACTAAGAAGCTTTCAGGAAAGTTGCTTTTCAGTTTTGTGTAAGTTGGTTCATGTAACTAATTCATTATCACCACCATTATCGTTTTCTTTATCTTCATCAGGAGCAGCAGCAGAAAGTTGGAACGATCTTCCTCTCAGAAATCCAGAAATTCTAGAATTCATGTCATTTATGTCATCAAGTTCAATTCGAATCCCCGATATCCGGTAGACGGTTGACGTACTTGGAACTTGGAGTAGTCTTTAATTTGCAAAGATTACCAGATATTCCAAATGCCTCTAGAAATACTTCCAGAGTATTTCCCAGTGATTAACTTAGTCTTTATTAAGAGTGATTAGTAATTAGACATTTAATAAAAGTGTTTCATTCTCATAAATGTAGAAATACAATTTTTATATACTAAATATTAGTTTATTGAACTGTTATCAAATTCCTCTCATAATTGAATAACTGTTTGCTCTGATTAGATTTGACTTGATTTCGTTATGGCCTGGGCGATAGCATCAAACATTGTTTTGTATATTTTAACAATAAAAATTCGTATCAAATATATAAATTCGTATTTTGTATTTCGATATGTTTTCTGTCACTTATTGCACATCATTGTGCATTTTAGGTTGCTTTTTATTTAAAATCAATAGCAAACGCTTAATATTTGGTTTTGAGCTGTCGAATTTTTTGTGATTTTGTGCACATCCAATTTCGAATGTCATTTGAATAATGAAATTTGAATATTTTATTCACTAGTTCTTAAGTAAAAATTGTCAATGCAAAAAAGATTCATTCTTTGCATTGAAAGCTGACTAAAATTGGTATACAGTTTTTCATACATCCACAAAACTCAACTGGGCATAATTCATGCTAAAGTTACGAAAGAGTTACGCTAAGGATGAGCACTTAATTTCCTCAAATTTACAAAGCAAAGGCGACTCTCGAAACGACATAGACTACTTATTCCATCAGAAAAGCAATAAAATGAGTTAAACGAATTTTCGTGAAAATGCTCAAGTTTCATTGATGAAATCACGATAATGCTGTGAAAAACAAAACGTAGAAATAAGTTTGCTTTTTGTTTTGTAACTTGAATCTTGAAACTTTTACAGCAACGTGAGCTTTTAAATTATTCGGCGTGCTAACTGTTGCTCTCTCTGAGAATACTACTTAACCAGTAATCAGAGATGCTTTCCGTACAGTTGTAAAGCCTTGGTACTTGAGTAAAGCCAAGTTAATCAAATTAGCGGTTGGTGGGCACTCAAAACGCCAAAAGCATTTTTGAGAAACATCAGTAAAGTGGAATGTCGCACAGTATTTGCTTGTAAAAAACCCCTCCGTAGTCGTTGTCTCCCCTTTTGTATTTCAACGAAACCAGAAACCGACAATTCGTTTGGCATTAGGGGTGGTTACTCCCTCTAGTATACTTAATACCCCAGTAGGAACTTTTTTTTAATATATGCAGAATTGAGCAGGCAAAAGTTCAGTCGAAATGTTTTTTGTATTTAAGAAGCTACGGAAACTGGGCAGTTATAGTCGAGCAACTGCAGCTGCTATTAGAAAAGCTTTTGAAAGCGAATGCGTGTTTCCTTCGGCTTGACTACACACACCAACTGAATGTACCGTGGCAAACCAGCACAGTTTTCGGTGACAACGTTCGTGCTGGGTTGGGTGGGCGTGCTCCAAGTAATCAAGCCACCAAACCCACCAACAGACGCCCATTTGTCTGCTCGGGGCACCTCCTATCCGCCTTCGCTTTCTCCTCATTCAATGATGTTCATTGTGCTGTGCAGAAAAGTCATGAGAGCATCTGTTAAAGGAACTTGTGTAAAATTCTATTAAACGTTATCTGACCTCATTTGTGACCTAACTAAGCAATTTAACCTTGGTCGAGACATGTGCCAGGATTTTTAAATTTACGTCTTCGAATCAAGAACTTCATTTATCAGTATAAAGCAAAAAGTTCATCTGCATCTGTGGGTGGGGAAAACAGGAGAAAAGGGGAGTACTCCGCAAGCTGACAGGAAAAGCAATTGGAAAAACTTACCACCATAAATAAGAAAATTCAAAACGTATAAAAATCAATCTGTAAAAAAATGCACGTACAAGTGAATTGAAGCAACGCAAAGATTTGAATATTTTGTAAGGGGGAAGTATTTTAGAATTTTAGATGTCGGAAGGAAGACTAAAGATGTGCTGAAATTTAAATGCATTTAAAATTTAGTTTCAAAGCATACTTTTAGGAGTTTGGTAGTTTTTGAGCAGAGAAAGTTTGTGAACAGAAAAATATATCTTTGAATTTTAGATGAAAAACTCAAAGTGTGGAAATTTTAAAAGTAATACATGAGCTTATGTTTGATGTGTTCTATAAAATATATTTTAGAATTTTAGATACTAAACTCAGCTGCATAAAAAGTTTTGGATACCGTAAAAAAAATTAATTCCTTTAAAAATTTACATGCTTAATAATTAAACATGAGTTGAAATTGAGCATCTCCCAAGATAAGTTAGGCAGCCATTTCTCAACTAACTTCAAAGAGTTTATTCATATAGATTATTTGGGTTATGCCCCAGGGATCCAAAATTATTCAAATGTATACTTTGGTATATATATATTAGCCCTTATTTGAATAAATTCCGAATATTTGCGCATAAGTTAACTTATCCCACAACACATATTGCTGTCATTAGAAAGGGAGTGACTTTTCAGCTCTTAAAGAGCTGCATTAAAGCAGTGACAAAGAGAGTGAATAATCGTATTAAAAAATACTTTCGTCGAAGTGGCTGACAAGGTTATAAAAGCACTTTTCTGCCCACATGCTGAGGTGCTAGTGGATGGAGACTCTAGCTATGAAATGAGTCATTTATGGCACAGCGCTGCAAAGTATGCAATATAAAACGAGACGAGCACTTTTTGGTTTCTTTTGTAATTTGATTCAATTTGCTGACGTTCTTGTGAAGCACGTGCCATTGTGTTTAAAAAAGTGTCTTGAATTGGCCTTGCCAACTGAGACAGGTGTTGTGGTAGGTGAACGAGGGGATCTAAGGCAACAGGCGGAAGCAACAGCTGTGTATAACAAGCTGAAATTGTGTGTGTGTCTGTATGAGTGTGTGCTTAAAAAGCCATAAAACAAAGCAACTTCAATGAAGGCACAAAGCAAAACACACAGTGCGTGAAAGCAGAACAACATAAACAGATAGAGGAATAAAATGAGAAAGCGGAAACGGAAGTGAAAGAGAAAGCGAAAGCGAGAGAGAGACAGACAGAGAGAAGAAAAAAAGCATAAAAGCTGAGCGATAAATTGAAAACTGTGCACGTTAAGCTCTCAGAGGCTGACGAAGAGCTGAAACAGGGCCATATCCCGGGCAGGTGTACATAACTAAATACGTGTTGTGCACATACACACACAAATACACCATATACATATATCGGCATTTATATATGTAGCTAAGCACACTTACACAAATACAGACAAAGCAGGCTTACTTGGCTTTTTATGCCCTCTTTGATTGTAACACATTGCGGTCGCTTTCAGGATTTGTGGAGTTTACACAAAACAAAAAAAAAAGCTAAATAAACGCCAAATGGCACACCAAAAATGTTTCAATTTAACAAAGTTTACTGAAATTTATTTAGCATTTGGCAGAAATGAAAAATGAGTCAACAAAAGTGAAATGCCTTAATGAATTTGGAAACTTTTCTTGTTTTTTCTTTTAATTGTGTTTGAAAGGAGTCAATTAAATATTAAACATAATACACTGGTGTATAGAATTTTAATTGCTATTCGAGTCTTTAAAACGCCAAATGAAAACAAATATTTTTGCATGATATTTAAAGCACTTTTAGTCAGTTGTCATGAATAAAGCCATTTAGTAAATAATGCAGGACTTTAAATTTGCAATGATCTTTAAATCTACAAAGTGTTGAAGCCTTACATATTAATTACCGCTTTGAAAGCATTAAAACTGTTGAAGCAAAGCAAAAGTTAAAAGATTTGACAATTTGCGCATTCCCAGAATTTTAATTTGGGCTGGTATTAATTATTTAAGTTGTTACTGCATTTGAAAGTCAAATATCATCAAAGAATGTTGATTACAGCAGTGGAAACTCTTTGATTAACTCACAATACAAAACTAAGTTTCAAACAAGTTTCAAGGTGTATGTAAATTTATGTTGCATACTTTTCGGCTGACCTTAAATATGACTTGTTCGGTTACTTGCTGGTACAATGCTTTAGTTTTGCTTAAAAGTCAAGAAGGGAAACCGTGGAAATGGAAAAGCATATGCATGCCCACAGCGGCAACCAATTTAAATGCTAAGCAGAGGAACAGTCAGTCTCTCAGTCACCCAACCAGCCAATAAGCGCTACTAAATGTTATGCAAATTGTCTGCACACTCGCAGAGGAACACATACATACTCGCTTACACACTAAAGAAACATGCGCCAAACAGTTACACACAAATGTGTGTGTGTGTGTAGTACAATTCTCACCCTATACTTTGTTGTCAGCAAACACAAATTCACACACACGCGAGCACACTCGGTCAGCTGCGAAACACGTCTTCCTGTTGCTTCTTTTATGGCAAGAGCTTTCTGTAAAGATTGCCTTGGGCAGATAGGAATATGCTCTGGCATTTGTGGCCCTATAAACAACCATAGAGCAGTGGAATAAAACTGCGACTTTGGTACCCCAAATATTTGATGCTCTTACTGACTGCTTAAACCTTTTTTATTTGTTCTCTTCATCTATAGTATTCATCGTCCTTAAAATTTTATATTTAATATCTGAACACGGAATTGGCTAATTTAAAGCATGTCTAAAAATGTAAATACCCTTTTAGAAAGAGTACAAGCGTAGAGGAGCTAAATGGCACGCTTCAAGTGCGTCTCTCAGATTTCAGTTTCGAGTTCAATTCAAGTGCTGCCTACTTTTAGGCGCCCATATCAATATTGAATATTCGCTTCCCTCGCTGTTTGTTCAACAAATCAAGGTTTGTTTCTGCTTTTCTATGTGTGTGTACAAGTGTTTTCATGTGTGTGTGTGTGTGTGTGTGTATGTGTGGGCGCAGTTGTTACAGATTGAGCGCAAACTCGTGACAAACTAAAACAAAAAAGGAATTGGCGAGGTCAGTAGATTGCCCTTGTGGCCTTTCTACGGCCATACAAATACGCGACTACTTTGTCTACTTGGGGTATACTTCGCTGTCAGGAAAGTACCCACAAATGATCACTACAAAACTAAGATTATACAAATTTTTATTTAAATCAAATTCATTTACATATTACTTTGCTAAAATGGCCACATAAATTCCTAATAAATTGCCTTCCAGATTTGTGTATTTATTGCCTGCATTTACAAGAGTACCGGGTATTCAAACTGTCTAGCATTCTCCTACAAAACGCCCTTGCCTTTGCTAAGTTGAACAGCATGTTTTTGCTTTTGATTCGTTGAATCAAGTGAGGATTTTATGTTTAACACTTAACCGCCAGCTAAATGGCATAATTGCCCTGAAAATTGCTCAGTGCCCACATGCATAAAAGAAGAGAGACAGCTTGGCTTTGGTTAGGTTTTTATTACCATGCTAGCACAAGCAACACACACACTCACAGACGCACAAACATGTAATGGATGTGTGACAAAATGCGCTCCAGTGGGACACTGTTTATACCCCGCAAAAGCGTGTCAAGAAGACAATCACGATGTTAGCACATTGAAGCTTGCAAAAAAAGCTAATTTAAAGAACAACATTGTAATAAAAAGGAGCTACAAATATTTATATTTACATATGTTTTGTTTTTGCTTTAAAACAATTTTAAAGTACTTATTATTTAATCGGTATGCTCATAGTCAGTTCGGTTTTGTGTGTTTTGTGCTTAGTAGGCAACACATTTTTAATGTCTCATGTGATTGCTTAGGGAGCAGCAGTTAATTAATTGCGCTCGTTGGGGTCCTGCATTGTTTCTGTTGCAGATAACAGCAATGATAATGATTACCATGACCTACGCACATGCTAAACAGTTGAGCTGTTACTTTATTGTTATTTGCCTGTTGCTGTTTCACACACACAGTTTGAAGCGCAATTATAACACGTTGCTAACAGCAAGAGGGTCCAAAGTAGCGATAAAATGCGTCGTTTACAAACTTAAATACACATAAAGCACACAGAGCACACACACATTTGTACGCCCACGCAACTCGCATATAAAATACGTTGACACTCACAAACGCACACAGTCGCACGCTCATGTATGTAGGCAGCTAGACGTAGGCACGACTGTTTTTGCGGCGCGTGAAAGTATGCAACGATAAAATTACGACATTTGAGGCAGTTGCAAAATGTAATTGGGTTTCATAGAAGCGACACTGAATATATACACCCACACACGCACACATTCAAGTGCGCACACACACATTGACACCTGCAGAAAATTCAGTTGGTTTTTGTTTGCCATTGCAATTTTAATGCAATTCGCAAAGTGTGAATTAAGTCAGAGAATAGCATTGTGAGTGGGGGCGCCCTGCCTGCCGTAGGCGGGGTCAAAGTTTAGCAGTGTTTGCTTACATAATACGACAGCTTTTATCCTTTTGCCCTTTTTTTAATTAGCGTTGTGCATGCGAAAGCAGAAATTAAAACTCTAACAGCGAAGCAGTTTGAACCCAAACATAAAAATATTTCATAACTCTTAACAACACTTCCGTTTAATGAAGTCTGTTTTAAAACATTTTTATGAGTTAAAATTTAATCATCGCGAACTTAAGCATTAAACATTTTATGAGCATACTTTATGAGTGTTCATTATTTGTATTTATAAGTTATGAGATAACTCTCCATGTATCATAATTCAATACATTTAAGTGATCAATTACGATAATTATTATTTACTCATGTACATAATTAAGTTACAGTTAAAAGTGTATATTTTGAATAATCATAGTTGAGGCATAACTAATTATTACGTTGAATTGTTTTATTATTTAATGACATCTTTGTAATCTCTTTTTATTTGCATATGTAAAACTTCCTCACATGTGTTTTGATTTTGAACCCAAACAACCAACAATCGTCACAATACAAACAACAACAACACTACTACTACTTTAATTACACTGTCCATCACAACACAAGGTCAGCTCGCGGTTGGCAGCTGGCGCACCCGCTTCGGAAGACTCTCCAATAAGACAGCATTGGGCGCAGTGGATCCATCGGGCACATTTTGTGCCGTCCCTGACGAGTGGCTGAGAAAGAAAATGGGTAAAAACTGCAATATTTAGGGTCAAACAGCACAAAAACAAGTTTAAAACCAAACACGAAATTCCAATTGAAGTTGAAAACTAATTTTAATTATTTTTCATTTTCTCATTCTCATTCTGTTTCTCTCCCTCGCACAGTGGAAGCAGCGGAACCACCCACGGCTGCACAATTGTATAGTAGTAAGTAGCGAAATTGTCAAAATATTTGAATTTGAAGCTTCTTTTATTACGGTCTTTTATTGCTTTTCACAGTTTTCTTTGTGAACGCTGTTCCTTTTGTAGCATTTGGTTTCTTGGACAACTTCATCATGATCATGGCCGTAAGTAATGCCTGTTAAATTACACTTTCAATCAATAAATGTTGTTCGTTATGGGCTATAATGCTAGTTTGAGAAGTAATAAGATTTTACTTGTTGTGCTCAACGAAGCCTACAAAATTTGTATTTAAATTGTGCGAGTTTTGTGAGCCAACTAATTTAAATTACTTAAAAGTATAAGAATTCCATACTATAGCATACTTTGTTCATTCTATAGGGCGAGTATATCGAAAGCTATTTGGGTCATTTTATAACTCTATCGACGATGGCTGCTGCTGGTTTTGGTAATACCATAAGTGATATTATTGGCATTACCACAGCCTCATATGTGGAAGATCTCTGTCAGCTGTTGGGTCTAAAGCAGCCGCGAATGACAGCCGCGCAGTTCGAATTAAGATCCAGCAAACGAGCCTCCAGTTGGGTAAGCAAAGAGGCACATTTACTAGACCGTTAAATAATGGTAACTAATTACACTCTTTTCATTTAAGGGTCGAATCTTGGGAATTACTGCTGGTTGTCTCATCGGCATGTGTCCACTGTGGTTTACTTCCGATGAGGAAATAACGAAGGAGTAGACTGCGTACCTAAATACTTAACTAGTTATATTTGTCAATTTTCAGGTAGTGCTCCAGAATGTCTAAATTTAAACACAACTTCGAAACCATACATTTTCAGAATGTTTACCGATGGTATGAAATAAATTATCTGTATGTATTTAGAGCTGTTTCCACTATGTATAAAACTCAAACTATTGTGACACTCAAAGTACCTACTGACTACTACAACTACTCATTAGGTTTTTATGTAAATTCTATTAAATGAATTTCAAGCACTGATTCTGACTGCACATTAACACCAAATTCAGTTTTAGTACTAACTGTTGGCTCAAGACCAGTTAAAACTGTAAGAAGCAACGAAAATTAATTGCTAATTATTAATTTAAAAAACGGGTAGACATAATTAACTGATCAATATGTAATATAATGATCTATTGTTATTAAAATAAAGCAAAACCACATATGTAGTAGCTGCAAAACGGTCCAAATATACTGCTCAAATCAAAATAGCCATTCTGTAGTCAAATTAGCTGAAAATTCATATATAAAAAATTGGAAATTAACAAATTTGTCCATTGTTATTGGCATATTATAGTAAAATATTAAACTCCTTAGGAAATCAAAAGCGCTTTGAGATCGAATAAGTGTAATGCTTTCGACTATCGTCTTTTTTTTAAAACTCGCCACACTGTAAAGTGCCTATGAAATGCTTTAACTGATGCACTCAATTCTTGAAGCTATTCTATCCATAACTCCGAACATAGTATATAATAATTCTGCTTTATATTAAAAACACGAAACTAATCATTAGTAAACAATTTAACATTATGTTAAATGTTAAAGTCCAAATAGTAGAGAGCTTAAAAAATAAATAAATCAAATTGAAAAGTAAATGTGTTTTATTTAAATTTCTACTTTCTACTGGTACACATGTGTCAAGACACCACTGTTTGTTGTCCAACTCAATCGAAAGTGAAAGCGCGCGCAAGTATAGAGTCCACAGTGGCTGCTAAGCCCGTGAGTACAGCTATCGCTCGTCGCTTGCGACCAATCGTAGCTTTTCTCTTACAGCTTGCCACATTTGCTGCGAGGCGTCTGTAAAAGCCTGCGCCATTTATAATAGTATGAGAGCCACCTGCTGTCAGCATCCACTCCGACTACACATTAAATTGTAAGTATGGGTCAAATTACAGTAGCGGCTGATAATAATTGTACGAAGTACTCAAGCACTTGCAGTAAGCTTAATTGCTAAGGACATTACTAATTCCAACTCAAATCAACTGATTTTATTCAAGAACCTGAACTATTTTTTTATTTTTAATTATTTTTGAAAAAATATAATTTATGTGTAGTCAATATTGATCGTATTTCTAAGTGAATAATTCCGAATTATTTAAAATGAACCGAAACATACAGTATTTCTTTAAATTTGCAAACAGCTTTCTTGCCTTAGATAAACTTTGGCCACAATTCTGGCCAACGCACTAAAAACGATTGATGCGACGACATTGCATCGCTGAGCAGTTGCCAGAAAACGGATGCATTTTGGGCATGATTCCAATTGGGCTTGTTGACATTCTGTTGATGCTCATTGTTATTGTCGCTGTACTGCGATTTGATGTTAAGCCAGTGCTGCGTATTATCTTGGGGAGTGCTGGCAAATTCAATATGAGTAACGGTCGGTAGCAGGGAAGGATTGGGATTAGATTGTTCCAAACGTCGTCTGCGTTCCAATTCATTCAGTCTTTCCTCGGCACAATATTGTTCCAGTTTCAAAAGTTCCGCTTCCACGTTCAGTGCATCACAGCAGCTCTCATTTGGCGCAGCAATTCCACGAATGGAATTTTCAGCATCTAAAACAGGAGCAGCTTGTGTGGCATTGGGCGTGGCAATTGGAGATGGAGTTGGGTTCAGGTTTGTTTGGTTCACCGATGCAGTTGCAGTTGCTGTTGAACTCGTTGCTGCTGGACGATGCCATAGCGTACCCGGTACTTGGCTAGCAATGAAAAAGGCGCCAGCAATTGTAATAACGCTGGCCGCATAGCTCAATGCTAACATTGCGAAATTGTTTAATATAAAGCTCATCAACGTAAAGTTGGGCAACAACTGTATTAGCTCACTGTACGTCAACCAGCCGCGTCTTAAGCCTTCACGTTCTGCTAGTGTGCGTTCCACACTGCTCAGCTTCTCAAAGAATTGTTCATTCGATATGTATATGTTCCAGTCCTTCAAGGTATAGAAATGAGTAACTATTCAAAATTATGCAAATTATACACTTACAATGGCTGTCAGAAACTCGATTTCCATTTCCTTAAGCTTGTCTTCACTCATATTGCCCTCTTTTGCCCAGTCTTCCAAGTAGAAACGCTCATCGTGGCCGGCATAGAATTTGGTAGAAATCATCTGTTAACAAAACAACACGCAGAAAAAAACACGTTTATGAGCAACAAAAGGGTGACGTCATTGCATTGCTACGTGATCACGTATTTAATTATGTAAAGAATTCTCCGCACTTGTTGCAGTTGCCCTCAATTAATTTAAAAATAAAATCACAGCAACAACAAAACAAAAGAGTGCCAGAAACAGCAACAACTGCGAGATTGCATCAAATACACAACAACAAAGCTGCATGAGATCTCACACATACCAGCACATAATTACGCTCATTTCTGATTTAGAACAAAATTTGCTCTTTGTATGAACGCATGAATATACGCATGGGTGTGTGTCTGTGTAGGTGCGCATGTACGAGTGTATATGAGTGTATGCGTAATTGCGTTGACGCCAGGTTATCAATCAACAGGTTTTTGTACTTACCAATGACACAACAAACAGTTCCTGTGGCGTGATTCTGTAGCCATAGCCTGGATCGATGATGTTCAGACGATCCAAGTAGATTAATGCCATTATCAGAGAGCATGGAGTAGCATGTGTTTTACCAGCGGCAATTGAGCTTAATCGATGCAACGAGTGGCCGCGATGGGGCTCCGAAAAGAGATCGGCAGCATACTCAGCAAATGGCATGGAAACTTCCATGTCCGCCTCCGTGGTGTCCACTCCACCATAGTAGAGTGTTTTACGTATGCGATCTATGAACTCCCCGTGCTGCATCACCTAAGAGTTGCAATTCGAATTAACAGTAAGTAACCAAGTATGTACGTGGACAGCGATGACAAATATTCTTTACCTTTTTTGGCGTGGAAGCGACGAATTTACTTCGCCCCATCGAGAAAATCTTCTGCGTTTTTAACGTGGAAACCAATGACGACTGTAAAGAGAATGCTTAAAGTTGCCCCATCGAGCGGAATTCAACTGTTTTGTCATTCACACAAAATGAATTTATAGCGATGCCAGACCGACCGCAAGAAATAAATAATTTAATAGGGGATTAAGGAAATGCAGGTCGAAACTAATTTTTTTTGTAATGATTTTGTGTATATGTATAATGTCACTACATGTTTTTACATTAAACAGTCTGATTGCCATTCACATATGCGCGCGCAAATTTTCCCAATATTTACATGGTAACCTTTATTTATTTTGCCAAAACCATCATGGCCACCCTTACTGTTGTTTAGGGATTTTGTCAAATCCAAACAAAAAGTGTATTAGAAATTGCCGCCTAAATATAAGCTGTTTAGTATATATTAAAAAAACAAATCATGGATTCAACTCAACAGGAATCAAATGCTGAGGAGAATGAACGCATCATAGAATTGCAAGATTTAATAGACAAAAATATTCAGATTGGTGAGTTACAAATGTTCTTTTTTGGTTTCTAAATGCTAATGTTCCACATTTTTTAAGAAAAACAGATAGAATCTATCTCCTGCGACGAGTCATTAACCGCTATTCAGAGTCTTCTGAGCAAAGCCAATGACATCGTACACGGCTACGAGGAGCGTAGGACAAATTCCACAGAACTTGTGCTGGACACTGAGTTGCTAAGGCGCAATTTCGAAGTTGTTGCCAAAGCCATACAGCATAACTCGAATTTTACAGACCGAATGTTCTGCACTGCAATCGTAAGTAGAATCTACTGAAGAACGGCACATTTGCTTACACTAACACTCAACAAAGAGCAATCTAGTATTCAAAGATAATGTGGAGAATTGGGATGCACTCTGCAGTCTGGCCTGCAATTATGGAACTCCATTCTTCACAAACACCTCAATGCTGCCGTTCATTGATGTCAAGCCAAAGGAACACATTCCCAAGCAACGGGCGGTGCGCAAAAGTGTAAAACAAGTAAGTCGCATGCACACAAATTCATTATTAAGGGGGGCATTAAGCTATTAAGATAAATTTTAGATTATTGACAGTTGGTTTAAACTTTAAGCAGCTATTATATATATAATATAGTTTTTTAATTATGGTTATGTTTAATAAATCTTAAATTGGTTTGTTTCTTCATAGGCTGAAGAAAAAAGACCCACACAAAGTGACAAGCTTGAACGCAAGGGTGAAGGGTCAACGGCTGTCAATCATGTTATGCGACAAATTAAGAACATTTATCGTGCTGGAAATAATCAACCAATTCCATACTTTAAACTGATTTGTAACCCAAACAATTTCATGGATAGCGTGCAGAACGCATTGATAATATCATTTCTTGTTAAGGAAAACCTAATTTCAATTCAGAATGGACAAGACGATCTACCCCATGTAGTAGTCAACACGGTGCAGAAACAAAATACTACGGATGATGCCAATCAAGCCATATGTCGTCTAGATGTTGAGCTTTGTGAAGTAAGTGCAATTAACACTCATATTATTAAACAAATATGCACTCACTAACTTATTTTAATGTATTTAATAGAAATATGCCCGGCACTATAACATCACCGAACCAATGCTCAAACGCGCCGATCTCGATGATATTTCATAAATTATGTATTCCTCTATATATATCTAATATTAAATATTACTATGAAGTTTTTGTTATCGAAATATACGAATAAAACGTCGGACAATCAACAGAATCCAATGAGTTGCAATGTTTCAGTTTCTAGGCAAATAGCTTTCAAAATTTTCGAAACGATTTAGTAGCGTTTCGGGGTTTCCAATGGCACAAACAGACGACTACGCACAACGCTAGAATTAAATAAATAATTATTAAGACGAAATCACATTGTCAAAAACAAAATGCAGTTGATAAGGTCAGTGAACGTATTTATTTATTATAATAATTCCACTTCTCTGATAATCAACTTTTTTCTAAATTGTTACATTCTCAATCATTCAACTCATTCATAAGCACACTTTTCTGATTTATTAAAATTGAAATTTGATTACAGACTGATTTCGTAAGTTCAAAGAGTTTTCGTCACAGCATTAATAATTTAATCACTGTCAAAAGTTAACCTTCGCCTGGGCAAATTCATTATTAATCAGTCAAATTTTGAATTATGCTTGAGAGCTGTGGGAGCACACTCGACTGTGATATACCCTGTGGCACCTATAGCATAATTTGTTGTTAAATACCATAATTTTAAATGAATAAATTTTTTATTTGTCTTAAGACCCAGTTTCTCAATAAATTAGTATACTCTTCGCACAGGGTACAAAAACAAATGAGTGATGAAAGAAAGCACTTTAAATTTTATTTCCTTTTCAGTTTCTTCTTGTTTCTGACACTGTTTTATCGATGCAGTGCATCAACAGCAGATATCGGCAATGCAACTAATTTATTGGTCAAATCGGAGCTGAGTGAGGACAGTGACGACGAATATGGTGACTATGCTGATGAAAGTGAAGTGAGCAAACAGGCGAGTAAGCGAAATCAGAGCTCATTGGAAAGAGTCGGAACTTTTTACACCTGGGATCGTTGGGAGAAGTGGAGCAAATGTGCTACGACTTGTGTGCAAATCAAAAAGCGAAAGTGCATCGAGCGGTACGTATTTTAGAAATTAAACCTAATACACGACATTTAGTATTGAGTATGAGCATAAGGAGACATAAGTACCTTCTATTGCTTTCCAGCTCCAAGAATTCCTCAGAAGTTGACACTGTGGAAAGACGTTTCTATCCAGGTAGTGGCACTGTGGGCTGTTCGGGTGTTTTGAAGCGATATCGCCAGTGCAAGGAGGAGCGCTGTAAGGCGGGTAAACAGCGATTACGGGACGAGCAGTGCGAAAGATTTAATACTGTGCCCTATCGGGAAGTGTTCTACAATTGGGTCGGGTACGAGAAAGAACATGACGAGTGCATGCTATTCTGCCGTCCGGTCGATTCTGATTTAGTCGTCAGTATGAACCAATCTGTCACCGATGGTACGCCGTGTAATCGTCCCGCGGTTTACTATACCCAATTCTACCGACGCCAGGCGGTGTGTGTAGAGGGAATTTGCAGGGTAAGTCAGATGATAACAGTCTTTGGTCTGTGCTCCCATTTCCGAAACCATTTCCCATTGCGAATCGATAAATATCTTTTAATTAAGGCAGGCATATCCGGCTTCGAATGCGGATTAATCAACTGATATTGAAGATGAATTCTCTATACGATACGTATACGTATCGTATAGAGTATTATAATTTTTTGAGAAAATTGATTTTATAGTTTCTGTTTGCGTTGGTAGCCAGCAGATTTTTTTAACACATATTTACTTTAAAGTAAATAGTGTTTAAAAAAGTATCTTATAATTTATTTTTTTCAATTCTTTAGTTTTTAAACTTTTGAGTAACTTGATCTGACACCAAATAACTATTTTTCTCAATATATACACATGCGAAACTAAAAAGCTTCAGGAAATTTATTAAAAAATATTTTTAAATTAGTTTTTAGCTTAGTATAAGGTATTTAAACCATCTCTATAATCATTTTTTTTCAACTTTAAACCCCTTTTCGTCACTGGAGAACTATTTTTTTAATACACACAAATAAGTAAAATAGTAAATAAATATTTTTAAAATAGTTTTTAAATAGAATTATTAAATAAGTTTTCCATTTATTTTTTAATATCTCAACTTTTTTATAATGACTATTTACACCTGTTCAAATTACTAATTTAACCAAAAATTATTTGAATAAGATTCCAATATTTGTAGAGTATTTGACCTTCTGTTTGTAATCTCTGTATTAAACGCCTGTTTTGTTTTTGTACATTCAACTGTAAATACTGTGAATAACTTCTGCCTCTTCCGGCGTTTTGGAGGATTTTAATTGCGTAAATTTATTCCAATTGCAAAATTGAATTCTTTTGCCGTCGAATTGGCATCTCAATAAAATTTAATGTCGCCTCTGTTGTTTTGGTGCCTATGAGTGATGTCATTCTGTGTTTTGTTTATTTGTTGTGTTATAGAAATTTTGAAAGTTTGATTTGACATTACAAAAGTTTTCTCTCAACTGTCTCTCTCTCACTCTCACTGGCTGTCTCTTTCTAACTACAGTTATTAGTTAAGAAAGGGCGCTAAATTGAGTGTAGCCTAAAGTTACTAAAAATTCATTTAGTTTATTTATTTATTAAACAAAATTTTTTAATCTTTTCAGCCATTTTACTTGTTGGTTAACTTTCTTTTTAATACAACTTAACTGAATATTCATAGCTTCATTTTTGCAATACATCATTATGAGCTGTTTTTAACAATAATTTAAAAAATAATTTTAATACGTATTTCCATAACTGTGCGTTTGACAAAGGCTTTTCGGGCAACAAGGGCAACTGCAATTCAATGCTGAATTGTTGACTGCATTTTGTTTGCTGTTTATGGCCAACTTAAATTGGCCAACGACAATTTTCACCATAAGCATGCAAATTGCCCAAGTGCCTGTGTCACATGCCCCATACATATGAGTACTCCAACCGACCAACCGGCTTAGGTACGAGAAGGAGGAGGAGGATGGAGGGTGGAGTATGGGAAAGATTTGAGTACCCGATGAGCAGTACTTATAGTCGGCCGAAGAGGCCACACACAGACATACCAACGGGTTCTTGAATTGCTGCCAAAATGTAATAAATCTTAATTAATATCGTTTGCCAATGATTTCCATATTCAGTTGGGGTCCACCCCCTCTAATCCCCCCTCCCATTCACTCTCTGTTCAATTTATAATTTAATTACTATTTGTATGGGTAGCCCCTGTAAAAGAGTGGGAGTAGGCGGGATCTGGGGGCTGGTGGCTGGTGGCGTTAGTGGGGCAAGTAAAAGAAAAAGTTTAGATAATGGTGCTATGCTTCATGGGCTTTCTGTTGACATGACCTCGTTATCGCCTGATAATTACAAATACTTACATACATATGTAATTAGCCCAGATACAAAGCCTTTGCATTGTTTTTATGGCATACGCTTATGACTCCCCCGCCTCAGTCTCCGTCTCCGTCTCCGTCTCCGCCTCCACTCTCCAAACTCCCAAAAATGAAACTGTGTCAAAAGATTCAAGTGGCACTTTAGGTGCTTTAGATTATTAGTTGTGAAATCAGTTCAAACATCTTACTTCCAAATAGGTATTACTTCTACACACATTTTATTTACAGGCTGTTCATAGCAGCGGCTTGATACGTCCTGTAACCACTCGTGATAGTCAATTGAAATGCGGTTCCGTCTTGTGTAAACATCTAACGGCAATTTTCAAGCCCAAAACTATGACAATAAACTATAATTATATCGCCAGCATACCCATTGGTGCCATGAATGTGTCCATAAGACAACCGCTTGAGCCCAAAAACAATTCGTTGGGTAAGTTCAAAGTAAAATAAATTACAAATTCTCAAATAAATTCGGTTTTCTTTACTTTCCAGCACTGAAAAGCTCCACGGAAATATTTTTACTGAATTCAAATCGTTCGCATATAGCGGACAATGGTTTGTTTAGCTTTAATGAGGACGAGTATGACTATGATCAGCAAAAGGGTTTACTCACCGCTAGGGGACCTCTGGCTAAATCTGTTACACTGATGGTAAAACTGACAGTTTAAATCGTCTTTTAAGAGTTTTAAAACTGATTCCTTTCAGTTTTTCTGTGCTGATAATACGAGTACTACAACTGAAGTACAATATAACTACACCATCCCCATATCATCGGCTCCGGTTGTTGAGGACGAGGAACTTCAGGCTGTCTGGGATGCAGCAGGTAAACCCATCAATGATACGGATGCGCTCTATGGACAGCGTCTTAAGGAACGCAAACGTCGAAAGTTTAGCTGGAAATTATTGGGATTTGGGGAATGCAATCGATCTTGTGGTCCTGGCACCCAAACACCCATATTCCGCTGTGTGTGTGTAAAGGAATCCTCGACGCGATACTACTCCCCGCGACGTTGTGCTCATGTTGATAAGCCCACGTTCAATGACGACATCTACAACTGCAATCGTGGACTTTGTCCTGCTTTTTGGCGTCCCAGCACTTTTGGGGATTGTAAGTGTACCTCGGGAAGCTCTATTGGCCATCGTGTCCGACACTTTGAGTGCATGCAGGAACAGATCAAGGGAAATGTTATTCTCGTCTCGGATAAACTCTGTCCTGCTCGGGAGGATCAACCGGAATCCTGTCGTTGTTTGGCATCGACTTGAAATGGAAAAGCGATAAAAGTTTCCTAAAAAATTTTATTTTAAATGTAAAATATCCCCCATTTCTGTATGTAAACTACTTCTTAATATATATTTTGACTTCTAAAAATAAACCTAGTCGCTAATTTGCCAAGTCATTCCAATCTGTGACGTCACCACGCCACAAGCCACAACAATTCCTTGTGTGAATTGACTTTAATATATTACATTGATGTCAGGGAAAGGGTCAATAAAGACGATTATCCATTTAAAATCTATGACTTCGTTCCGCAATTAATGACCCACAATCCAAGACGAAAGCGTTCTGCGTGTGTATGTGTGTGTTTTGGTGTGTTTCTGTGTGTGCTTGTGTGTGTGTGTGTTAAGGCTTCTTTTAATTTTCAATTGCCCGCAATAAAGAATATCAAATCAATTAAAGAACACTTTAAATTAATGATGAAATCAAATGAAAATATTCAATTTATGTTTCTCACTCTTTCGCTCACAGAATTCGGTTAAACTATCAAATTACGATCCAAACTTTTTATTGCTTTTCGAGCAACATTTTCATATCAGCTTATGTCAGTTGCTTTTTACACACGCTTTTCGTGAAAAATTATTATGAGAATAGTGTTTAATACCCTAGTAATTAAAAGTTTTTATGCGTTTTCTTCTACTTATTTTTGCCCAAAAAAAATTCATTACTTTTGTTTATAAGCATAGATATTATGTGTTGATATTACTATTAATAACATTTTGGATATACACTGGCAGTTTGAACAGATAAGTGTTATACCTGAGATTTCTTTTAATTAAGAAATACATTTATGCGAAACATTTTTTATATACTTTTTAATACCTTAATGTTATAAAAACTTTATTAATTAAATAAAATTTCAATTAAAATAATTTGTTTACATATGTCATGAAATTCACGCACTTTTCTGCAAAATGATCATACCCATTGTCAGTTGTAAGGAGCTTGCTTGGCGAAATTCACTCAAAAGTTGGAAATCGCCAAAAGAAATTAATCATAATGTAAACGATGCGATGCATTAGCTTAACAATTTAAAAAAAAAAAGTTTGGACTTGAAACTTATTTTTAATTTAAAGACATAAAGGAAAACATTCCTAACATACTATTTATTCAATAATTAACTTAGCTTAAACTTATAATAATTAACAGAATAATTTTTGCCCAAAATTTATTTATTCCATTTAAGCTGCGCGTTTCAGTATTTACGGTCATCAAAAATTGACAATTATTAAATTGCTTTTTTTTGTTCCGGTTTCTGTTCACTTGGAAGATTTTGCGGAATTTGCTCACTTGACATTAAGTTTGCCAAATTAAGAAACCATCAAATTGTCAAATAGAAATATGAAATATTTTTGTGGTTTGACATTCTTTTGAATTATTTAGGAAGACAAATTATGCCATCTGTTGAGTTTGATGAATTTCACTATAATTTCACATCATTCTTCAGTGAGTCATATAAAAATTTATGTGTGCCGAACTTTAACCCAGACATGAATTTGCGATTTAAGTAATGACATAACTTGCTGTAGGCTTTATAATTAAGAAATAATTAAATTTAGATTTTGTCGTTAATTTTTAAATATATATTTTTTGATATTTAGAATATTTGAAGTATTTTTAACCGTTTCGTTTAAAATATTAATTATAACGGTAATTTTTAAATTTCTGGAAATCTTTTGATTCTGCTTTTACCTAATTTTAGATGCTGTTGGGTTGACATTACCATTGTGACAGACGTTCGAGGTGATTAGCATAACAAATATTTAAAGTGACTACCAAAGTTGTTGGAAAAGTGTGTGTAATTCTAAGGTAAACTTATCGAGTGTGTTGGTGTTAGTGAGTGTGAATGTGAATGAGAATGAGAATGCACCTGTTTGTGACTTTGTTTCGAGCAATTGTGCTTAGCCAACATTTCCGCTTGTGATAAAAACAATGTGTGTTTTATTTACATATGTAGGTACACACACATATGTAGGATTACGAATATACACATACAAACATAGATTTCAATGTTGCGAGCGAATAAAAGTGTTTGTGATTTTGTGAGTGCGTAACAACAACAACTACAACAACTAAAACAAAAACAACGAGAATGTTTCGTATTTGATTCCTTCTATGCTCTGGCACTCGCACTTACACATGCACACACGCACTCACACTTACAGCCAGACACTCTCTCACCCTCTCCCTTACCGTCTCTCTCACACTTCCATGTATGTAAGCACGCATCATCCATCCAGACTTTTTGGGCGCGCGCCGTCAGCTATGAAGCCATCGGCACCTCCCACCGCCAACGCCGCGACCTCCCTCACCACCTCTCCCACCTCCCCCGCAAGTTTACAGTTCTGTGTCGCCAGGCAGAGCAGTAGTCGTAGTAGTTGTAGTAGCTGCCTGCCCTCTGCCAGCGTCGCCAATGACAGCGACTGTGACTGTGACTGCGACTGCGATTGTGGCAGAAGCTGAGGCTGTCTTCATCGCGCTTCAATTCCCAAAACGATTTTCCAGCGATTTTAGTTTGGATTTGCGTACCACGCGATGATGACGGTGGCTTTAATTGAATCGAAAATATTATATCGGGAGCAAAATCGTTTTTGACACTTTTTTTGGAGGCGGTTTCATTTAAAACTTTTTAAACTAAGCGCTATCTTTACCATCCCCTAAAGCTCCCCCTAAATCCCCTTATCATTCATTCCCTTTTTGAAACTCCTACTCTTTTAGCGATTACAGTTTAGTGAATATATTATCATACCATTTATGTTATGATTAATTGTTGTGAGTGCGTGTTTTAATGCGATTTAATTAAATCGATTGCCAATGAATAATCATCATCGATGAGTGATGAGATTTGTATAAATTACGCATATCAAATAAATTATTGAATGTGAATGTTCAGCGACAAGTTTATAAAGTATTTAGTTGTTTATCAACATACGCAGGTAAGCATTTAAAAAAAAGTGTTGAAAGTTGTACTAAAAACTACACAGATTTAAAAAAAAAAAAAAAACTTAATTAATCATAAATACTGTTCTTAAAAGTACTATCTTTATTTGAGCTAAATAAAAAAAGTTAAAAATCCATTTATTTTAAATAATCTTTGTTCTTCTCCAGAATCCAAACTCAAACTGTATTTTTTGAAGTAAAGGTTAGAGTTAACACTTTTGTTTCAAATGAACTATTATTTTGAACTTAATTAAAATGAAATTGGAATTTATTAATTTTGTACATATAAATATTAAGTAATCTGTAGTTATAAAAATATTCATATTTTTTTTATAGCGGATAAATTTGCAATTAAAATAAACTTATCTAATAATATTTATATCCTTCTAAATTCTACCCCACTTTGTTTAAAAACTTAATTTATACTTATATGTATATATTGTTTCCTAATGATTTATTCATTTGTTATTTAGTGCCAATAAAAAAATATTTTCTAATTTATACAGAAAAATTTCGTTTAAAACTCAAATAAATACTCTTTAATTGGAAATAATTATTTTCTTTTTCATTTTTTATTTTGTGCGAATTTAATGCATAATTTCGTTTCAGAAATTATTATTTTTGTTACTATTACTACTACTAATCTAAAAACTAAAATAATTTTTTAAAAAACGTTTAAGCCGTTAAATAATTAAATTTTACATAGTCCATTAAAATCATAAATGATTATCATAATTAAAAGTATGGTAGAATTTCCAAAATTACAAGTTTTAAAGCGGAAGTAGAGTAATAAACCCATAATGAAAGTGAATTTATAGTGTGTGACCGATATTATAGAGCGTAAACCATATTTCCAAGTAATTTTCAATAGCGTGCCACGCGTGCCCCTTTTGCGGTTGTGGCAGGGGCAAGTTGATTGAATTGAAAGTGCAACAGTGCCAAGTTGTATTGAAAGAGATATGGAAAGATTGAAATATATGTTATTTGATGGCTAAAGGCATTTCATCGCAACGTCACAATTACAAAATGCACTTATGGCCCAATGACATTACAGCCTCCTGCCATCATTTTTTTGGTTTGTTCATTTTGATTTTCATTTTCAAGTGCATCAATCAATCTTACAAGTTTATTGTCTTCGCGAAGACAAAAGGCACACAGATCGCTGTGGATAGACAATCAAAAATGAAGACATTAAGTTTTGTAGGTAGCATGAGACCTTTATTTGTGTGTGCTATACCCATTAAAAATGGTATCCAAGGGTTTGGTTGTGTTGGGAAGGTAGTTATGCTGACGGAAAATAGGTAACTCAATTCTTGTCAGCGTTTGGCATTAGCTAGGGGTGTGATACTGAAACTGATTATAGCCCTACCTAGGAATACCTAAAATTCCAGGCTTGAATTTTAAAGTTCGACATATATTTCGGCAAGCTCTAATAGCGATAGGGTGTTTCCAGTTCGATCACATTAGTTTTCTTAAAATGTCGACTGGTTTTCACTCTACGCATATTGACTGAATACTGACAGAGTATCTTTACTATCATTTGATCTCAAAGCTCGTTCAACTTTTAACGTAAATGAATTAAAACGGTTGCCGGGAATTATTTTGAATCACAATGTTCTCATTACAAGATTCGTTACACTAGTATTTACAACAATAAATTATAATATTTCATAATGATATAGGGAATGTTGAGGAATGATTGCCGGCTGTTTTGTTTTTCTTTCTCCACAGTTTTTTGTGTGTGGTTGTGTTTGTTATTATTTAAATGTTTTGGCGGGGATCGATTAAAAAACAATGTTCTATATTTGGGTCATTCACAAATTATTCGCAGAGTTGTGCGGGTACTCACATACATACAAACATGAGCCATAAATAATCGTGCATCTAAATACTTTATAGTAAGAGAAAACTTAAGAACTTCAAATGCCAAAAGCATTTCTTCTTTTCATGCGAATTATATTGAAGTGTCTCAGTTTCCGTATGGATTCACTTTAAGCATATCCGATCTATTCATTTGTCGCTCTCATTGAAGTGCTTACAAATGAGTGTGAATATATTCGAATGTGTCTGTTCTTAGTTAAGTTGGTACTTTTCACAGTATTTAAGTTTGCAAGAGAGCGTTCACAATTTCAAGTGCCACTGTTTGTTTGTAAACATTAAAATATGAATATGAATTTGAATATATATGAGCACACACATACGAGTACTCATAAATATATTCATGCATCTATCTCCGACTGCCTCTGTGTGTGTGTGTGGGTTTGTGTCTATTGACAAATGAATAGAATGGGAATGAGAATTGGAATGGGAATGAGTCGATTGACACATATTTGAAAAGTGCGCGGGTTCATTAATGTTACTTAACGCTGATGCACTCTCTGCATCTCATTTAGCAATCCAACAAAACAACAAGACACATGAATACATTGAATACATTCATATGCATACAGCTGTCATTGTTTGGTAACCTTCTAAACAAATACGTATCAATGAACATGTTTGTAGTTCTGCCAATTTTATGAAATTGCTTAAGTTTTCAAATGATTTCTACTTCCGTTTTTGCATAGGATTTAGGTTAACATAATTGCGCTGGGAGTTTAATTTTGGAGTCAAGTGTAAAACTTTAAAAAATTTTAATTAATTTCTAGGCCGGATTTTTGAATAAAAATATTAAACTATACAGAATTTTATTTTTAATTTTTACGATTAAATACTAGAGCTAATAAGTTTGCAAAAAAGCACATAGAGTTTTCAACGTAATTTAATACATAAATATACTTTTTAAATAATATTTTTCCAAACAAAATAAATAGGCTAAAATCTATGATTGCTTTGCCAAAAAAATATACAATTTTTTTAGTTTTCAAAGGACAAAATAGTATTTCTAAAATTCTCTTTAAATTCCTTCATGTATCAAAAATTGGTAACTTTTCCATGTAGAACATTTGTTGCTTTTTAAATGACTATAATTAATTATCTGCTTTTCGAACGAGTTTCTCTCAAATTTAGTTGCGAAAAATCAAGAAGCAATTCGTCATCTTGTCAAAATCCAAATTCGGTTGATCTTCAAGTCGTCAGTGAGACCGCAAAGGTTGTTTGTTCTGCTCTACATACTGTTCAGAAGTCAATATATGCAAGATGGTTCTAGTTGATCAATGACTGTTTCCAAAAATAAATCAAACAAAAAAAAATCTTCTCACATGAATATGGCAAGAATTTGACAATTCCCATTATGGACAAACTGGGGTATTAGTACCGAAAACCCAATTTTGAAACATTCACTTTGAAAATTAGTCACCATGAAGGTCAATACTACTATGATTATTTCATTATTTATTTCAGACAAATCTATTTAACCAATAGCAGTGTATCAGCGCAGCTGGGTGAAGTTCTCAATGAGAACACACCCTTCTCATGTGAGAATATACAATATACATACATATATATGTGCATATATTTGTATGTCATGCTATTACTCAAAAATGTTTGAAATTATTTAGCGATACCAAAAACTGTTGGCGCTGTAGTAATTTTCTTCTTTTATTTTTTTTTTGCTATCGCATTTGTTTCTACTCATTTTGTGTAGCATGGTCACGGGCGATTTGCTTAGGTCTACAATGCGTATTATAATATATAGTCAGAGCTTTAGTATATAAATTATATGAGCTAAGACTACAATGTGCGTAATATACTCGTCAGAGATTACACAGTTTATAAAACTATTCTAAATTTAATTTACTACTTCCATAAGCTCTGATATGCCTACTAAGGACTTTATTCAAACTACTAATAATTATATACAGATGTGTGTATATACGTATATACATATACGTTTATATACATGTGTTTCTACATAGCCCAGTTGATTCGTTCTAACGACTTCCGATGAGCCAGCGATAATATTCTCTTTTCATCCCGAAAATTTGCCGATGCTATCGCTAAAAGTCAATCTACGCAGTTAATTCGGTCGCACCCGATCCATTCCGTTCCGTTCCGTTCCATTCCGATCCGATAGTTGGAAAGGGAACTCAACCTATAGAGACAAATTGGCGATGTGGCTGTAAATGTTTCGTTACGTTTCGTATCATTTTTGGATCGCTTGGTTCGGTTGAGCCAAAAACTCAGCCCAGCTCAACTGAGCTCAACTGCGCTGATCTGAGCTCATTATAAATGAGGGATGGGCGTGTCAAAAACTCTGTCGCAGCCGGCGCAAATTACGAGCAGATTAATGATCACATGTTTCAATGCGTTCTTTCTTCACTGTTAATTCTCTATTTTTTCGAGGCTCCTACTTTATTTTTGTTCATTTTATTTGAAGCTCAGCTATGCGTAAAAGCATCCGCAAGCGAATCTATTTTTGTTTATTGCCGCTAAACTTTTGGCAAGCACTGTATTTATTTCATTTATTCTCAATCGTTACTCAATTAATTAATTCTGAACTGAAGCTTTATTTATTTATTTGTTAGTAATGGACTTAACTAGGAAATCTTTAGATAAAACTCTAAAGTATTTTAAAATTATTTTCCTTTTTACGAGAGGAATTAAACAGATTCCTTAAAAGCATAAACTTTAGGAATTACTTGTTATCCCACCTATAAAGTATATCTATACATGCTCTTGACTTGTTTTGAACAAGTCTATAAAAGATAAATCGTCAAATTTTATAGGCAAATATTTGCAAGCAACCGCAAAAACTATATAAAAATTTAAAAGTGTAACAAGCAGCGAAGTAATTGATATTGTATGGCATATCTCGGTCTAGGTTATATGAGACAACTTTCACTGCTCTAGGAATAATATATGTTATATTTGTTATTTTTTAATCTAATCTATGTTTTTATAATGTATTTTTAAATTTATTCTAAGTTAACCTGGTTAAATTGGACTACTTTATTGTTGCTATAGGAACGATTGGCAACTTATTAATATTAAGTATGAAAAACTTTTAAAATTACTTACAAGATCTTACTCAATTTTATATGTAATTGTTTACAGGGTCTTTTACAGGCGTAGTAGCCTTTTCCGCTAGATTATAATGTAGAAAAAATGTTAATTTCGAGACAAAAACATGTCGTTGGCACTGTAATGCTGCTCACATTTAAAATGTAATTGAGTTAATTGATTTTATTTAATCACAAGGGAAACCATTGCCAGTGAATGACTCGTCGAGAGCTTTAACAACATATTATAATATACACTAATATTCCCTTAGCTACCGTTTAGATTACCATTACCACCAAACAAAGACAAAGTGAAAGCACTGAGCTCACATAAAGCTTATGAGGGGAGTAAACTATAGTAGCCATATCTTAATGATAATTGTAGGTTAACAAACCGTAGCAATAATATATTAATACTGTCAACATTTCTATTATATTTTGGTGTGAGTTGTGAAAACTAATAATTTTGTTATTTCAGTGCTAATTGAAATGTCTTTTTCCACTTTTTGTCTTTTTTTCTTTCAGATTTTTAATTAAGAACACACATATGTAGTCCGAAAGTTCAAGAAGCGCAATACAATGGCAAATTATATTAAAATATTGACGTAAGTATTCATTATAGAAAATATTATAAAATTATTTAATGTTCAATTAAGGGTATTCCACAAATTAATTTTAGTTCATTTGGTTTCCTAAAAGATAAATAGCTCTATAATTAATTTTGAGCCATTCAAGAGGGATTAATTTTATTTATATTATATAAATATTTCCATTCGTTTTAATAAGTTATATAAGAAGTTTACTTAACATATAATTAAGGGTTTTTAGAAAAAGTGTTGATTAAGAGACTTTAGTAAAAGTATAGCTACTGAAATGGACTTAATTTTAAATGATGTTTAACTACTAAAATAATATTTTTTTTTTTTCAATTTACCTTAACACAATAATTAATTATTCCACACATTAGATTTGATTTATTTTAGGATTTAATAAATGTATTTCGAAGCTTGTATTAAAGTAATAAAAACATTTTAACAAAAAATAAGTCATGCCAATTTTGGGCTTCAAAAATGTAATTTTTAAAATCATTTTACATTTTTAGTTGGAGAAATGTATTTAATTTAAATTTTAATAACATGTATTTTTTTCAGAATTTGCCTGGGTGTTGCAGCCTTAGCACAATTGGTCATAGCGGATACATCAACTATAGAACGCATAAGGGTATTGAATACAAACATAACTAATAGATAAATTTGAATAATTTGTGCATTTTGTTCTTTCGCGTGTTGTAGAAAAATCAAGAATGGCTGAAAACACATAATAAACTAAAAACGGACAAAGTTAAATTCACAAAGTGGAAATCAACAATTGAACCGGCGAATTTATGGCGCATAAATAAGCAACCGATAGAAAAACAAAATTCCAATACCAATGAGGTGTACGCCGAGAATGAAACCACCTCCGTAAAGGCCCATATAGTCGGGGATACCAACGATGGTTTGGAACCAACGAAATCAACACAAACGAATCTTTTGCGAAGTCTTGAGAACACCCAAGAGCATATTGATAACACTACGTCATCCAAAAGGCCCGAAACCACGACCACAACAACAACATCCTCCACTGAACCGATTGTGCCTACAACTGAGGAAACGTCTAGTACAACCAGCACTACAAGTAGTACTAGTAGTACTACCAGTACTACGACAACCAGAAAACCAAAGCCCAAAACTCGACCCTATCCCAGATGGGCAAATTGGAGTCCCTGGAGCGCATGTTCCCGGAGTTGTGGAGGCGGTGTAATGCATCAAATACGCAAATGCATTGATCGGTGGGTACATAAAGATTCAACATACGATTTATACTTATCTTTGCTAGACCAAACAGATGTATAGCCTTCGTTGGTATCGAGAAATTTGTTCTTTTTTAAACAATTTGATTAGCAATTCTAATTTAACGACGTCGTTATTAATGCGGATAAACAAACTGACCTCTACTATATTGTAAATCGTCCACTCAAGAGCCATTTATGAGCCCGATCACGATATCAACGATCGTATTATCATGATCTGCGTGACGTTCTGAACGTAACAGTCATTAAGTCCCGTCCCAAAAAACAATGATCACATTATCTTGTAAACGGAATCTTTTCTTATACATATAGTTTGTAAACAAATGGTGTATGATTTGTTAAACTTGCAAATCTATTTATTTAAGGTACTACATACATATACCCGTGTTCATCTAGAACGGCTAACGAGCCATTAAAGTCTAGATTGTTCAACGATTTCGGGGGATTACTGCCTATAGTTTATATTGTTATGCACGTACATCTCATTGGAAGAGTCTGCAACTGTTGATTTTTAGTCATCCCAAACTGGTTTTTACCTTGAGCTTGGGTTTTTTTAATACTCTTCACAGAGGGAATAAAAATGTTGTCACGAAATGTGCATTTTCGTTCCCCCAAAATATTGCCATTTATGTATTCTATTAGGGTCTTCAAAGACTAGCCCAGTAGTCAAAAGAAATATATAAAACTGTTTCTGGTTACTGAGCGGTGTGTGATCTGCACAAGCCTACACTTTTTACACACTTAGATTTCTAAATGTTTATCAAAAGTGCACAATACTTCATCAAAAAGAATTCCAAATTTATTAAGGGCAGCTTCTCACAGTGTATTACTTAGTCGGTTGAACCTTAAGTTAGTTGCTTGTTTTATGAACTTTTGGTAAAACGGCTAGCGTATTTTTTACCTGAAAAGTAATTCATGCTAATTATTTTGTCAACATTTCGAATATATTTACGAAAGAGATTTGAAAAAAAGCTATGAGTTTGCATGGTTGATTTATTACCCTAAGCTTTAAAAAGTATGTTTAAAATTTCCCTAGTCTATAAAACTGTTTTAATTGGCTTTAGACAAGTTCATTTTAAGTAAATCAAAGCATATTAAAGAAAAGAATAGTTCTAAGTGCCTAAATTTGTGCAGGGTATTCTGTGGTCATGCTGACCGATTGTTTGTCTGCAATGGGCATATTCGTATTTTTCCACTTAATGTACATAAAAAACCAATTTTGTGTTTTTATTTATCCAACTCCGAAATAGATAATTATTTATTTAACTAATCTGCTTTGTTTTTGACTGCTAGTTTTTGACCGAAAGATGGAAATATCATAACACTGAAAACCTGTATCTGAGATACACTCAAGATAGAAGAAATTGTATATATTTGCCGTTAGAAGAAATTAAGTCTCAGACGATCTGTTCTCGTCTGTCCATATTACCCTTAATGAGGGAATAACTGAATATTTAAATAAAACCCAAATACATCTAGTTAAATATGATTTTAAATAACGAACAGTGGGTATTCTATAAAGATAATCACTAAAAAGTGTATAGTATATCGTATATAGTATATATAGTTTTTTCGATGGGAATAAACTTTGGTTACATTAAGCCAGCGATTCAGATTCCCATCATTAAATTGCAAGTAAATTAACTGAATACTTAGTATGATTAATGTTATGCCAATGAATAAATTAACGAGGGTTTTATAGGGTATCTTAGAGTCTGCTTATCTGGATTGCATGACTCTTACTTGTCATACTTGTCTCACACTACTTTTTGGACTTGTTTTGAGTTAAAGAGAAATCTCAACAAGGCGAATCCGAACAATGCCAGACTTTGTACGCTTGTGTTGATGATCGACCAAATGAAATATAAAAAAAAACAACTACTAAAAAAGCCCCTCAATGCTGAGAACAGATTTTGCTATAAATACGAGACCTGAGTTTTAAAACACTGTGAGTTTCCGGCGATCAACGCGTACGGTTCGGTTTGGTTGTGCATTATTCAAGTTTTCAGTTGAGTTCAAATAATGTCAAAATTATTGCAAATTTGCCTTCTTGCGCTGGCACTTGTTGTCCAGGTAGGTCGATCATTTTTGAATGCTGTGCCATAAATTCTACATCAAGGATAATTTTTCCTTTAAGTGTGCATTCTCGGAGGAACCTGTGGAGGGACTGAACAACCATATTCGCGATCAACTCCACAAGTACCAGAATTTCCTAGCCGCCGATGATGGTTCTCATAAGGATGAGCTCCAGAAACTGATTGGATTTTATGAAACCGCCTTGAAGTCCGACAATTTCGATGAAAAACAGCAGTTGGTCAAGGAAGTGCCCACGAAATTCTCACCTGAATTCGGTGCCTTTGTGCAATCCAAACTGCAGGATGCTCAGCTAACTGAGGACATTACCGCTGCCATTGGTTTCTACAAGAATCTGCCCAAGAGCGATGCCTACAAGGCTGACATTGAGAAGACCGTCGCTGAGCTCGAGGGATACCTTAAACTGACCGATTTCGAGGCTAAGAAAAATAGTTTCCTCAACATTGAGAAGACTTTCAGTGCCGAATTCATTAACTTCCTGAAGATGGACTCTCTGCCCAAGATCAACCACGATCTGAAGAGTGCCCTGGACTTCTTCACCAAAGTCCTGGCCGATCCCGAGGTTAAATTCGCCACCGAAATCAAGGCCCTGAAGGCTCAAGCCGAAGGTGCTCTCGCCGATGGCGTCTCCGTTGAGGCTAAGCAGACAGCTCTGTTCGAGATCACAAATCCCGGAAACCCACCATTGACCGATTTCCTGCAAATGAAATTCGTCGAATCTAATTAATTTATAATTTCATCCCTTTCTCTCAATCACTTTCACGTTTATTCGCATCAATAATTGTAATAAACAAAAAACAAAAACAAAATTTGTTTTATTTCGGGGAACTTTTTTAGAGTTTAGAATCAAATCGTGAATTCAAATTTTTAACTAAACAAGTCACAAATCTCTTTAATTAAAGATCTTAATTGAATTTTAATTACATAGTAATGTTTTTAAATTCTAGTTTATATTATATTACTATCTCAACTATCTATCGTTTATTTATGTTTATTTATTATTTATGATTTACAGTAGCTCAACAACAGGTAAAACATATCCGAGTGACACCTGTGTCGGACTTTCGAAACGCTATCAGGTGTGCAATGATCTAACCTGTCCAACGGAGTCTAAAGATATACGCGCATATCAGTGTGCTGCATACGATAAAGTTGATTTCCAGGGTCAACAGTATAGCTGGGAGCCGTACATAAAAGGTATATAAAAGTTAAGATACTTCAACTACTAGCGATTTATGTTTAAACGATACCAGTAGTAACACTCTTGTTACTGCTGTGGCTATTTACGATGTAAGCTTTTATGATTTATGTTTACACGATGCGAGTAAAGGTATTCACAATATTTATATACGATACTTATTATCGGCTGGTAGTTAGGTATTATTAAGTTATGTTCTAGTATAATATTGCCCACTATTGAAAAAGGGATCTATTGAATACATTTGCTATGAAATGAATAAGTATTTTTACGATATAAGCTATATATTATTACGGTATAGTTTCTTTGGTACTTAAATTAACGATAATGCTTATGAGCACTATACGATATAGGCTTCTTTGTAAACAGCTAAGGTGTGTACGATATAGCTTTTTACGATCTAAGCATTAACGATACGTGATTTCGTTATCAACAATACTTTTTTTCTTGCGATACAAGTATTTACGATATAAGTGTTTACGATATAAGCATACGGTATTTAAGTATTTACGACATGAGTATTAAAAATATATATATGATTTGAAATCTACGATGTAGATTTCTGTGGTGAAAATATGATCTATAAATGCATAAGATATAGTACATAATTTATAGTTATAGTTATAGCTTTCTTCGATGTTAGTGCTTACGACATAAGAATACTAAATTAAGGTACATATGTACGTAGTTAGTTTTTACAACATTAGTATTTACGATATAGTTCATTACGATCTTTGATTTTAGATCAAACACATTTTAAGCAGCAAACACTCAACTTTTCTGTGTACTTGTTTCTCTTTATCAGACGATGCCGAGTGTGAACTAAACTGTAAGCCATTGGGCATGAAATACTTTGCCACACTGAACGATACCGTTATTGATGGAACACCTTGTCAACGTCCGGCGGAATATTATCGGTCCAAGTCCACATATGCGAACCGGGCTATGTGTGTCGACGGCATTTGCAAGGTGAATGTTAATAAATACTAAAATACAAACAATTACGAGAGGTACGCGGTGTACTACCACAACTAGCCAATGATAAAACTCGCTATCAATTTGAAGTATATATATATATGTATGTATATAGATACTACAAAATACATAGTTCCATTAATTAACATCTAGTAGTAGACCCAATTGTATACTCGTTCCATTAGTTTTCAGTAGTATTTTTTTCTCGCATGTAAATGCAAATGAATACAAGATAGTCATTAGTTATTCGTAGTGTTCAGAGACACAAATCACACAAAAAAAAAAAAAAAAAAAAAATCAATCTCAATTACAACAAATTTGTATGTATCTTCAATTTGGCTGTTCTTCATTAAGCTTTGCATACCCTGTAGACTAGTGCAAGTGGGTATACAAGCGCAGCCGAAGTTAGCTAGCTGCGATCTTCAGTTTCTTGGTCTTAAGCTTTTATAGGGTATTCTCCAGTGCATCACTTGCTTTTTTGTGCATATACATTTTGGGTAGTCAACGATTTTTATAGAGCTCTGTTATAGGTGTCTGCATTTGTGTGCGTGTCACCCACATATATAGTCGAATACTCGATACTTACTCTTCTAGGCATCGAGCAAAAACAAGAGTGCCGATTGTGCACACACACATACACGCACACACCACACACTCATACACACGTGCTGAGTTATGAAAACTCTTTAGAAATAAATGGATCGCTTTGCCGAATTTTTAGTAAGCAACGCGAATCGAAGCACGCAACACATGCCTATCCGTTATCCGTATCCGAATTCGAATCGGTATCCGTATTCGTATCTGTATCTCTTGGTTGAATTCGCATCTTAACATAAAATTGAGAGATCAAATTAGTTCAAACTGTTTTTAATGACAATCTTGAAGTTTGGCTAATTTATGCCCAAAAAGGTTTTGGGTACAAACCCTTAATTAAACTGTTGTCGTTCGTTTAAATGCAAAATTCGTGTTCGTGTTTGAAATACTAATTTCTAAATAAATGTGTCTGTGTTTTTGTGAATCAACATAAAGTATTTTAATGCCAAAAACAGTCTAAGTTTGCGTAGTTCATTAAAAATTATTATTTTTTTTTTTGCTGAATTTGCAATTTGTTTTGGCTTTGCAAAACACTTGAGAATTTCACTTGAATGGAAGGCATACATTAGGCCTATACTGTATCCAATAATACTCATATATAAACTTTTGTACTTAGTTGCCTTAATTGTAGAATGTTCCTAATTACATCCATTTGCCACATTCAGTACGAAATCTCGACAAGTTTTTCTGATTTCTGTTCACTGGAAATGCAAAACCTACGTCAGAGAAAATATCATTATAATTTCGTCATGACAAAAGATATTATATTTATATATATGTGAACAGATTCTTGGTTTTATACTTAGTCATTGTTCTTCATCTCTTGATTATTTTTATTTACAAAATACTTGTATGCTTTTAGTTTTATGGCTATTTTAATGAAATTGCTCCACTTGTGTCTCAATGTTTCTAGACCCCAAATGCGATTTCTATATTTTTCAGGCCCCACGCCTACAATACTCCAAAAACTGTTGACAGATTTTTTAATAAATATATTTTCTATTTATACTAAAATAGCTGCATAAACTGTTTGTTTTGGACTTACGAGAGTCGTAAGTGATTACCAGGCTTATCGGCACATGATTTATGACCCTAGCAACGACAGTGTTCAATTGCCTATTAAAGCATTAATCTGTCACTTAAATAATTTGAAAATTTATGAGTAATTTGGTAATGTGTTCTGTTGGCTATAACTTGGTCATTTAGCTGTTATCAGGAATCTCAACTTTGTCAAGAGTTTAGTTTAGATCAGATTGCATTAGCATTTAGCTACTTGAAGCACGGAAGCATACAAATTTATTATGCGCTGGCAAAACTTGAACACCTTGACTCTAACATACCCTGTATTAAGTCAGAGGGGTATAACAATTTGTTCAAATTAAGATTTACTGTTCTTAAGACCGAAAATTGTATCAGTAAAGTCATAAATACTTATATTCTAACACTGAGTATCTGCTAGTCGAATACCTGTAACTTTGCTATTTTCTAGTAGCTTGAATTAAGTGGTAAATAAAGTTGAAATCTGACAGGAACTGACATGCACATATCGCAAGCAACAAAATATACAAATTGGTTGAAGGAAAGACACGACATTGAAATCTCCACAGTCCACAAATGACAGACTTTAGTATACCCTTTGACTTTTTTGTTAAACTTTCCTAATAATTTATGCAAAGAACGCTGTAAAGTATGCTACAAATGAAATTTCAATAATTGCAATCCAACAGTTGGGATTTATTCCTACCAATCCAAATACCCATTGTATTCATTGCATAGAGGGTATAAAAAAGCACTTTAATCTTGCGCTGGTCACGTCGTAAACAACCAAGTGAAATGTGGCCATCGTAAACATGCAAAAAGTGCGTCAAATGCTGCCGGGAGTAGTATTTCTGTGTGCCATTAAAAAGAAGAAACAACAAAAACAAAAATAGTGGAAATTATCTTTCGGTTCGTAATGGTCTTGTACTGCAGACCGATGTTGGTTGGCACAGCACTCAACGATCGGCTATTTACGAGCTTATCACAGACTTGACACATTGCCAATTTGCACTTATCCCGGAAGCGTCTAAAACTCGCGCTTAATTCAAGTTCAAACGGAACATAAAACACAATTTTTGTTTTTTTAATTATTGGTATTTGAATTTAGTGTAGCTTCTGGTCTTTGTTTACATGCTGTATGCAAATATCCGAATCCAACAATAAGTTCAATCAAGCAATAAACAACGAAAAAGATTTAAGAAACAAGATTTAATAGACCACACGATTTAGTAGCATTACAAATCATCTAACATAGTTTTAAACAATCCATTGCGATAATGCCTTGGTTCTGGCATTTGACGTTAACGTGTCTGGTGAGTCAATTCGGTTATTTACATTAGAGTTGGCCGCGTGATTCGATTATTTGCACAAAAGATCCCTTGATTTTTTTTATACAATAATTTGACTTTAAATAAAATAAATACAATAAAATCAAGGGTTATATGGTTACTAATGGGCATATCTATCATATTTATATGCCGCTCCCAAACAGAGTACACTTATTTATTAGGGTAGGAAGGAAGGTTTGGTAGAAGGCACTTCCGACCCCATAAACAACATATATTCTTGATCTGTCTGTCTGCCCATATGAAAACCTAAATCTCAGAGACTAAAATAGCTAGAGCGACCAAAATTTGTGTACCAATTGTGATCAATTTACTTTTTAATATTGCAATTTAATATTTCTTAAAGCAATTAAATTAAATTTAAAATCCGATACTAAAATATTTTTTTAAACATAAGAAATCCCATTTCTTAGGGTTGTACAGGTATGAATAGCATATTGGATTAAAACCAACCAACATTAAATTATCTGTAGTGTATTTTGAATATTTTATTTTAGTCCTAATAGTTTATACTGCGATAGTTATAGCCCAACAATCCGCGGCACTCCCATCTCTAATTTAAATCTATTCTCTGAGTAAAGTGACGAAAGCATTTTTACTTCTTTGACCAGAACCTTCAAAGATGTTCTCATATTTCTTTTTTGAACCACCTTTTTAGGCCGTACTTGGCAGCGGCTCGATAAAGGGTTTGTATGCGAACAGCGGTTCTGTCAGTTGCGGTGGTTTGCTCTGTCGTCCAGTTACTGGAATCTTTACACGGGATCCACTGCCGGAGGATGCGTACGTCCATGTGGCCACAATACCCGCTGGTGCATCCAATATTTCCATAACCGAACTGAAAAATAGTGCAAATTTACTTGGTAAGCTACACATGATTTGGGTAGTGCTTTAATCACTAGAATGAAAACTCTGATTTTGGGTTGAAAATTTACTTTTTAATAACCAATCCACTTTCTCTAATTTTAGTACTTCGCACAAGCGAACAGAAAAGCATTTTTAATGGAGAAAACGAAATATCGGACAGTGGTTCATATGAGGCCGTGGGCACTACTTTCGACTATCACCGCATCGATGGAGTGCAGCATGGAGAGGGTGTCACCGAGTGGATTACAAGCACTGGACCCATAAAGGACGCCATAGAGCTTTTGGTAAATACATTCCCATTCAGTTTTTTTAAGATCTAAACTTAAATCTGAATATTTTCAATCCAGGTGTACAGTAATATACTCAATCCGGGGATTAAGTACGAGTATTTGCTGCCGATAGTATCGGACTCGGAGGAAAATGAGCTGTCGCTGGAGAGCAGTGATGGCTTTCTGCGATCGGGTGCGGGCAGCGAGGACGGTAGCTCTGGCAGCAGCATTCGTTCCGGCCGCAGGCGTAAGTTCAACTGGAAGGTGGTTGGCTTCAGTTCCTGCACTAAGTCCTGTGGCGGTGGCACACAGTCCCCCATTGTGCGCTGTGCCCGCGAGAACCCAGTGCGATATTATTCACAGCGTCGCTGCAGTCACTCGGAGAAACCGGTTTTGAATGAGAACCTGCTGCACTGCAATACTCAGCCCTGCCCAGCCTACTGGCGGCAAGAGGAGTGGGGCGAGTGCCGTTGTCAGCACGGGGAAGCAGTGCGTCGCCGCGAACTCAACTGTGTCCAAGAACTGGCCTCTGGCATTGTGATTCATGTCGATAAGGCTGCTTGCATGGAGGAGCAACCTCCTAGCGAGAAGCAGTGCGAGTGTCCCAAGGGACGACGTCGTAATTCCGCTCGTTATCGAATGCATTTGCACTCGGATTTGACAAATGGAACACACAACGCTCGCAATCGGGCTCAAAAGAAGGTGGGCGATGCCGTATGGTTGATGTCCGAGTGGAATCAATATTGTTCCACATCGTGTGGTCCCGGCATTCAGTATCGCACCATTTTCTGTGATCGTCCCAAGACAAAAGCTGAGCGCTGTGAGCCGCGTGACATACCCGAGAATCGACGACCCTGTAAACAGACGGCCTGTGAAGTGGGTGACTGGTTCACTGGTCCCTGGTCGCCCTGTAGTGGTGATTGCTTCAATCTAACCCGTAGTCGTACTGTTCTCTGCATCAAGAATCAACTGATTACCGAGGATGAGGAGTGCAAAGCGGATTTGAAGCCTCAACTGTCGGAGAATTGCTCGCATGAAGAGATTGCCTACTGTGCTCCTCGCTGGCATTACTCGGAGTGGTCCGAGGTAAGTTTGGATCTAATGAAACATTTCCCTTTCGTTACTTAATTTAATCTGCTTACTGTTTTTTACAGTGTACCAAATCATGTGATGGTGGCACTCAGCGTCGTACGGTCAAGTGTCTGGAGTACGACGAGAAGCTGAATGCTCTGAGGGATTCCAATAAGTGTAGATACGCTCTAAGGGAACCAATCTATCGAAACTGCAACACCCAGAAGTGCGAAGGTAATACTCTAGTATAAATTGCTGACAGTCATGGATAAAAGTATTGACAAACGTTAAGTGTTAGAATGTTGGAGTTATGCTAGGATATTCTTTTATAAATCTGAAATAACACAGAACATACTTATATTTATGATTAAATTAGTAAGCTAATGTTACATTTATACAAATATTAAATTTTAAAATTAAATGACTAAATATACTAAAGCGTAACATTTAAGGAACTTAAATAATTGGATAAAAAAATAGGATTTATTTAAAAGAATTTAAATTAAAAAATTCAATTAAAATGGAAATATAGATTAGATTTTAAAATTTATAATTTTCTGACGAATGTGTCTTTTCTATCCAGATCTAACAAACGAACTGCTCCAAAACGATGAGGCGGTGGAATGCTCGGATCATTTCACCAACTGCAAATGGGCAGTACAAGCGAAGCTCTGCAGCTACGATTATTATCGGGAGAATTGCTGTGTTTCCTGCACCAAACGCTAAGAAATCGAATCAAGAAATTTTTGGGAAAGCTCTGCTTTATTTGTAACAAGGAATATGAAGAATGAAGTTAAAAAGAAAAAGATAGAAACGAAATCAGTGATCTTAAAGCAAATTCTTACATTTATGCATTAAATGTTCATTAGTACATACACACATACATACATACATATGCATATATCCATATATTAAGCATTAATATCTTTTACCTAGCTGCAAATTCTCAGTGTGGATTCCAATCTTAACATACGAGCGCATTTACAATTAAATACATAAATTAATACATACATTTTAAGAACACAGAAAATACATACGTAAAAAATTAATAAAAAACCATAAATAATAAATAAAACTAAAAAACAAATGTACTAAAAATATCTCACATATGATAAATGTTAAACCCGATGTTGTTTGAAGTGCCACAATCAAAGATATTATACAATTTTCACCTAACGTTATAATAAATTTTCTACTTAAAACTTGGAGCTTATAGATTTTTACTTCAGAATTATAGAGCATAAATATGCACAACTCTTGCAAATTTAATCCCAAAAGTAAACACTGTGCTGCCTGGTTCAATAAGGTGTGCACTCAGTGTCGGGAAAACTTTCCAGGCAAAAGATTGGATCAAAATCCAGAACAGTTGCAAATATCGGCAGATGGTCTTATAACTGCTGAAGAATGTTACAGCTCTTTAAAAAATGATGAATCTGATATGGCTAAAGATTTTCGTCCAGAAGATATCTGGTGGAAAGTGCCGATGGTTTTGCTCATTTGTGGTTCCATTCTCATAATATTAATTTTGTTCTGTTTTATATGCCAGAGATTTTTGTTCACTCTCCAAGAGAATGTTGCAGCTCCAGCTGTTGATGTCGATGTTTGTGAAAGGAGCGGGAGTTCAAAGCGTCGCAGTCGAGATTATGATTATGAATCAACGGATCAAAGAAGCAGCTCAATGTACATAGCGAGACCTTACAAACCCCAGAGAGTACCGTTTAATACTTGTAAAAACTGTGGCTAAAGCAACTGTGCAAAATGTTTTACTTTCTTATCTACTAAAGAGAAATAAATCAACAAACTGTTGCGCTTAAATCATGTCGCCTTTTTCTTTGCTGTTTCAAAAGAGAAATTCAAGTTCTAAACCATTTGTTTTTGCACTTGTATATGTGAGTATTCTATATCAGCTGAGAGCGCAAGCCGGTATTCTTAAAGAGCACTCTACAAAGAGAGAGAGTGTGTCATGCAAAGGGCATGCGACTGCAACAAGAAGATTGCTTGTATAAACAAAACGAAGTGTAGCTAGTGACGTAATTAACAGCTCTTGTTAATTAAACCAAGATTCCTAATTTAAATTTGTGTTTTATTATAAAACAGTAACTGAATTTAATTATTTGGAAATTATAATTTGGAAAGTATAATTTCAATAAATAACTGTGCTTGTCTATAAGAGCTAATTTGTGACGTCACTTGCACATCACAGATCAGTGGAAATAAGCAACCTGCACATGTTATTTATTTTGCTCTGGTGCGACTCAGTAGCTGCCGCGCTCAAGCCCTCATGCCGACATCGGGAGTACGCTCTGAATTCTCATTGTGTACGGTTGTGACTGCCGTCGACAGACTACAGCTCAGTACACAAAAAATTCAGTTTATCTAAGCTAATTTAACTAAAATATTTTAATTTTTCTCTTATCGTAATTCAAGTACAGTAGTATACGCCTATAAAAGCAAAGAACTTCGACTTTAACGCACTTTAACGTTGCAATGTCGAAGAAAATTGGCATTTTGGTGGCATTATTTTTAATGCTCGGCTTTGCCCTAGATGAGGTGGAGCCAAGAAACATTGGAGGTACACCGCAACCAAATGAAGGACCACAATGCGGTTATCCGGTAAGTTATTAAAATAAGAACAAAATTTGCACAACGAAAAGATTGTAGCGTAAGGCACTGTAATTTTCAATGCACTTACAAACAAACATGTACATTAAACGCCGCGCGCCGTCCAAGCCAGCCCACATACACCGAACACACACATACACATGTACTATGCATGTGTATGTAGAAGCGCTTGATTGCTTACACCTCTGACTCTGCTGATTTTTCCTTATCAGCAATATTTATTATAAGAGAACATAGAACAAATTTAACGAGCTCTGCGCTTTATTTGTTTTGATCGACACTCTGTTCATAAATATATACAAAAGTATATAAATTTATTTGTATTGTTTATAGGGTATTCTTTATTAGAAGTATTAGTTTACGCCGGCACTTTATAATTATTCTGTAGCACAGCAAAAGAACAAATGTGACATATAAATTATATTAATGGGTTATTAATAAAATTATAACGGTAGCTAATTTGTCACTACGTTTGAAAAAAATATATTTATACCCATATGGGTCTAATTTACAAAAACAATCAATTTTAGGTTAATTTACCCAGATTTAGAGTTTGGTACAAAAAGGTAAAACAAACTTAAAGATAATAGATTACCATATAAAAAACGTTCTATAAATATTTAATTATTTAATATAAAAAATAAATGTTTTACAGAGTTGCCATCCAACCAAGCCGAACATGCTGAATGTCCACCTCGTAGCTCATACCCATGACGACGTTGGTTGGCTTAAAACAGTCGATCAATATTATTATGGAAGTCAGACTCTGATTCAGAAGGCTGGTGTACAGTATATAATTGATTCGGTAGTGGAATCTTTATTAAAGGATCCTATGAAGCGATTCATTTACGTGGAGTCGGCATTCTTCTTTAAGTGGTGGAAGGAACAGACAAAGGAGAAACAGGATCAGGTTAAAATGCTGGTGAATGAGGGTCGACTGGAGTTTATCGGTGGTGCCTGGAGCATGAACGATGAGGCAACTACTCATTATCAAAGCGTTATTGATCAATTTGCCTGGGGACTAAGGTAATGACTAAAGTTTAAATTTTTACAACTGCAAATTAAATATTTTATTCATAGGCGTTTGAATGATACTTTTGGAGAATGTGGTAGACCAAGAATTGGCTGGCAAATCGATCCATTTGGACACTCACGGGAGATGGCTTCCATGTTTGCGCAAATGGGTTTCGATGGCCTCTTCTTTGGTCGCTTGGACTATCAGGACAAGGACGAGCGTTTAATGACCCAAAAGGCCGAAATGATATGGCGTGGCTCGGCTAATTTGGGTAACTCCAACTATTTGTTATCCTTAACTCCTTGTTAGTATACTCTCTTTTTGTACAGGTGAAAAATCAGACTTATTTACTGGAGCTTTGTTCAACCAATATCAAGCACCAAGTGGGTTCTGCTTCGACATTCTGTGCGCCGATGAACCCATTATAGATGGCAAACATAGTCCCGATAATAATGTGAAGCAGAAGGTAGTAAAAACTAGTAGCATGCCAATCTTTTCGGTTATCCTTTCCTTTGTTTCCTTTCACTTGTTTTGTCTTAACCCAAATTTCATTCCGAAAACTTCATCAGGTTGATAAATTTTTGGATTACGTAAAGACACAAAGCACCTATTACCGTACGAATAATATAATCATCACAATGGGTGGCGATTTCACATATCAAGCCGCTCAAGTTTATTACAAGAATCTCGACAAACTTATACGGTAAATGCTACAACAAAATATTTCTCCATTGGCAAATTTCACTTAACGAAAGCCTCTTGACTCATTTGATTGTGTTTGGCCCATAAATTCAGTTGACATAGTGTTAAGTTTTAAAGAAACTTATATATATACTTGATTCTGTTGCATAGGTCGATGCATTCTTTAAGTTTGTCACACAAATGGCGAAAGGTTATCGAACACAAAACTTGTTAATAACAATGGGTGAGGATTTCCATTACCAGAATGCTGATATGTGGTATAAAAATCTGGACAAACTGATCAAGTGAGTAGGCAGCAGAGGCTTTCCTTAATGCAGTAAGCGCCACAGTTTGTAAAGGAGAAGAGTGACAAGGAGAGAGAGAAAAGAATCCATTAAAACTCCGTCTCTTTCCAACTTTAGATATGCCAATGAGCGACAAGCAAATAACTCGAACATAAACCTGTTGTATTCGACACCGTCGTGTTATTTGAAGTCCCTGCACGATGCTGGCATCACTTGGCCCACAAAGACCGACGACTTCTTTCCCTATGCCTCCGATCCACATGCCTATTGGACCGGTTACTTCACCTCGCGTCCCACTTTGAAGCGTTACGAGCGGGATGGCAATCATTTCCTGCAGGTCTGCAAGCAACTAAGTGCTCTGGCACCAAATCGAACGGTTTACTTCGATCCCCATTTGACTTTTCTGCGTGAGACAATGGGCATTATGCAGCATCATGATGCGGTTACGGGCACGGAGAAACAAAAGGTTGCTCTGGATTATGCCAAACGCTTGGAAGTGGGCATTCGTGCTTGCTCCACCAACGTTCGGTTCGTCCTCAATCAGTTGTCTTCGAAGCAATCGTCTACAGCATCGAATACCAGTCATCCTTTTGAATTGAAAACTTGCTCCATGCTGAATATCACCAGTTGTAGCATTTCGGAATCCAATAATCGATTTGCCGTAACGCTCTTTAATCCTCTGGCCCATGTAGCCAATGAGTATGTGAGAATTCCCGTAGTGCACTACAAATACAAAGTCATAGATCACACAGGTGGGCAAAGAAGTTATGAGAGATTGATCTTTATAATAGCTTACGTTTTCTTCAGGTAAAAGTTTGCCCATCCAAGTGGTACCCATACCGTTGGCAGTGTCCAACATCAAGCAGAGGAACTCAACGGCTAACTATGAGCTAGTTTTCTTGGCCTCCGATTTACCAGCCGTCGGCTACCAGACCTATTATATAGAGAGATCCGACAGTGGACCGAATCGCTTGAAGCCCGAAGCAGCACCAAGTCCGTCTACAAGCTATACGACTATTGGCAATAAGAAGCTGAAGCTGATCTTCGATTCAAATGGTTTCCTTTCGCAAGTTATAACCGATGGCATGACTAGAATGATTACTCAGGAGTTCCTCTACTACGAGGGCGCAATTGGGGATAACAAGGAATTCCGCAATCGTTCTTCGGGTGCCTACATTTTCCGGCCCAAGGCAAACAAATTGAATTTTATCACCGATCATGTGTCCATATCGGTGTACAAGGGTCCACTGGTGCAGGAGGTGCATCAGCGGTTCAACGAATGGATTAGCCAAGTGGTACGCGTCTACAAAGAGAGCGATCATGCTGAATTTGAGTGGTTGGTGGGTCCCATTCCCATTGAGGATAATATTGGCAAGGAAGTCATTACGCGCTTCAAGTCGGACATCGAATCCAATGGTATTTTCTATACCGATTCCAATGGTAAGACTGAGCATCACTAATCTTTGGAGCTATCTTAAACCATTTTCTTTGTGGATTCAGGTCGCGAAATGATTAAGCGTCAACGAAATCATCGGGAGACCTGGAAGCTTAAGCTGTATGAGAGCGTTGCCGGCAATTATTATCCAGTTACCACAAAAATCGCTTTGGAGGACTCTGACGCCCGTTTAGCTATTCTAACCGATCGAGCTCAGGGTGGCAGTTCTCTGCAGGATGGTTCCTTGGAGTTGATGATCCATCGTCGCTTGCTTCATGACGATGCCTTCGGTGTGGGCGAAGCTCTGAACGAAACCGAATATGGATTGGGTTTGATTGCTCGCGGTAAGCACCATCTCTTTGTGGGTCAATCCCAGCGACGTCCGGACATCTCCTTAAAGGCGCTGGAGCGCTTGGCACAACTGCAGACCTTGCTGCCCACTTGGAAGTTCTTCAGCGGAATGAAAAGCTTTAGCGACCAGCAATGGTTAACTGGCTTTACAAACAGCGTATGTATACCCTGTAATTTTTAGGTAAAGAATCGGTTAATTTATGTTGTTTGCAGTACACTGGAATATCGCAAAAACTACCAAAATACATACATCTGCTTACCTTGGAACCGTGGCATGACAAGGAACTGCTTGTGCGATTTGAGCACATACTGGAGAAGGATGACGATGCTCAAGACTCCAAATACGTTCAGTTTAATGTCAGAGACATTCTTAATGGCTTTAAGATCGTGAACATGCGTGAAACAACGCTGGATGGAAATGCCTGGTTGGATGAACATCGTCGCATGGAGTTCGTACCAGATCCCGAAGATGACAGCTACAATAGCTATGGCCACTTCTCAAGGTCCGCCAAGAGCGTGCATCTACTCGACGCCTCCAAACCCATGCTAGAAGTCAAGTACTCTAAGGAAGCCTTGCCAGCGGGACAATTGGGTGCTGAAAGCAATAGGATTAAACGTAGTGCTAGCCATGGTCACTTCACTATGCATAGAAAACGGTCTAGACAAAGCGAAACTGAGGGAAAAGACGGCACTACGGAAACTCCAATCCCAAGTGCCCATGATCAGTTCCTTATCGAGCTGAGCCCCATGGAAATTCGCACTTTTGTCGTCTATCTTGAGTAGTAACTAAAAGTTAAATGTCATACAATGTCTAATAAATGTTTTATCTTTGACAATAATCAATAAATATCCTTATAAACAAGTTATATACTTTTCATCAATATAATTATTAAAACATCTGTTATAACAATTGTTAACTGCGTTGAGCAAACAGGTACTTGCATATTAAACTATTATATAGATAATTATATACAAGAATTTGTGCATTCAACAGTTTTTCTTCCTCAAGTTAAGCTGCCAATTGGATTGGTCCATGGTTGCCCAACTCGGCAGTTCTGTCGTATACTCCCAGCCAATACCCTACAAATAATAAATAATTTACATAAGCAATAAGTTTAGAATATTCGGAACCCACTCTGTATTTCCATGCATGCAAATACATAACAAGATCCGCTGTATTTGGGTCACGATAGTTCATTTTGCATTCCAGACAGTGGGGATCTGTGGTTAATTTGCTGGGATCAAAGCCGGTATCGGGAGATTCATAGCCAGTTTGAACAGCAACAGTATTCTGAAAAACATAAATTATTTAAATATAAATAGTTTAAGTATATTTTGTATAGTGTTTACTATTTTTACCGTAGGTTCTGGACTCGACTTGGCAGTATTTATATGTGTAACCGAACTATCTGGAGTGATATCAACTGTATTCTTGGGTAACACCGCTGAATCGCTATCAACGCCCAACCAATTTTCAGCATTGTGTATGGAAATCAGATCATTTATCAATTGCTCGTCAGTTTTTCCTCCAATATCTCCACCGCGACCCTTTAGAGGACCAAACACCTCGTGATTGTACAAGGGATCGTTAACAATTGGATAGCCTAAAGAAGAAAATCATTTACTAAGTAGTAGAATTAATATGTACAATAAACACTTACCGAGATATTGTAAATGAACTCGGATTTGATGCATTCGACCAGTCAAAGGTTTGCACTGCACAATACTATAATCGCCAATTTGTGATATCTTCTTAAAGGTTGTGGCACAGTCTTTACCCTTTGGGGATACCTTGCAAACACCAATCTTATAGCTGACGACTTCAATCGGCTCATTGCACTCAATGGAACCACTGAAATCAAGTTGGTAAGGTAAGTACTCTATATGATTGGGATTGGAATTTAAATATTGTAATTACTCGGGGAAATTGCCTTCCACACAGCAGACGTATTCCTTTTGGACTTGTCTGTTTCGGATTTGTTGTTCCATTTCACGAGCCTTTGCTGCAGTGCGTCCAAATAATAAAAGACCAGAAGTCAAGCGATCCAATCGATGAATGGTACGCAAATTCTTCAAATTAAATTCTTTGGCGAGTATAAAAACCATCGTATTGTGTCTATATCGACCACAGGGATGCACCTACAATATAAACAGATATTAAATTATAATTTCTAAGACATGGACTAGAAATCAATTAAGCAACTTACAGGTATTGAAGCTGGTTTATTGACAACAAGTATGTCCTCGTCCATGTGTAAAATCTGAATGGGCTGCGCTGTAACTGGAACTTCGTGTCTGCAGAAAGTGTTTAAATATTATTAACTAACAAAATAAAAAACTATTGTATATATTTAACTTACCTATGCACTGTGTTGGCTAACAGATCGTTGTGTTTCAGCCTGTAGTCAATGGGAACCTTTTCATTGTTCACCTGCAGTGTACCAGCCTCGATGCTCCGTTTGTATTCCTCTGCAGGATGTGCACGAAACTCGCGTGAGAATACATCCAGAATTTTCTCCCCCACCCAGCGACCCTTTGTAAAGGTGGTGAAGGTAAAAAAATAAGGATAAACCTTTCGCAAACCTTTAGTTGCGTTTAACTATGAATTTCTACAATAATATTTTAATATTCTTACCATTATCCGTATAATAGGAGGTCTCCTCAAATCGCTCCTCACTGAAACCCGGACGCGTTGCTTTTAAATCTTTTGTTTCCAATTTGGGTTTTTTTGCATCAACCGCTTCACTTGCTGGGAAAGCCTTTCGCTTTTCCGGCACTTTCAAAGGGGATTCCTCGGCAATCGTAGCCAACTGCAAATGAGAACAAAAAAAAGGTAAATTAACATTTTTAAGCTCTTATCAAAATGTGAGGTTCAAGGAACTTGGTAGCAACAAACTGACATACTCGGAGAACTAAGGATAATAAGAAGAAAAGGGGAGGGAGTAAGAGTGTAGTAGGTAACAAAAAAGATGGAAAGGAAAGTCGTAGAACTGCAGGAAAAGTAATAGACGGTTGTAACAAACCCAAATTGTCATCATAAAACAGTGGTCCGCATTCGTATCTTAGAGGAAGGCGGACACAAACATGTTTGCACACCACAGTGAGTACCCAAAGGAATGGCCCCAAGCATTCTTACGGGCAATACTACGAGCAGTGTGAGGGAAACTAGGAGAACTGCATTCAAAACAAAGAAGAACAAGCTTGAATAATAAAAGTGTGCTGGCTTCAAGAAAAAGAAACTTAAAATAAAAAATAAAGCACCAATACATTCACAGATTTGACATCCTCTATTTTAATGTGTAGAGCAGACACATTCCACTGCCCATTCAAGATATATGTTTCTACATGTACGTATACTTATTGTGGCAACTTTAAATGCAAGTGACACAATAGGCGCATAATGGAAGACAAAAAACATTTGGAGCAATTTACTTTTTGAAGGAGCAGAGCGATACCCACTTAAACAACCTGCACGAGACACTGTTCCTTATTCCTTATTCCCTGTGCCTTGTTCCTGGCCACCACTGATAATTGCGGAAGCGCCAGGTTGCGCCAACCTGACAAGGAGCAGGAGCCGGAGCAGCTCGTCAGCAAACAAGCACCAACTACACAGAAGAACGCTTAACCTTTGCAAAAGCGGCAAGACGGGGAAAATACCCTGTATAGAGTCTACAGAGAAATTCGTTAGTCGTCTGTGTCTTAAGGTTAGGGCTCTTTTTGGTGTCAGCCTATCCCAGTAACAACATTTACTAATGTTGTTCGCCCCTTGCAATTTTAATTATATTCCTATCATTTTTTATTATTTTTATTATAACAGTTATCTCTCTGCTCTAAACACCATATTCACCTAAGATACACGCATACCCCATTTGTGTCTATTTTATTTATGCTGGGTATACGAAGAGGCGACAAAAAGCACCCTTCAAATGTGCAGAAAGGAAAAGCAAAATGAGAAATAATTATGCCAAATCCGCGCTTAAAATATGAAGGTAAACGAGACGTCCAACTCAAAAAGCCATAAGCTTTCGCGGTCCCTCTCTCTCTCTGCCTCCGATTCTCTCTGTCTCTGCCTCTTTCTACTTGTCTCTAGTCAACGTAAAAGGTAAAAACAAACAAACATACTTAGACTACTAAACTCCTTGTTGCGGTTGACAAATGAGTATGAGTTTATTTAGTAGCGGTTAACATAAAGCTACGTGCTTAGTCCTCACAAGGATATAGATATTCTGGCTGCGTGACAAACGACGGCTACAAACAACAACCATCTGACCAGGCAAATAAAAACCTAACCGCGAATCTCTAAACTTTTAAATGCCTCATCTCAAATTCAACGAATACAATTCAGGTACAAAGATACACAGCTACATAAATGGCTCACTACTAAAACATTTCCTGTTTTGGAAACAACCGGAAACGGGTGTCATAATGCATAACATATTGAACCGATTTTGAGTGATACAAAAATATATATAGCAAATCGGAAAAGCGGCTTTTAAATTTAAATGAAACAAATATTCCGTCTAAAAATATTCAGATACAAAAACTGAATATACTATATGGAAGGTAAGGTAAGATAGTGTAATGTTTTGGCATAGAATTTAAGAGTCTACAAAATAAATACAAAAAATTATAGGCCATAAACAAATCATTACTTACTGCAAACTAAGGAGAGTCCATAATTTTAACAGAAAAATTAAAAAAATAAAACTTATTGAAAATGTTTTTAATTAACCATTAAACTAATGTGCCATTTTAAATGCATGTATAGGGCATCAGCTAATCTATTCTATAAATCAGAAAAACTAGAATAAAAGAAATTGTAATTAGTTTTCCTTTTCATACTCGAACAAAAGCGCTGAGAGCTTTTCAGGACAGGGAAATTAAACTATTATTTCATTGATTGATAGGATTTATAGTTATCTATAAACATAATCTATAGCAAAAAGGGGAGCTAATAAAGAAAGCCAGAATAAAGAATGGAATACAATAAATAGAAAGCAATGTAACAGTCAATAAACATAAACAATTTCTACTATTAAAATATATTTAAATTTAATAAATTTAAGATGCCTTATACTTTGAACAAACAAATATAAAGTCCTATATTAAAATTCCCAAATTAAAATTAGTCTAGAAACTTACTTGACTACCGGATGCTTCATTAGCTTCATAGGTCCACAAACAGTTTGGGGACTTTGTCTGCTCCGATTTGCCTTTAACGGCGCTTGTCTCTGCCGCAGCTGCAGTCTCTGCCTCAGTCACTGTCGGTGTCGCCGTCTCAGCTGAGTCGCCGCCGCCGGCATTTGTGCTGTTGATTTCGGCACGGAAGAGAAAAATGTTTTCTATGTCCACTGAGTCGTCGCCGTGCTGAGTTTGCACATGGCGCAGAGCCTTGGGTAATGTCATATTTGGCCAACACAAAGAGTATTTATTAGGGCCCTTAACTTTGATTTGCGCGTTTACCAAGCGTCTCGCAATATAACAATTAAACCACTGCAAAACAAAAACAAAAACCATCAACACGTGTGTGCGCCACAGCAAACAAAACGATTTAATGAACGCAATGACTAAAGATAGTTTATGTTTTAGGCACTACAAACTATGGTAACACTTGCCAGTCGTAATGTATTCTCAGCAAACCGCAAATACTTCATAGAGTACAATAATTTGATTTTATTATTATTTTAATGCACGCACTTCACGCGATTTCGTCAACATTGGTTCGATTACTCAAGATGAACGCGACATGCAATCGAACTAATCGAACAAAAGTAATCGGTTCATTTGATCAGGCGGCTCAATTCAAATACCATGTAAACAAAAAACATGTGTTGGGTATATTAAAACGTCACTCAGTTAAACTGCAATGAAAAAAAAAACTAAAACTTTATTTTATTTTACCTTGGTTGTTTAAGTGAGCAATTTTGAGTTAATTTAGTGTTAGACAATGCTATGGGAATTTATTTATGTCATTACTGCTGAGCTAACAATGAAATGGAAGTTGAAGACAACGTTCAGCAATCAATTAGATGATTCACCAATTGGGTCAAACACATACAGAATTTGTTTCTAACTTTTGTATACATATTTTGTGATCATAGGGAATGCAAAAGAAAGCTTTCATTTTAGCGTTTCTTTTTAGAGCAGCAAAAAGGTTAAACAAATATGAGTTCAAAGCATGCCACGAAAGCAAAAATGCACATGCAATTTGATTTTGGAATAGATAAAGAATTTTTAGTTTATTAAAGTGACCGACAGAAAAAAGTAGCACACACATACATCCAACAATTTTAAATAAACTCAAATAATCAATCAATCACTTTTGATTGTATGCATTTAAATATTAAGTTCTTAATCTAAAACTATCAATCAACAAAGACAATCGGCCACTTTTTCTCTCAATCATCTAAAACTATTATAAAAGTGTTATACTATCCAGTATTATACAGTGTATGTAAAAAGGTCTGTTAAGCTGCTGTTATGTTAGTTGCACCTGATTTGTAAACATTATTTCAAAATCTAAAGCAATAAAATGAATTTTCATTATGTGAAACACACCTTGAATATAATATGTACATATGTTTGTGGATTTGTAGGTTGTATATAGGATTCCGCACACTATATTGTTTGTAAACACGCAGTTGTTGCTGGGTAGGTTTTACAGTTTGTATAATTTTTGATGAGGAATCGTGATGTCGTCATTTCTAACTTTTTTTGTCCAGGCGAAAAGTCAATTTAGAACTACACACATACACTCACACACAGACACAAGCGTACAAAAAAAGAAAATATAATGTAATCGGTGAGTGCGCACACACCTACAAAATATCGTGCTGATTTAATCACTTTCTTCGTTGCCACCAAGCAGCAGAAAATGCCAACTTTTACTCTCATACACACGCACACCACACACACACCCGCGCACACCCACACTACCGCATACCCCAGACTTTTGGGTTAGCCAAGACCAAGAGCCTTATGGCCACTGGCCATTAAATGTTGCCCTAAATAAGGGGCAAGCCTTTTTTTATTTTCATTTTCATTTATTTTTTTTTTGGTCGCCTTAACTTGAGTTGTGGGTTTACAGAAGGATGTTGTAGTTTCGTGACCGAGTGCTTTTCAAGGAGAACGTTCTTTCAGCAGAGTCGCAGAGAGGAGTTGTGGGGTTTAAAAAAAAGAGAGAGAGCGGCAAGAGCAAAGAGAGCGTGAGCGCAGAAGAGCAAGAGTGGGAGAGCAGGTGTGCTAAACTAGTCACGCAGTCGGACATGCAATGGTCGCGCTCTTTTACTCCTAGTACACCAAGAAAAATAAGAGTAACACTGAATATTTAAGCTTAATTTTTGGATTCTAAAGTAAGGACTGGGCACATGTTTATTTCATAAGCAAAGTTGCGTTAAGGTGATAAGACAAATCAAAATAATTTATTTGAAGGATACATAAGTATTTTAAAAGACGGTGTTGAAAAAAAATCGTATTTAAATTAAGTAATTCGTTTTCTTCTTAAATAAATAAATACTTTTTAATCGAATAAATAACGACTGAAATTTTCTCTCAGTGTTGAAACTACGCTATATTTTAGGCTTGATTCCAGGAGACATTTTCTATGTCCCCCTTCCCCCTGTCGCCCTACCACTTACCGCCCACCACACCTAAGCCACGCACCGACCTGTGGGTTACGTCAGAGCATTACGAAAATTAATATTCCCAAGTTATGAAGTAATCAAAACGTTAACAACAAGTTTAAACTGACGACGAACCAATAACACACTAAATTACAATCATTCAAGGCGAACATGAATTTAGATTTTTATGCAGAACTTTAAGCCGTTCAATCGAAAGGGAATCAAAAACAAAATAACATAAAAAAGATACATTTTTCAATGTCAACCTTAACGAAGGTCAGAGTCTCACAGCGCAGTGACCTAAACGTCGCGAAGCTTTACGAAATATATGTATGTATGCATAGTATAACTGCTAGTCAGTGAAATAATTGCAATATAATTACCCAGACGAATGTAGGTCAACATAAAGCAACTTGGACTCGCGCTCGGCGCTACACATACATAAATAATTCGCTTACTAACGTCCACATTTGCCTGGACACATTCGCATGGGGGTATGTGTGTATGTTAGCATGTGTGTTAATATGTATACTTGTAGTAGCCCCGCATGGGCTTCACTAAAAATTGAAAAACGTTCAAAAGTTCATAGACAACTTTGAACTTACGCAGGAAACACCAAAACAAAGCAGTGTAAAAAGACCCAACATTGTAAATTTACTCAAACCGATACGAAAGTATATAAATTTGGTATAACTTTCTCTGTTCGTACCTAAAACTTATATGATTTATTTAATTATTAGGAAACTAATGAGACAGAGCTCAGAGATCTTAAATACTTATTGCGATACTACAACTTTGTTATGATTATTTTTAATCCTTTAGGGTAAGATTTTCAGATATACAACAGTAAGAAACTCTTAATTAAGGCACAATCTCCAGTTCGCATATAAAAATATTTTTTTCTTGATCACCGGGCTTGTACAGTGCTGAAAGTTCAATAGTCTTGTATTGGATTAAACAAATTATTATATATTTATTCACCCTTTTTATAAATACAAATTATCCAGCACACAATCCCAATCCTGAACACAATCAAATCACATTCAGCGCAGTAATTTCTTAATTAGTAAAAATATTGTTATTTTTTCTGTTTCTTTTGTTATATATATTAGTTATACATTTATTTTTCTCCGTGTACGAATATCGCATTTTCAGCCTATCATTATGCAATGTTAACCGATTCCAATAATTTGCATATTGATCGTTCCATAATTTGTTGAATATTAGTTTAGATGCGATACTGCGACATTAAATAAGCGTAAAGAGCACATAATATATTCAAAATAAATATGTATAAACTTATATATTATACGGACTATAGCTAAATAGTATGTTATGTAGTAAGAATATCTAAACATCTTGTAGAATCCCGCACATTCAGATGATTCTCGCCCTGTTCAACTAAATCTTGAGGAATTTAATTTTTGTTGGGCCTACGCCAAGAATATTCTTTTGTTTAACGTAACAATATGAAAGTTTCATCAAAATGAAACATTGATATGTATGTGTCGCACACATATACACATACAAATATATATCTACATATATATATCTATAAGTAAATGCTTTATAGCACGTGTACTTATGTATATAGGTATTATGTGGAACGAATGTGTCAAACTGAAGAAACCTAAAGCAACAACAATTAGTAAGGAACTTATTTATGGGATTAGGCTGGGAATTTATTATAATAAATTTATATATGTATTTATACACTTTATGCTTTGTCACTGAACACCAAACAAACAAAGAATTTCAAATAAAAAGTTCTTGGGCATTAAACAAGAACATTTTTTAAGTCAAATTTTATGCCTTTTCGTATAATTTTACAAACGCATGGTTTAGCATTAAATACTATTTATTAGTCATATAATTTTCCTTGAAAATGTATAGCATGTGTTTGTATTTTGTGATACACTCAAACATAGAAGGACAATGTGCAAAAATTTTAAAAACTACAAATTTTATGCCGAAATTAAAAAAAACACACGCAAATTCTTATATAAATATATATTTTGTAGTCAACTAACATAAATATTTATTCAAGATTAAAACTAAAAACCAATTTTATGGTCTTGTAAAAGAACAAAGAAATAGAACAAATATCACTGATGATCCTACATACGTCATAACTTTATTATTCACTTGCAGAATCTCTTTATGCACCACATTTCTCTTAAAATAACGATCATTTTAACGGCACAAAAGAGTCTCTGTTCAATGGTGGTACAAGTTTTCTTTATCAATAACGCGAAGCCATTAATATCATAATCAAAATAAACGTATTAGCATACTTATAAATTCGAAGAGAGCAATATAAGAGTTTAAGCTTAACAGCGCGTTGCGCTCAGCTGTTATACTATGCAACTTATACACAACCGATAACATGCTGCTCAATTGTTGTTGCTTGTCTCTAGTGGTAGTAGTAGTAGTAGTCGTCGTAGTAGCAGTGGTTGTAGCAGAGCGCGCGCAATTCAAAATGTCGGGCAGCAGACAGTCATTCATGCTGTCGCTCTTGAGTCAGCTCCAATCAGTCGGCCGCTTGCTTTCAACCAGTGCAGAGGTTGTCGCGTGAATGCCATTGCCAAAGAGTTGTTAAAACGTGTGTGCGACGTAAACATCGACGACGACGGAGACGTAGACGTAGACGACAAACGATTTACAAAAACGCCGACGCTTTTGTACGTACACCTGACAACATTGATGGCTTACAATCTTGGTAGAGCTAGTAAACCGGGGTTGTGAGTGCTTGCGGGTGTGTCGCGCTACTTCTCCAATACTAAACTACAATATAAACACAGTGTATAATAAAACCCGTTTCGTTTTTGGATACAATTTTTTGCGTGGTTATAATAACTAACATTCCGGCGCTACAATAAATTTCTTATCAAATCAATCAAAAAATGTAATGCAAGTCGACCAAATGAAGTGAAGTGATTCTCCATTCGCCGTTCTCCACCTTTAATTACAGTTATCAATATACGTTACCACGGATTTCCATTGTAAACACGCTGTCATGCCGAACCTAAGCCAATAAGACATAAAAGTTTTGAAAATAAAATAAAAAAATTTTTATTTACTACTATATATATATGTGCATAGAACTGACCTATCAGTAAGTTAGGAATTCCCTTAGCCATTAAGCTGATGTTAAGCAAATGTTATACGTTCCATAAAGGGTAAAGCAAAGTTCTCTTTACTTCAGAGTTTATATGACACTTGATCTGTGAACCGTATTTTATTGGTCTACATAGGTGTCATTATAATTAAAATCAGTCTTTTTAGACATTTGACAAGCGTCTAAATAAGTGGTAGGAGCGAGTGAGTGAGTTGAGCTATTTGAGGACAACGCTTTTAGAATATTTTCCTTAGCTTGTCTTCTCAATATGTACGGGAGTGTGCGTGTGTGTGTGTGTATGCCCCGTGCATGGCTCTGTACCAAAAATATGCGCCATTGCCGTAGTCTAACATCGTCCATTTTTACGTACGCAAATAGTTTTTGTTCTGAAAAATTGTATATTTTTCTTTAATTTCAGTGTTTTTTTTTTTTTTGTTTTAATTTTTTTGAAAATACTTTGTTGGCATAGACTTAGTTAGAGGTGACGTTTTCCCCAAATACAAAACATCAAGTAATTTCAGTAGCCCTACGCACAGAATGGCCTTTAATAATCTTCAACCGAAGACGTCAAAATGTCAAGACACCGCCGCACATGCCATCCATTATCCATTATCCACTATCCACTTTCCACTATCCGCCGTCCACCATCCGCTATCCGTTATCCATTACCTAACATTCTATTATAGAGATACGCGTACTTGAAGTAAATATTTTCTTAAACGAACATTTTTCTAAAATAAATAAATGAATGGGAATTTCTGAATTTATGCCTCATTGATTTCTTTTTACTTTGAATTAAATATTGTTTAGACGGTGTTTTGACATTTTTATTGAGAAATCCTTTGGCACTTTAGCCACTACATTCAATATGTGTATTATATAAGAGATTAGTCTATTAAATATAGTCGTAAAATAGACATCATCTTGTCATTGTATGATCAAACAAAAAGAAAACAGCGAAAAGATCACAAAACATTTGCACACTTATACATATACACACGCGTGTATATATATGTGTGTATGTACATATACATAGACAATACTTGTGCATATTGTACATATTGCAGAGCCGAAATGAAATTTTAGAAATAATTTGTAGCTATTTCTTTGTGAGCACAAGCAAACCTAGTAATACATCAGACTTATTTTAGCACAAAGCCCCGAAAAAAATAAATACATAAGTAAATAAATTCATAGCCTCACACAAACACACACACACACACACACAAGTACAACCAGAAAAGATAGCAGCAGCTGCTTGAGTAATATGCGGGGAGGGGTAGGATGACGGGGGTACAGTGGGGGTGCTGACTAGCAGAAGGAGAAGGAGTGCGTGCGTGCGTGTGTGTGTGTAAGTGTGCGAAGGAGGGGGAAGCTCTATGCGTATATGTATTAACTCGCCGTTAGACGATCACCACACGTTTTAAGGGGGGTGGGATGGGGGGCAGTGGACAAGGGGGAAGACAACAAACAGCAGGAGAAAGATTAGGAACGAGAACCACAGTTTATGTGCCATGAACGATATAATTCTAATTGTGAATGGGGTTTAAAATATGTCAAAAAATAATAAAATCAACCCAAAAGAAAAAAAAAACTAGTAGAAAACAAAAACTTGAAAATATCTCTGCGTATCGGCATTTAAAGACCCTGTATATAAACTGCTTATCAAATAAATCCACAATTAAATAGAACAGATAAGTTTTGAAAAAAATATAATTTCAACTAAAGAATTTATTAATACTCTGTAGATATTCAATTATTTTGCTTTTTTTTAAGCAATCAAACACAGACTTGATAATAACATATGTAGATGTTATACATTTGTGAGATCCAAGACTGACACACATTTAAACACTGTAGATCTGCTAATCAAGAACATATTTCTATAAATACGTCACACTAACAAAAATACCTTCTACTTACTATTGCATACTTGTCTTTTTGACGAGTTCAAAAGCCTAATTTAATTTCTTTCACAGGGTCTAAGAAACTAATAATCATGTAGATCTGTCTGTTAGTCACAGACCACTGAAACTTAAACTGAAAAGTGCGAAAAAAAATACATTTAGTTGTGTTCGAAATAATCAAATTTAAACAAATCGTTTCTATGCTTTATGACGCGACTTGGCTCCGTTTCAAGTTCTTAGAAGAAGAAAACATAATTACAATTCAAACTACTAAATACAGTATTATATTGACATAGACAGGGATTAACTGTAATAATGATATAACTCACACTCATCTGAAACTTATAAAACTCGCAGGAAATGTATTAATAATTAAAATATTACGTATACGCAGTGCGGGCCAAGTTATAGTTATGTTGTTTTCGTTTGGTTTAGTTCTCTTTATTTTTGTGTAAAATTAAACTCAATTATCTCGGTTCCAAACGATTTACATCAATATATAGTATCAATTCCTTGGCGTGTGACGGGCACATGTGTGTGTCCCAGTTCCTTTGATATCCGTATCTTCCGCAAACTGCATGTTTTGTTCTCCACGTACATGTATATATAGAAACATCCATCCGTATTCATACTCATTTAGTTGGGCGTACACAAGCATAAAATTCTATTTACACTGTTGGCAGTCCATCAGCCGAAAAAAAAAACACAAAATAACACCATCAGCTATCAACCAGCCGTCAGATGTCGAATGTGCATTTAAAATCCATTACGCTATATTTAGTGGCTTTTTTTTGTTAGCTTTTTCTTGGCCATTGTTCCATTCCATTTTCATTTATTAGACGATAAACAAGTGCACAACGTTTCTAAACACCCCGTAACTCCCTTCCGTTGCCCACCCCCTCTTTACCACACCTCAAGACAGGTAGCAGTTCTAGTTCCCGAGCGACCAACTTGGCGGTTTTGTGGTGTTCTATCTCTTTGTGTGTTTTGAATAGATTTTGACAGTGCGTCGCTAAAAACATCAACAACAAATTTACAAATTTACAACTGAACACAAGTCCGACTGTTTCTGCTCAGACTGTACAGCTCTATATACCCTGTACTACATGGTGCACCTACACTTTACACCATCAAATGTATCACATGAAAACTTTTGATTCGAACTTTGTAATGCCATTTCTTACGCTAAATTCTTTTCCAACTTTCTGATTGAACTTTATTTTAATGCCAGAAACTTTCGAGTTTATTAAACTAAACTTGCGGTGGAAAAGTCACAGTGGAATTCTGTTTAGAAAATTCAGTTCGGCTTTCACTATTCTTTTAACGCCTAATCGTTAATGTCCACAGTTAATATCTGATTATCATTAACATGTTAAATTTTTACATAAACATTCACTGAATTCAAATGCAAACCTTGACTTCAAAACAAAACTTTATTTTGTACTTTAGTTCAAGGATTTATTCGAGATTTTTTTATATCTCAATTACAATTGCTTTATGCTCAAAACAATTGATTGTTCAATTATAAAACCAATTAATTTTCCATTTAATGGTTTATTTATTTGCCTTAAATCGAAACTTGTTTCGAAATATATATTTATTGTTTCCATGCAAGAAACAAAAATACCCTATGTTTCTGTGCCAGATTGTGGGGACTTAACCCATTGTGCCAGCCATGAAATCACAGCAATTTGTTAATAGATAAACCAAACAAAAGCAACCAAAGTAAATTCAAAATAAAATTTCAAATAAACGCGTCCAAAGTGGCAGACAGCACTACACTGTACCGGATCAGCCTTGTATATAGTATATACAATTATATGTTCTACACAGACAAAATAAGAAAGCACTTTAACTTAAATTTAAGTAAAGAATTCTTGATGCTAGACTGTATTTAAAAAATTGAATGATCGGAGAAAGATTTGGTAGTTTTATTTATTTGTTTGAGTTAACTTTTATACTACTAGATTTCCGACACCTTTGCCCATTAATTTGAACCCGGAATTCCGGATTTCTTTCGGTGTATGCACATATATTAAAGTAAACCCACGGCTTTTGTTATGTATGAAAAGTAAACATAAACAATGGAGATTGTATAGTTGCAACAAATAAATTAAATTCTACTGTTTAAACACTACAGCACAACAGCAGCTAATCGAAGTTTGAGTGATTAATATTTAATATATAATTAAGATATTAACGCACAGATTGTGCGTGATATATGTGTGTAATTGACTAAAAGAAAAATACAAAAAATAAATTAGAATGCAGAACTCCTCGTCTTCTTGTGCCTGGTATTTGCCATGGTCCTTGGCTGCCCAGCAGCACCACCACAAACTGATGACCATGCAGACACCCTATGCGGACAAGATGGCTGTGACGCCACCTGGCGCCATCTACGCGCCACAGCATCACTTGCAGCAACACCAGCAACAGCAACAACATCAGCAGCAACAACATCAACACCAGCAGCAGCAACACCAGCAACAGCAACAACACTCACCCAATACGGCAGCAGCACCGCCTACAAATTATCAGCAACCAGCATTGCATCCCAGTGCTGGCACACATTTTTCCATGGCTCCAGCTTACAACTTTTCGCAGCCACTGTTAAATGCCACCCAAACGCCCAGTTATCCGGCACAGCTGACTCAGAGCACTGCGTCCCACGCACACACGCACAGTCAGTCACAGCTGCTGCAGTCGGCCATGTTTTCGCCGCTCTCTTTGAACGCTTATTACACGGCAGCAGCAGCGGCAGCGGCAGCGCAAGCAGCAGCAGCTGCAGGCGCTAATCATGGCGCTTTTGGTGGCGTCTCCTTGTCCACACAGCAAGCACTGCTTGCGGCTGCCTCGGTGGCTGCCACAACGCCAGCAGGTTTAATGCCACAAAACACACAGGTGCCGGTGCCGGTACAAGTGCCAGTACCAGTGCCACGACCAGCCCATCCGCCGCCTCAATCGTGTGGCCTTGTGCAGCCACTGAATTGCATGGCACAGGATCTGCAGCATCTCTCTTCCATTAATCTCAATCTGGGTGGCGTTATGGCGCTAAGGAATCATGCAACCGCCGCCTCGGGCCTTACAACCATGAAAGCGTTACCAAATGCCGCCGCTGCTTTGACGATTAACAGAAAGGTTTGTGAAATCTCATTTTACATTACTAAAGCTAAGCTATTTAGGGTCAGATTCCTTTACATCCTTTGTGAAAGGTTCGCATAGTTGCCAACTTTACATAACATATCCCACGGCATTTTTTTATTGCATGTCATTTTGGCAATGTTCTGTGATGTAGTTGGCAACGCGGTTTACCATTCTCTTTTATTCGAGTGTCATTGAAACCGCTTTTAAACAAATGGTACCGCTGATCGAGCTCCCTATCTAGAGATGCAACTTACTTGCCAAGCTATTAACTTAATTTGCCAAAGTTAGTTTTTTTCATTTACAATAGTATCTCATTTTTTGGCAGCGCTCATACTGCTTGTTGGCAACGTGAGACGCATAATTATAGCTGTCGTTTCACATTATCCGTCTGAGTGCACATGAAATTACATCCTAATTGAATTGGCAACACTGATCGAGTTGTTCATTCCCCTAAGCTGGCAACGCTGCAATTACATGTTCATGGAACAGCTGGCGACGCTGCCTGCGCCGATATGGAAGGTGGCAACACTGCAATTAAATCCTCATTAAAAGCACTTTCAATGCAGTCGTGGTACACAGCAACTATTCAAGGTGTTGATAAAAGTATTTTTTATAGTTTTTTATTGAGATGCAAAAAAACAGGCCTTAAACTTAACGACGTTTAATCGAACTGTGTGTGCCCCCTAAACGGTATGTCATGATTTCTGATTGCCAACCGGACAGACATTCAGACAGCAAGACAGTCAAACTGCTTCAGCATCGGACTCAGCGTGAGCCACCTGCAATCAAGCACTTGGTCGAAGGTCATCGAGACACAATTGATGTCAGTAGCTGAAAGAGTGAGCGAATGCGAAGGAAAACGGGAGAGAGAGAGTGAGTGGGGTAGGCAGCTGCTGTTTACGTTGAAATGAGCCGTGCTCTTGAACCGTAAGTGAAGTGCAAGCATATGCACAGACAAACGGACAGATACATAGATAGGCAATTGAACGGACAGACTGACAGTCAGACTGACATAAATATGGAAATTCATCTGAGCTCATCATTGCCCCCGGATAATGATTTATCGTCATTTTGTGAATCTTCGTGCTCAACTTGAATTCTTCAATAGATGTGTTTACATAAAAATACTTAATATATGTACAACTACATACCTACAAATGTATGCATAAAACTCGTACACCTATCCGGCTAGTAAAAAATTTAAACAAAAACAAAAAAAAAACACTATTTAAACAATGCGCTGTTGTCTCTTCCATCTCGACAAAATGTTGATAGAAAAAACACTCAAAGTTTAAGTTTTGTTTGCATTTTGTACTAGGTGCAGCACAAATAATTATAATTATAAACTGGAAGCTGTTGTCTTCCCAAAGAAATCAATTCTGATGTAATTGCTTATTTCTATAATTTATCTGAACCGGTTTGAAGAACTGAATAATGAAGCACATTTGATATACCAACTTTGACTTATTCAACAATAATTATACAAAACTCAATGAAAGCTAGTTGAAAAAGAAATGAAAAATAAATGTGGAGACATTACTAAGCAACAATTAAAAGCTGTTTCTTTATAAATAAACTAAATGTTAGCAAACAACAAAATAAAACAATGAGTTGACGACAACCCGTCGAACGCATCCTACATAACAGACCTGTTCCGAGTTTTGATTCCGTTCGAAACTCATAAAACTGCAATTGTTTGAAGTTCTAAACTCCGAACGCTTTTCTCAACTGTATATTCTAAATTTCTAAACAGAATTTTTAAAGTTTACTAAGGTTTTAAGTACTATATATAAAGTTAATATGTTTACACAATTAATAAAGTACTTTTGGTATGATTTTACTTAGATTATAAATACAGGTATATATATTATAGGTACAGGTAGTAATCAAAAGTTGTTTTTAAATTAGTTAACATAACAATAAATTCTATTAACGAAAATAATGTGTTTTTAATTAATGAAACGTAACAAATAATTTAGTTATTGTGTAGTATAAAATTAAAACTTAATGCAATTCAATTGAAAATTAGATGTAAGTTTCGTAAGAGAAATCGTGAGTTGGAAGAGAAAATGTATGTTCAGCGGATGTGTAAACTAAACAAACTAGCGATAGAGTATTGAAGTAGGTACATACATTTAAGATCCGACGATGTGGGGATGTAGAAATCTTAAGTGGGTCCAAATTGATGTGGAGAGGCGTTATGTCAAAACTGCATCATGAAAACCTGAGTTGGTCTATGCGTAATCCATATGCTGTCGTTGAAATATATATGTATATATATATATACACGGTAATGTTTTTGGACATTCACTTTAGCAAACTTCACAACATTCAGCTTGTAAGCAATTTCAAAGATTGTAATCAGAAATAGCTTATTACGATTTCTATTGTACTCAACACTGAGTTTAGTATGTTTGTGTTGAGGTGTTTCTATAATTGCCGAATACTACTTAGCTACTTAGCTGTGGACACGATACTTGCTAGGCAACAATATGAAGTAAGATGATATCATAAAAATAAACTATTAGCAAAACCTGCAGTTGAGAGCGTGGACTTAAATAGACCCTGTGCTAAATATTTTAAAAATAAAAGTTTATGTCAACTTGAGTGTTTTGTAACTTTTAGTCTATAGACTAGATGTTAGAAGTGTTCAAAGGAACACTTACAGACAGAACTGCAAATTGTAAAATACGATTTACAAATTAGAGCGACTAGTACTTGAAATTGCTCATAAATTGCGTATATGCTATGATTTTATGTATCCGGACTTATTTTGGACTATGGAAGTGCTATGTTACATAGTCATTACTATAAAATTACGATAAAATTAGTAAGCATTAGGAATTAATAAGAATAATGAGATATACTTGGACCAAACAATTTATGTATTCTGACTAATGTTGGTAACAATTTGAATACTGTATCTTCAGTAGTAAGGATAACTCTTTATTTTTTTAGATACCTCCACTCTAATTTAATTGCTTTAGTATAAGTACGGGGTCTTTTAAAGTCCACGCCGCGCACCGGTAGCCTTTGACAAACTTAGTAGAGCCTTGGTTTTGTTGACAATACAGGGTCTAAATTAAATAATAAGTGTGTGCTTTGTGTTTAATAAATACTAAGTACGAGTACTAATGCTATTTATAAACAGCAACAATAAATATAAAACTAAAGTCAACCCGCAATCTCCTTGTGACTTGGCTACTTGCTGCTAACTTATGAAGACCTTTCAGATTTTCCGCATCGCTACGCATTTTGTGGGTCGTTATTTCTGCAGTGATTTCAGTGTCTTTTGAAATGCAGTGATTTCATGAGTGCTGTGGTGCTGCAGAGGCACAGTGGTGCGGTGCTGTGGTGGCTCTACGGTGCGGTGGTGCGGTAAACGTTGACTGAGTTGGTCAAGGTTTACCCACAAACTAGTACTGGCCCCATAAAGTAGCCGCAACTGTGAGTTTAGAGACAAGCGCCAGTATTTTTTTTTTGTTTCTTTGTTTACAAAAATTCATAATACGCATGTTAGGCCCTCCGCTGTGCCTCCTCCCGCCCCCTTTTGGAGTCGTAATACTCGCAGCAGCAACATATGAGTTAGACTTACTGAAGAGTAGCGGCCCTTGAAAACAAGTTAAGGCTTTTGCTTAAACAAGTTAATATGATACTTTGGGCCTAAAGTTATAACAATTCTGCACCACAATGCCAAAGCAATACAATAAACTATACCGTTTTCCACTGTAATGAATCTTAGATATTATAAAATCTTTTCAAAAACAATAAAATAAACTATAAACTTCTGGGAACCTGTCAAAATGATGGTCATTTATGATTCCAGCGAGCACTTGAAAATCAATCAATAAAAATATTTGAATATCCCAGAAAAATAGAAAAATTTAATTCTATTTTCCAAATCCGAAATGTAATTCGATATTGTGCATGGAAATCTTGACAAAGACGTGGAAATGTGAAAACTGCGTAAAACATTTACGATATCTGTGTGTTTATACACAAGTTTATACACTTATGTAACATATACAATTCGAATTGAATCGTTTTCTGTACAGGGTATACATACAAACATAATGTTTTGTAAACAATTTGGTTTGCGTAAAAAAAAAAGTTTTTTTTTTCCGAAAATTTATTTTGCTGGAAGCTAACAAAAATAAATACACGGTTAGGTTTATGAAAGGTGGAAAGGAACTGTTAATTATCGGTCAATTCTGATTCGCGGTATATTTATATAGTACAAAAGAAACAAAATAAAACGAGTTGCGGAAGGAAAATCAACAGCTGTTAAATGTACTGACTTTCAAAGACTCTGTACTATTAATAATTTACAAAAAAGAATTAAAATTTAGTTTTATATTAGTACTTTAAGTTTCTACATGCGACCAATCTAGTAAGTTGATTCAGTAAGCAAGCCTTGATCTGAGTGTGGCATAAACTACCCAAGTTTTTCAAGTTTTTGTTTCGTTTTCTTCTCTCTGACAATATTATTACACATTTCGTACTTTTAAAGTTTTCTTTTGCGGTTAACCAACAGGTAGTAGTATCGCAACTGGGTCCAAACGCACATTTCGTAATAAAAATCAGTTGGATTCAAGCTAATTGAACAGAGTCTTCAACTAGTGTATTATCCATTTATTACAATTTTTTATTATCATATAAGTTGTATTTAAGCTTTTATATTAATAAATTACAGGATTTAAACACATTTATTAATTTATTTATAATTGAAGTAGAAATCAATAGAAAACAATACTAATATTTTTATTGATTTTCTTGCCGTTTTATTACCGTTAAAGAAATCAGTTAAACTAAAGTAAACTTTTATGAAGTACAGGGTCTAAAAAAACTTACAAATTGTATGCCACTAACTGGGTCTAAACGAAGATTTCGTAATAGAAATCAGTTGACTTGCTGCAGCTTTCCATTCATGGCGCTGCAGAACTAGAATTTACAGTAATACCCATACATAACGAACAGCAACTGTTATGGAGACTGCTAACTGCTTTCGGCTTACCACTTACTGCTTAATGCACAAAGCTGTGTTGACATTATCTTCGATCTAATTGCCTGCAGGATTCCTTTTAATCAGGTTTTCTTGCGGGCATCACAAAAAACGAGTTCTCCACCAAAACGATTGGGAAAGCAATGAATCGAATCACTTTAACTTGGCACCCAACAACAAAACAACAAAAACCAAAACCAATCTATTTCGAGTATTGGCTGTTCTTGAAAATCTTTTAATTAATTAAATTGTGGTCACGTGCTGCAGACGCCAGTCTTCAGACTTTAGTAGTCTTCCAGGTGCCGAGATCGCGCCACACGCCTCCGTGGGTGGAATTGAGTGTGGAAAGAATCTGTCGCATTCTCATATAGTCGAATTGCTACACAGAAAAAAAAACGCAATTCCGGATCCTAAACAATGTCTTAAGTAGGGTAACTCCCAACCGAACGCACATAAAATACTTGATTTAGGTACCATTGTATTTAAAATAGATTTCTTTCACCAAGATGAGAACAAATAGCGGTACTTAAAAAAAGCATACTTTAAAAATTCAGGTTTAATTTTTGATAAACGTATTGTGAAATTGTTAAATAACGGTTAAGTTAATAATTTTCATAATTTATTCATAAGACCATGAAATAATAATCAAGAATTTTCGATTTTATTTCAATTAGAATTTTTTCGCTGTGTAGCTAGACTGTCCGTTGTCCTCTCTGCTCCGTTCTATTCTGATCTGATATGATTTGATGCTTGTTGTGGGTGTACGCGAAATACACATAAATATCAGATGAGACTTTGCGATCCACACACAAACTTGGGAGCATTCAGTGCAACTAACAAACATACACACATGAATATATATTTCTATATGTATATTTATACATACATACATATATGTATATATAAATACATGTATATGAATGGTCGCTTGCCAAGATCGCTGGCAACAGGTCTCTGCCGCTGAATGATTCAATTAATTTCTCAAGTCTTTTCTTATGAACATCATCCCATGGATGAGTGGAACAAACGTTCATATTATCACTCTGCGTATGTGTAGGTGGGTGTGTGTGTGCGTGTCTTTGTGTGTGGCATATGTGTGAGTTCAAACATTTTTCATTCATTTATTCCTTTTCATCTTTTTATAATTTTTTTCTATAGGCATAATAACAATAAACATAATTGATTATTGATTATTAGCTTGTTGTATTAATTGAAATCGCCCAAATTTCCATGTAAATTGTAAACTCATAAAGCATAGTATATATTAGTGATATAACCAGATCATCTAAGAGTTCTATATCGTCTTCATAATGATATCAGAGCTAAATATAAAATTAAATTTGATTCTGTGTCTTTTGTGTCTACTCGTATCGCACTCAGGGGCTTCTACGATCTCTATGCATTCAGAATTTTAGTATATGTTCATGTAAGACGAAGTAGTCGTGTAACTGTAACAAGCTGAAAAGTTTTATCCTCTAGGATGCCGCAGATTTAATGCTCTTTCAATAGAAAATTTGTCGATTTTAAATTAAACCCATTTTTCTCTTTGCTTGCAATTTATTAATGTTTATTTTTAATGCACTCTGAGTTAAATTATCTGAATTTAGAATCTTTTGAATTGACAAATGTTTATCTAGAATAAATTTCACTTCTTGTAAGTGAAGGATATTGAACTACAATTAATTTAAAGCGTTTGCAGATGAAGGAGCGTATCATAGAACAATCCAAACATAATTAAAATTTCAATATTTATTTCTACATTTAAGTGCCAAGTAGTTTTATTACATATTTCAAATTCGAATTTTAAGCTCACATTACAATAAAACTTATTTCTGTACACTTTCCACAAGAAGCGAAATGCCCTTCGTGAAGAGTATCAACTGCTGCTTAAGGGAAATTGACCGACAGGCCTTGTCGACCGTCATCTCCCTGTAGTGCGCGTAGTGCTCGTCTCGCGTGATCCCCTGCACTCCCCCACGGCTTTTGCAGGGGCATGCCCCATGCCTTATGCCGCATGTTTCCATCATTTGTTGGGCGCACTGCCAATGAAAGCAAAGACAAAAGTCACTCATCGGAGTCCACCAAAGAGACAACTAACTGAAATGCTGAAAGTATCTATTCCAAAGTATCTCTAGCTGTATCTAGTGCAATTGCATAGAAATGTCTACAAATTACATTGTATAATGCACGCAGAGACACCACTCCATATATGAACATACCTTATTTGTACATAATGTAAATGTAGAATTAGAGCTGGTCGGTCCACTTGAGGCGGGCACTTGAATAGTCCGGAATACAGCTGATCAAATTATGAAAAGATAAAAAATGCCAGACGCCAAAATGTATAAATATTTTTGATGATTTCCGAAACTTGAGTTGCTGACTTGCAATACACACACTCACACACACACACTCTGTCAGTCAGTCTTGAGTGCATGAAAGCATAAATCTTCAGAACAGAATCCACTAAATCTTTTGTTCAGGTTTAGATACGAGCACAAAATGAAAGCATCTTTTGTATAAATTCAATTTGAAACACAATAGATACGTTTACGTAAGATCGCTTCTCGTTTTTTTCTTGGGAATTCAGTTGAGATAATTTTAGTAAACCTAATCCTTGACAGAAGCTGTCTTAGTTTATTAATAAACTTGAATGCATAATTGGTTTCTTATTTCTTAAAATACAATTCTTAGTTATCTAATCTTTTCAAAATTCATTTTCTTAAACTTTCAGCTGACGGCAGTGAGCGAATCGGAGAAACTAAAGCTTAAAATTCCCGAGAAGAGGAAAACCGAGGACACTGAGCAAATTAAAGATTTGAAAAAGGTACAACGGAAATAAAGCTGGATATTTATTTTGCTGGAAACCCGATAACACAATATTTTCTATACAAAATGCAGGCAAAACTTGAGACCAAAGCCTTGAAAGCTAAAAGACCCGGCTTTACCGATGAACGCTATCAGGAGACTTCCTATTACACAGAAAATGGTAACTAAATGGTAAAATTTAAATGAATTCGGATATAAACTGACCCTCTTTTCGCTTAGGTCTTAGAAAAGTATATCCCTATTATTTCACCTTTACGACCTTCACAAAAGGTCGTTGGGTGGGCGAGAAAATACTGGACATATTCTCCAAGGAGTTCCGAGCCCATCCCGCCGAGGAGTACGAGCGTTGTATACAGACGGGCACGTTAACCGTTAATTTCGAGAAGGTGCCAATCGATTATCGGCTCAAACACAATGATTTGTTGGCCAATATTGTGCACAGGTAAATTACGCTCGCGTTAAGAAACTGTAATTACGTTATCAAAATGGGCACATGAAATGCCTTAAGAAAAACGAGATATAACTATTGATTTCTTACCAACTTTTAAGAACGTATTTCATTGTCATACATTTATTAAAGTTATCTTATTGTTTAAATTAAATAGTATTAAATACTCGAAACGCTTCCGTATTAAAAAAGTCACCAACGTTAACGTTTAATCTTTGTTTAATTCATTTTTTTAAAAGCGTAATTAGTATGCAAACCGGTTGTACAGAATGTGATAGTCAAGAATTCTAACTTTGTAAAGTTCTTTGTAACATATTGAGACACTAAAACTAATTTTAAAATTAATGAGCCAATTGTCTATGGTTGTATAATAAATACTCATATTTTAATTAAAAAATTCTGAATGATTTTCGAAATGGAATTGAGATCAAAGTTAACTTAATATCTGCAAAAATGTATGGTAAATTCACCAGCACTCTAAACCGGTTACTACTGTTACTATTGTCTATATGTATTTCCTAAAACCAGACAGTGTTGGCTAACGCTGAAAAGAAGAAAACATTAAAATAGAGCGCTAAATGTTACTTGCATCTAACTAAATCAGCGCACTCATGAATACTACTATCTTTGCAGACACGAAGTACCCGTCACTTGCCAACCAATCACAATTGTGCATATGGATGAGGACATTGTGGTTGTTAATAAACCGGCCTCTATACCCGTAAGTGGCTTTAACGACCGCCATATTACATTCAAATACCAGTTAACCTGTTAACCATCCTCAACTGTCTACAGATAATTTTACCTACTAATCACAATATTAATCCAATTCAAAAGTTCTTAACACTTGTTTCTACATCTACTGAAATCACGTAATATATATCCATATCAAAATATGCTTCTTAGGTTCATCCGTGTGGTCGATATAGGCACAACACTGTCGTCTTTATACTTGCCAAGGAGTTTAATCTGAAGAATCTACGAACAATTCATCGTCTCGATCGTTTGACTTCGGGGCTTTTGCTATTCGGACGGAGTCCCAAGAAAGCCCGTCAAATGGAGCAGCAGATACGCAACAGGCAGGTGGAGAAGGAGTATATCTGTCGAGTCGAGGGTATTTTTCCAGAGTAAGTTTATGCGCTTAATTTATAAAACAATTTATTTTTACCTATATGTTTTGAACTACAACACAACTAAGTTGAAGTTATACCTGTCAAATTATTATCAAGTATTGTCAATATTGTTTTAACATATTTATTTTGTGTTATATTAAAATATAAAATTTATAGTTTTATCAACTTTTACTACCTTTCATTAGTTTAACTCAAATCTCTTAAAAATCTCTTAAAACCCTAATTAAAGTTAAGCTTTAATTTTATTTTTGTTTGGAATATTTTAAAATTAGCATATAATTATTGAAATATTCAATAAACTGTTCACTACTTATTGCTTAGCTCTAAATGGCAATTTTAATTTAATTTAGATAATTTTTGAAATGAAATTTACTACTTATTTAATAGCGCAATGGAAAATTAAATGACAACTAACAATTAAACGCAAACGTAAAATTTAAATAATTTAAAACCCGTTTTCTTCTTTTCGCACTAAAATTAATTAATTGATTTTTTTAGTTATGAGTATATAATACTTATTTAATTGCGAAATAAGGAATCAAATGACAGATAATAACTAATTGTTCTATACTCGACTTAACTAGTTACCTTTTTACTCAGAAATTCACTTACAATTTTTTCTGCACTTCTTTCAGCGGCATCGTGGAGTGCAAGGAGCCCATTGAGGTGGTCAGTTACAAAATCGGCGTGTGTAAAGTGTCCCAAAAGGGCAAAGATTGCACCACAACTTTCCAGAAGTTATCCCAAAATGGGTCTACCAGTGTGGTGCTCTGCAAGCCACTCACAGGACGTATGCATCAGATACGCGTACATTTGCAATTTTTGGGTATGAATTGAGTATAAATACAATAGATTTCTGATTAAAAATAAAATTCTTCTTTTAGGTTATCCTATACTTAACGATCCTCTGTACAATCATGAGGTTTTCGGACCGCTTAAGGGCCGTTCAGGAGATATTGGTGGCAAAACTGACGATGAACTTATACGAGATCTCATTAATATACATAATGCTGAAAACTGGTTAGGAATAGATTGCGATTCAGACATATCATTATTCAAGAATACCAAGGATGAAACCGATCTGGAGAGCTTGAGCAGTGATCAAACCTTTGGTTAGTAAAATTAGAAACAAATTTAAAGAAAAGTAATAATAAATAAATTGTGATTTACAGCTGTGCACCACAGCGATGATGATGGAGGAGTTAATTCTCGGGAAACTACTCCTCCATGTGTGGAAACTCAGCCAGCCCTAGACTCCACTAAGCAACAGCAACAACAACAATGTACAAATATTAGCCAGGGATGCGTAATAAAAGCTGATGAGCCGTCAGTGTTGCAAAACACAAATATTATGCAAGCCAACACTAGCAGTTCTGTGGATAACGGTCTAACAACCGATAAAGTTGTTATCGATAAACATTGCTATGAATGCAAGGTTCACTATCGTGATCCAAAGCCCAAGGATCTGGTCATGTACCTGCATGCTTGGAAATACAAGGTAAAAGAACTCAGAAAGATATCTAAAAATTTTAATTAATTTATAACTATTTTATGTATTTTAGGGACCTGGCTGGGAGTACGAAACAGAGCTGCCATCCTGGGCACTGGAGGAATGGGAGGACTGTGACTTAACTGCGGAGAAAATTGTGAATTAAATATAAATATTTATAAACTATCGCTGGCTTGTCACATATACGCACACATAAATATGTACTTACCATACCGTAATTATACATATATATATACATATATATATCGCTATAGTTTTATATTGCTTAAGTTTTCAAAAATCGGGAGTCCTAGCAAAACGCTTCAATCCATAGCAAATGATGAACCAAAAAACGTGAACAATTTAAACTTAGTGCATTAATTATTGACCAAGATATTCATTAAAGATTTGAAGATATATTATATATGATATGAAGACAAAACTGACCAAATATATAAAATTTTATTGTAAACTGTCAACGGAAATTCTAAATATCATATTTAAGAAAAATGTGCCTTTCAGATTGGTATAAACATAAGTATATACACATATATTCAGATATGATGATACAGCATATAGAAATTATCCCATTGTTGCTTTACTTAGATGTTTTTCTTATATATTAGGCAAAATTATATAAAATCTAAACTCTACCAACCAATCAATCAATCAAATTAATATTAAATTTAAGAGATAAGATGAAAAGACATGCAATACAATTTCAAGTTTTCTATACACAATTATGTTAGTTATTTACCCCCTTTACCCCTTGTCCTGTATAACTCTATACAATCTAATATATCGATAATTGCATAAATCAGGCAAACCATTAACAATCTTATCGGAATTGAGCAAGGATTCGTAATAACGAGGTTCCAAACAGCTTATATGAGCATAAATATCACTATAAACTAAGAAATTGAAATCTATTTTGTGCCCTTCGATAGTACTTAATTTACTTAATGAAAACATGATGAATGTAGACAAACAAGTTATAATAATAATACGTATAATAAAGAAAGTTTAATAGTTTAATTTTATATGAACTACATTATACAATTAAGTGCAATATATTATACATACATATACATAAAAATAAACATAAACATAAATATTAATAAAAATCAATAAATTTTACAAATGTTTCTTAGAAATAAAAGTGTTATTGTATTTATTTTGTGTTACTCCAAATGGGACTTAAAGTGCTTAAAGTTTCTAAAATTTTAATTGGATATTTCTAATGCAAATAGCTAAAATATTTAGTATGGAACTTTTTTCATAATATGAAAAACTCATTTGCCAACTTTCCAAACTCCATAACGCATACATAGACGAAAATAGCAGTATTTATGTACCCTGATTTCTGGGGGGACAGGACTCGAGGACTCCAGGACTCCAAGTCCCGTCAACACACAGCACGAGCAGCGAAAAGTTTATTGGAAAAGGAACTTACTTAGCCAAAAAGGGGTTGTAACTGCTGTAACTGCAGTGAGAAATTAAATTTAATTTACGTAGCAGCAAAATTAAAAATGCATGTTACACAATAAAATGCAATAAATCCAAAAATTCAACGGGTCCGTGTGAAAGTCCGTGGCTAATTGCAAACAAGACCCACTACCCACTGTTTAGTCAGTCAGCACAGTATAATGCACTTACAGCTCCTTTCTCAACTCTCTCAATTATTCAGCAAGACTGTAATTAAAATGAAAATAAAAGCGCATCCACTTTTGGGAATGCTCTTGGAATTAAATAAGTTTCCTAATTCTGTATTTGAGTGCTAAGTGCTTGGAAATAGTTTTCACCTTTGTCTTTTGTGACTTTTAAGCAGACTGAAATTCCTGACTAAACTCAGATTCAAATAGTATCTGAATATTTGTAAATTTCATTTCACTCGAACCTTTAGAATACTTTATTTTATTTTTTATTTTTTTTTAAAAAGCTATAATTTTGTATATCTTTGTAATGTAGTAAAATTATATCCCAAAAAAAGAGTTACACTTTGAATTATTTCCGTACGATTTAACAGCTACAGAGTATACTACGGTCGTTAAAACTCGACTGTGATATCGCTCTGACATTTTTGCATATCTTATAAATCAAAGAAGACCAAAAAATACCAAAGAAGTGTATGATAATATCCCAAAAAAAACTACATAAATATTTTTATTTTATATATACGAATTTGTTTCTTCAAACAGTTCTGTTTTGCTATGTCAGCATTTTTGGCCAAAAGGCATAGTTGGCTAGGAAGCTGACGTTTTCATTGTTGCCCTTAATGGCAAGGATGAGGCGTTTGTCTTCTGGCCCTTAGATGCACAGACTCAGCCTCATGTTTGCCCATAAAGGTGCAAAATAAAAATGACAATAAACAACCGCACACCACACACATGGAAACACACACACTCACTCACACACATATTTGTTAACATTTTTGGTCACCTTATCGAGTCTTGGGCGACACACAAGCGTTATTTATTGCAACTACGTCTAGAGTGTGAATTTTCAACACTATCGCACCCAAAGACAATAACCTTTGACAGTTATGAAGTCCGAAAGGATAATTTATAAGCTAGTAAACTGATTTAAACTGGCTACTAAGAATTTAAGTTATTGTTTTGCATGAATGTACTTAGAAACTAAAGACATCTAAATTAAGCATATAATTGGCCATTCTAATATAAATAATGTAATATATATATATAAATAAAAAAGCGTATGTATTACATATAAAAAAAATACAGCTTATTTGCACAAACTTTATTATATATTAAAATGAATATCTTTATTTATAATAAGCAATATTCATCTATAAATATTTAAAGTCTATCATTTAGCTATAAATATAAGTTGTGTATTTATTATTTTATAGCCCACTGTGCAAATATTAAAATGTGCTCCGTTATTTTTAATACGTCAAAAGATCGAACAAAACAATCAAATATATTGTCGTTGTTGTCGTTGTATTTATACTTGGTTCTAAATTGAATTTATATTAATTCAAATATTAACAGCTTGGATGCAGACAGCAATTGTTTCTATTCTATTTCGTTTCGATGAACATGCGATAGACCTTACAGGAGTGTGACCGTCTTTTTTAAAAGTATGTATTATGAAGCTACCCGCAAACGTTCCTCTTGTTTATTTGACATTCAAACAAAAATTAGCAGCTTTAAGTAATTGGAAAACAGCGGGTTTATTTTTGAGTTAATAATTTTATTTATTTTAAGCCTATGCATTGATTATAGTCATGATTCACGACATTTTACTCTCGTGCTTAAGTCTGAGCCGCAAAGGCATAAGCATTGCGTCTTTCCTTGTGAGTATTTAATGCAAATCTGCAGCCAGATGTCCTTATGCTAATAAACTATGTTTTGCAGTCTTCAAACATTGTGGAAGAATTTATACATCCGTGTGAGCGTGAGATATTTGAGAACATTCTAAGTATATTAAACAATCTCAATGAAGTTATACGATTTGCCAAATATTTTGGCAGCAACAATTCGAATGATATATCCGACTACACTGAAGCGAAGGGTGAGGCAATCCAATTTTATTAACAAATTTAATATGAATTCAATTGTTCGTAGATTACTCAAAGGGCTATTATTTAAAGAACTTCGCGAAGGGAATCGATAGTGCACTGGAAGATTATTACAATGAGATAGCACGTCTGGAGGTTTATTATGCAAAAAAGAAAATAAACTCTCTTCTCTACATTTATACCGTTTTGGAGGCTCAATTGCCAGTTATACGTTTTCTGCGTAAACTTATTGTTGATGCCAGAGTGCAAGTAAGCCTTTGAAGTTGGTATTTTTTTAATCTATTTGTGACCACAATTTATATTTCTAAGAAACTCCATGGCTGCGGACTGCTCCAAAATGTGCACCAACAATATGAGCGCGGCTTTATAAACATGGACAAAATATTTGTCAAGTAGGTAATCAATTATTAACAATAGTTTGTTCAATCACTTAATCAATTTAATTTTATTTAGAATTTTGAAACCTATTAAATTGGTATTCTACTCGCATTTAACCCACTGGTTACTGCTGGGCATGATTGATGATCAACACTCCGAGTTTTTCATTAGCTTTAAGCAATCCGCTGAAAACGCAGCCAAGAACTCCTCTGCAAGATCTCAGACAAGCAGCACTTATTTGGTAAGATATTAAAATAATCACCATAAACATATATTTATTAATACTGTTTTTCATAATATTCACAGTCGTCGGTAAGCGAAGAAGACATTTGGCAGTATGAAATTAACATGGCTCAACTGCCCAGATTTGTATCAACTTCGTTGGCTGAAAAAGTATTATTTGTTGGTCAAACAGTGCTCGTGTTCAAGATGGATCGAAGCAGAAATAAATTCAACACTTGGGATATAAAAACACAAGGAGCATTCTGCGATGATGTCAGTGAGCTCTGGGATGGCAAAGAAGCGGTCTTTACGAAAATGATTGAAGATCTTAATAACAATGATAAGATCGATGTACATCGCTTTGAAAAAGTTATATACGAAATCAAAAAATACGTTAGTCAACGATTATCAGATATAGCCGTCATTGAAGATGATTTGTATCGACAAATGGGTCTGATTAAAGATTTCTATTTGTTGGGTCGAGGAGAATTCTATTTAGAATTCTTGCGTCAATTACACGGTAGTTCTGAAGACAACTCGGAAACCAATGCAGCAAACTTTACCAAAGCTTTTGAGGTATATTTTCCAAACATAAGAAAAATATTCGTTTAATTTTGAAAATATAAACCTTTATTTGTTACAGATTGCTTCAAACGTGATGGGAGTTGTCGATGAATTGGAAAACTTTACACTGAGTGTCCAAAAGTCTCCCATTAATTTTGAAGAAAATTGTGAATTCGGTATATGGCAAAATCTTCACCTTAGATACATGTACAAGTGGCCATTGAATCTATTGTTTTCGCCCGTGATGGTTGAACGTTATAACAATGTTTTTCGCTTTCTGTTGATTGTAAGAAAGCTACAATATGATTTACAACTTGTGTGGGCTCGTCACAAATGGGTTGCCAAAATGGGAACACCAGTGCACAGCCGGATTATGAACTTCCGTAACTATTTAACATTCTTTATGGATAACTTGCAGTATTACATACAAGTAGATGTGCTTGAAAGTAAGTTAAAATCTATGTGCTATAAAGTAACAATAAAATATTGTGATTTCTCAATAATATTTTAGGTCAACATAGTATACTCATGAATGTTATTAGAAGCAAAGCTGATTTTGAAGAGATCCAAAGAGCTCATTCCGTTTTTCTAGCCAATGTTTTATCTCAGTGTTTTTTACTAAACGATTCAATCGACAAAAATACAAACAGTACACAGACGTGCCAATCCCAATATCGCATATATGGAACTTTACTGGAAATTTTTAGTATATGCGAAAAATTCAGTTTCTTTGATTCAATGGATTGCACCCCGGAGGATGCGTTAAAAGAAATTGACGTACTCGAAGAAAGGTAATTATGGATTACAATAACTAATGATTGCACATTTAAATATTTATATTTATAGATTTAACGTATCAATATTGGGCCTTATCAAACTACTGGCCGATATTAAAAGTGCACCCAGTTTCGGGCCATTATCGCAGCTTCTATTAAGATTGGATTACAACCGTTGGTTCAGTGTGAATAAAACTGCCAACGAAAAAGCTTTAGTTGAAAAGTTTGAAATGCTTTCCGTTTAAAGCTGCAAACGTTTGATGTCCTCCATACGAAAATCGCTCCTAGAAATTAAACAATTTAAAATTTCCATTAAATCGAATTAAAATCATCGTATTTACCTTAAGACTAAAATAGTCCGCACTTCATTTGGAGTTAGACGCCAAGAAGGCATATCATGATTCTCGGGATTCCAGTACTCAGATAGTTCGGAGATTTTATCCAAATTTAGGAGCGTGGCGATCTGTGAAAGTCGCGTCATTTTATCTCTCACAGACCAGGATGTTGCTCCTGTGAGATATGTGCCCAAGGCACGCACTTCCTGATCTAAAACGAGTCCACCAAGCTGTAAATTGGATATTAAACTAATTAATGATAAAAAGTACTTAAACCAAAATATTTACTCTATTAAATGAGCTCTTTTTTATAGCTCGTTCCAAGCGATTTGTGACTTCTGTAGCCAAAATGCTGACAAGCGCATCGTAATTCCGTGGACTTAAGGCATTTTTGAATGAATTCAGCAATCCATCCAGTTGCACAATAAAATACTGAACAAATGTTTCACCAGCTTCATAAGTGGCCAACTCTTCCTACAAATTAATGTTTATTAATAAATCGTAGCAATTTTAACATTTTTTTATACTTACTTCTGTTAAATGATGACTATAGTTCAAAAACTCATCCACCCAGGGGTTTAACCGTGGCCTTATAGCACTCGATCTTAGCTGCTGTATTCCAAAATCAACTGTTGCCTTCAATGCATCTCGAACGTTTTTCAGCTCAGTTAGGCAGCTGTCTAAAAGTTGTCGCTCCACAGATGTTATGTTGGGGAATGTGCCAGATATCTCTTGTTCCATGGTTTGCCAAAGTGTCTCGATATATTCGGTAGACATATCGGCATTATTTAGCTGTACTATAAAGTTCGTTCGATTGCGATCAGCATCATTTGAATGTAATTTGCCCTGTTGCAAACTCGTCTGTATGGCGTTATAAGCTTGTGCCAAATCAATGTAACCAGATGGATATCCACTTTTTAGAGGTGCCTTCAATGCACTCACAAAATCACCATCCAGACATGAGGCCACGTTATTAATAACAGCACAGGTTCCATTGATTGATTGCGTTGTCAAAGAACGTCGAATTGATTTGCGTAATATAAAGAAAACTTCATCAACAATTGACGAACATTGTTGACCCGTTTCAAATGTATCAAGACCAATGGCTTTGAGCACACTTTCCTCCATGAAATATCTTAAAGAAAACATGTTAAACCATTAAATTATTTGCTGAAGGAGTAAAGTTTTAAAGACAAACCTTTCAAATAGTAAATATGTGCTAAGAATTTCTTGCATTTGGCGGCTTAAATCACAGGTCTTTACAACCTTTTCGTACTCATTTAAAATTTTTTTTTGCGGTTCCGTGTCTTGCAGACAAGTTTCAGCATTTGTCTGTAATATAAAATAGTATTATAAATAGTTTTAAAAGTTTAATTATTGTAAGAGGTTTACTTGCCTGCAAGCGGCGACGCATAAATCTAAAATAAAGCTCTATACGAGCATGCATGACAGTTATTTCAGCTATAATGGAGTCAATATCCTTAGGATTTAGTTTATCAATGGATCCGCCAGATGGTTTACGATAATGTCCCAAAGACGGCATACTATTGCTACTGGCACTGGCATTGTTTAACCTTTGGGCGCTTTCATTTACTTGACGAATGCGATATTGGATTTGCCGGTTTTTATTAAACTCCAGCAGCAAATTTTTGACTTCAACATCACATTCTCTTTGCAATATTCGAACCATGTCTAGCAGAGATGTAGGTCTAGAATGAAAAACTAATAAAAATACTTCTAAAAACATTAAATGTAACATTTTACTCACTCTTGCCCATAAAATGCTTCGATTATGGGCTGATTAACTTCGACTACTCGTGCGAAATTTTCCAAAATTGCCGTCAAACGATCGGCAAAAGCCAAGTGAAGGCGGCGCTCAGCCTTAGCAATGTCCTGTGTATTTCGCAGTTCCTTTTGGGCCTTTACCGACAGCTTTTGGCAAATGTAACCACAGAACTTCTCAATGCCAATGCTATGACAACCAACCAATGGAAATATTTTGAAAAACCTCTCAACTGAAGCCAAGTCATCGCTTTGCACAGCCTCGTCGAATCGTTTGGATATTAATTCTCTCATCTTTTCTGTAGCTTCCTCTAATGTGTGCACTGCATCACTCACTGATGTAATCGAACCCTGGACATCGTCGGCAGTACGCTGCAAAAGCTGTTGATCCATTGCCAGGAAACGAGCAATGTGTCCCGCACCCTTTTCATAATCCTCCTCGTTGATGGCTTTGACAACGCCCTGACTACACAGCTGCAGATCGATAAGATCATGGACACGTTGCTGACACTCAGAGGCCCGACATCGTGCCAAATCCAATCGGCGTACTTTTGCGCTCACTGATTCTGCAAGTTTTGCGGTGTTTACAATTTGCATATTAAGTTTATTGGAATCGTTTTCGACGGTTAGTAATGTGGCCATAGCTTTGCCGATGCCACTTAGCTTGGCCTCAATCTGGCATTGCCTAGACAACACTGCCTCCAGTTTGGCATTTGCTTTAGCCTAAGATTCACAATCATCCATTAATGTTGTTTATTAACTTTTGGAAAAAAGATTTATATTTACTTCTTTTTCGGCAATGCGTAGCAGACTTTCATCAACCCTTTCAGTTGTACTTATATCCCAATCACTTAACATTTCAATTAGCTTTGCTTCATTCATTATTAAATATAATAAATATAATCAAGAGTAGGCATTAAGAAAATTAAACTGTTTGTTTGCACTTATTTGCTATGGAATTTACGTGGCCGATTAGATTTGTGCATTGTTCGATATGTTTTGATTATCGAAATGTCGATCTTTCAACGATATATACTTATCGATGGAATTTGAAATGTTGGTCTTTCAGCGATATACCTATCGATGGTCGTCCACCTGTTACGAATTTATATTTGAGATTTTTATTTCCAGCTAATTTTAGCTCAATTGGCACTGAACTTGATATGTTAATCCTTTTTTATTTACATCAAATCGAAATATGTTATAAATACAATTAAAAAAACATATAAATAAACATAGTTTTCCATAACATTTTGTTTACTGTTAACAACAGCAGCTGTTGATGAGATTCGCGCGGCTCTGTTAAAAATCGTTTCCATTTTAACCTCTAAAAACAGCTTGTGATTGTACGCCTTGTTGATAATTTGAAAAAAATTTAAGAGTCAGTAATAATGAATAATTATTTCACGGAATATGAAAACTTGGAGGTAAATCATTATATTTGCTTACAATCTTCGGAATATTTTTATTGACATTGGTATATACGAACAGGTGCACGAGCTCATGCTGAAAGATCGTCCACGCCAGGAAGCTTATCACAACGCCATTATGAAGAATAAGGAAATGTTTAAAGATAAAATTGTACTCGATGTTGGCGCTGGTACGGGAATTCTATCTGCGTTTTGTGCCCAAGCTGGCGCTCGCTTGGTCTATGCCGTCGAAGCTTCCAATTTGGCTACCAAAGTAGCTCTGGACTTGATTGAAGAAAATGGTCTTACCGATGTTGTTAAAGTCATCCACTCCCAAATCGAGGAATTTGTGCTGCCGACTACAGCGGAGAAAGTGGATATTATTGTCTCGGAATGGATGGGTTTCTATTTACTGCACGAGGGCATGCTAGATTCTGTGCTTTATGCTCGAGATAATTTCCTTAAACCGGATGGACTTATGTTTCCCAGTGAATGCACCATTTATGTCTCGCCATGCTCGGTTCCCTCGCTATTTGATTATTGGCAAAATGTAGATGGTGTGAATATGGAACGATTTGCCAGCAAATTGCGTTTACAGAAGTCATCAAGACCAGAAATAACCCATCTAAAGCCCAACGACTTACTCCACGAGGGCATCGTTTTTCACTGGATGAACTTACAGGACATAGATGCCAAAGAGCTTGACGAGATACGCTTTAAGGAAGTGGTAACTACACAGGTTGCTGGCAAACATCAGGGATTCTGTATATGGTTCGATGTAAGTTTTCCAGGCGATGATTCCATTACTCTCAGCACTTCTCCAAAGGCTCCTGAAACCCATTGGAAACAGTGCGTAGTTGTACTCCCCGAAGAAAATTGCGAACAGCTGGAAGAGAAATCTCCAGTGGCATTTCAAATTTTTATGAAACGCAATACAAATGATGGCAGAAAATACAATTTGGAGGTGGAACTGCTTGATCCTGAGGTAGAGGAGCATCCAGTTCCTTGTTCATGCCATATGACCAAATGCATTTTAACCGAAGCTCATCTCAAGATGATGGACACGTCATAGGGACTAGGGACCAAATTCTCTTTATTTAATCAGTGTATAAGACGTACAAAATATTCAATATTAAACAACACACACAATTTATTAACCTCAGTCAAACTTAACAGCTATTATCATTGTTTAATTTTAATATATTAGTTGAAAAAGCCACTTCAATTAGTGCCAATAGATAATGTGGCATTAGCCTATGAGTCGTTGAATGCGACATTGAAGCTCCTTCAGAGAATGTTGCAAACGATTTGTGTCCGGTTTCTGGTAACAAATGTTCAAACAAGCCGCAACAATGTCTTGTGCTTTGCCCAAAATCCGTCTCCTGGTAACAAGATGGAATATTAATAATTGTTATAGACTCACTATATTTAAATACAACTTACTTGGATCGGTACCAAATGGCCTGTGCATTATCAGCCAATAATGTTACGACTCTAATAGCTGATTGTATCAAATGCCATTCATTGCCTTCATTCGCCCAGATGCGTTCGTTCATCGAGATCATTCTAAGGTGGAATCAAGAATTTATTTATATGTGCACAACTAGGCAACTTATGAGTTAGGAGTTCACCTTGAATAGTATTCCAGTAGCAGCTCAACGTCGAGTTTCATAGCAAATAGTTTTTCTGGCACTGTTCCCTCTGGGAGACGAAGCTGACAAGCTTTAATCTCCAGCTCTCGAATGAGGAACGCAAATGGAAAGCAAGGACCCGATTCACCAAACTCTCGAACCAAGAGTTCAATTTTAGTAAAAAGTCTAGTACTGCGCTCATTAGTCGATCCAGGACTGTCCACGGCACTGTTGATTATATTGCCCCACACGGACTCAATCAGCAATGGATCATTGTGATTGGAACAGTTGAGTATGGACAACTGGCATTCCCAGAGGTCAAATGGATCAGCAAAGTTCTGATATAGCTGTGTAATATCGTACAGTGCAGAATTCAACTCCTTAATGGCCTGTCTAGCATCTTGATTGGTGTTCACCAGTGGATTCAGAGCGCCAAGCACAGACTTTTGGACACGCGCGATTTCCAGCTATAAAACCAAAGCATGTTAAACATAATTATTAAAAAATCCTTATAAACTTACCTTGTCCTCCAGTTCTTTCAAAAATATGCCATTGGTAATGGACGAACCAACTGTTTCATTGCGCATACACATAACGGCACGCACCAAATAATCAATGCGAACATCAAGTGATATATTCTCACTACGTGTCATGGCCAGATTATCTAGAATCTGAGCAGCCTGTGAGTGATGACCGTTCTTCTCATAATACTTCCATAGCAAATCAATTAGTTTGACATTCTCTGGATTGCGACTGACACTGCGTCGAAGGAATTCACCCAAAGTGGGTTGAATTAATTCCAGTAATTCGCTATTCATTTCATGCGATAAAAGCCATTCATAGATAGTGACATGCATTAAAGGATCTTTTAAACGTAGCGCTTGATTTGTTATCTTCTTGATCGTCTGCTTTGATCTGTTCTCAATATCATTGTGGTCTTGGCTCGTATCGCATTTACTTAGGAATGAGTGACTCTGATTCTGATCTGGTCGACTACTGGCAACCGAATGATATATGTAATCCAGCATTTGTTGCACCTCCTTGTAATAGTTGATGCTATAAAAGAAAAAATACAATTAGATTAACGCTCATTAATATCATAAATTTATCGTTATTACCGAGTGACAAAGCAAGTGTAACCCTCACGATCTTCAGCTGGCTCGTTGTTGTTATAGTAATGTATACCGATTTCTTCGGGATCCGCTTTTGACGCACACGTTGCAGACAATTCCACAACACCTTCGTAGAAATCTACCGATATGAATTGCTGGCAAATACTATGCAAGGGCAAAGTTGGTGCAGCTTCTAAACACATTTGCAAAGTTGTACACAATTTTTGTTCCTTCTCCGCTGGTGATTTGCAATTCTTGGCGCTCATTAGTATCTCCGTTGCCTTGTAAGTGACTTCGTCCTCGTGTCTATAGAGATTGGGACACCATTCTCGCAAACTATCCGATACTTCTGTTACGTCTGCCTTATCCTTGAGGTACAGATTAATAAGAGCAATTATCAGAAATGCACAGACCTCAGATCGAGTCATCAACAGATCTCGAAACGAGCAACATCTTAACACTTTCTGATGCTCTGGAGACAATTGCTGGCAAAGGAGTTGAAAGTGATGATCATTTAGGATGCTCCACAGTGACATTACCTCACAAGCATGTTCTAAAAACAAGTAAGACATTATCTACTCATTTTATAGTTATTATTGAAGCTTACTTATAAACTGATTTAGTGCAGAAAGTGACCGTTTCTCTTCGATCTGTGCCTGCTCCGTGAGATTTCGATGTTCATTTAGTTGCATTTGACTGGTGTTCATTAAAACAGTATTCGTCCTACCCAAATGGCTATCGTACGGCATCCTCCTGCTGGCTATAAAAAGAGAAATATTAAGTTTTGAGCAACTAATTTATCATTGCGCTTGCAGAGTTGACTCACCTGAAAGATCGTGCACTGAGTGCTTTTCTAAAAAATTTCGCAGCGCACGCAATTCCGTCAAAAGCAGAGTGCAATCTTTTATTGAGAGCTTGGTACACAAATTGTCATCCACACAAGGTAGTTTCCAAATGGAACGTAACATACGAGACACAAACAAGTAGAGACCATCGTGTTTGGCTGAATATGTTATGGAGGAGTTGTCTTGACCAGCCAGAACAGAGTGTTGCATTTGTTGTTGTTGTAGATGTAGCGGTAGTTGTTGTTGTGGCTGATGATATTGCTGCTGATGTGTGGATTGTGCCATGGAAACTGAAATGAGAATCAATTAAGAATATTAATATCTTAAGTGGCAATTCTTTTGATAAACTCTTTGTTCTCTCAAACAATTTATCTTTTATACATTTTAAAAAGTTTTACAATAAAAATGTTAAGTATGTTAAATTATACTGTGTCTTACTTGGACTGAGTGCCTGATTGTATTGTGGACTCATCGGTACGCTGGGTGGTGAGCTCGGCATGGGTGTGGACATGTACATCGGCATACGTTCCCTGCCTGAAATAATTGTGGTTGAGCCGATTGTGTTGTTATGTATATTCCGAGTGTTTGCATTTAAATAGTGTTGAAAAGATGGTTCTCCGCCGTACAGCATGAATGCTTGGGTTGCCCACAATGCAATTTCACTGCCACGAAGCTGTTCCGACGTGGCCAACAAGAGGGCCGTAACGCAAGCTTCTCGTTCGTTTTGGTTTTGAAAGAACATCTTTACGGATTCATGATGTGGACCCTTGCACGACAGCAGCAATTGTTGCAAAAGATGTGCTGACTTAAGCAGCTCTACAATATGTGTTCCTTGGTTCGTTAATAACACGATGCGACGCGGTGCACGTAAGTTGTGTAACATAGAAGTTATACTGGGCCCAATTGAATCTTTTAACTCGGCCAAACTCCAGACAATGCCATCGAGTCCTTCCAAAGCCGTTGACTCAACGAGATATGAAAAGCTCGTAAAAGGAGCCGAGCTAACTGACCACAATAGATCTTGTTCCTGCTGTTGTGTAGTTACCATCAGCATTGTTCCATCGCTGTGGTGTGCCGCATGAACTTGCTTGGGTTTGTTGGTGGTGGCATTCGGCGTGTATCCAGGTGGTAATCGGACGTGTAACAAAAATAGTCCCTTTGGTGTTTCCAATTCTGTTTGCACACTTGACATTGAATTGTTTTGTTGCCCAGCATTGTAATTGTCCGAAATAAACTGTTGTTGTGCTTGGGCATTTAATCTGGAGGTGGAAAAATAAAGCCGTACACCGCACTGCGTTACAGCCACCATGTGTAGAGCAGTCGAATCATCAGTGCTAAGAGGACAAAGTGCTTTCACACACTTAAAAATGGATGGATCAACAGTTCTGCATAAAAAAATAGAAGATTAGTCGAAATTAAAGTTATTTAGAAAGAAACTTACTTTATAAGATTGGTGGCTTGGCTAGCAATGTCGTTTTGTGTAATCCTTCCAAGCCGTCGGACATTGGCAACGTTTGCTCCGATGTGCCAAGCTTCAATTGCACTCTTTTCGGTGAGAACATAAAGCAACTTACGATTATTGTCAATGATAATTTTTTCAATAGGATCCACCTCCTAAAAATTACAGCTTTATGAGTTACTTATTTGTTGATCTTGATAAACAAACATACCGAAAAAACTTTTAGAAAACTTGGCACTATATAGGATACCAGTCCTTGTGAATGATTAACCTTTTTACAACGCTTGCCAAACCAACTTGACTCCGAATGATAATCAATTTCATATAGGCAACCATCGCGACCACCCAAAAAGATGCGTCCATCGTCAGTGCCCTTTATGACGCTAATGGAAATATTGTCAGTGGCGAGCACAAAGAGTGGCCTGTTCATGAGATGCATGCCATTGGTATTCGTTGAATTGCCGGATGCTTCAAATGTTACGCCCAAGACGATCACTTCAATGGGAGTTGTCAGCAACAGCAAATATTTGACATCCTTAACTAATACACCCGGTTTGGGCTTGACCAGGCCAACGCTCACAATTAAATGGCTCAATCCATCGTAGTAGGCGACATCGCGGCCCTGTTCGTATGTCCAAATATATATATCGGAATCAATTGTCAACCAGGCGCGTCCAATCTCAGGAAACAATCCCATTATACAATGGCATTTTATATCTATTTTGGAAGATGAGTTTTAACGACTTTACCCGATTATGCTTTGTATATATTTACGCTTGAAGTGCTCTAGAATTTCGTTGGGTATTGCAGATTTTGTGAGCGTTCGTATTTGTTGTAGGTTATGTGTATCGCTTGAGGTCAATTGGGCTAGCGTTTGGTAATCAAAATCATTAAGACCACTCATCGTTGCCCTGCCATGTTGACTGACGCCGGTAAGCTGTAAGGCATAAAACGTTTATATTAAGCATCTACGATTTTAACGTCCTTGCATCTACCTCCAAAAGTTCTGGCTTCTGTCTGTCCCGAACGTCATAACATTCGAGCATGTTGCCCGCTGTCTGCAGAGCATCAGGTGGCAACGGTGTCGTGTTCATTTTCTTCGGAGCTTATATTCGTTTAAAAGACAACTATTTAAATATCATAAACTAAACACTTCACGAAAAACAACTAGCAATATCCACACGAAATTTGCAAACTATCGCCGGTTGAAGAGAGTGTGACCCACGCCACTGAGTAAAACTCCCGCCATTACCAACGAGAGGTGTTGACAAAAGCAATATCGATAAGTTGATAATAATTTCATCGTATAATTTCAAATTACATTGTTTTAACAACACCTTAATCTGAAATAATGAAGGTTTTTGGAAAATGCTCAAGCTTCTCAACTACCGTAGTCAATAAAAAGTTAATAATCAAATATAAAAGACATTTAAGTCGAAATTCCAACTTTTTCGGTGCGGTCGCTCAAAATCGATACCATAAATACATCAAAAAGTTGGCAGCACCGAAAAAATTACCCAAAAAAATGACCAATGTTTTTGCCTGTGTGGCAACCCTACTGCAAACGTCAAATATTTCCTTTCTTTTTTCAGCCTCTTTCCGGTCGGTCTGCAGTGTGTAAGTTTCTAAACAATTTGTATACAAAATGAATTTTGAAACATCAACTAATTGGACTATTTTAAACGATCGCTAAGTGTGTTATTTGCGTGGCATTATATTTAGTTTGTTTTATTTGCAAATATTTTGCAGTAAAACCGTTTCAAAAATACTTAAAACAATCCCATTAAAGTTTGTTGTTTACATTACAGAATGATTAGTGTAAATGTGAAACAAAATTAAAACATTTTACCAAGCTAGCACACCCAGCGTGACTGTTGAGAAATAGCTGAAAATATACAACTGTGTGGTTAATTGACATTTTTTGTGTTTATGATTTTTGCAGTGTCGTCAATATGCGAACGATCAACTCAAATCAGTGTGTCAAGATCCCCAGGGATATCAAAGCCTCTGTGAAGGCCCGTGTGGTCACAATCACCGGCAAACGAGGTGTTCTTAAGCGTAGCTTCAAGCATCTTGCTCTGGATATGTACATGTCCGACAAGCGTACCCTGAAGGTTGAGAAATGGTTCGGCACCAAGAAGGAGCTCGCTGCTGTGCGCACAGTGTGCAGCCACATCGAGAACATGATTAAGGGTAAGTATCACTATGTGCTCAATTGAAACAAAATAATAAATTTTTGTTTTTGTAGGTGTTACTTTCGGTTTCCAGTACAAAATGCGTGCAGTGTACGCTCATTTCCCCATTAACTGTGTCACCTCCGAGCAGAATACAGTTATTGAGATCCGTAACTTCTTGGGTGAGAAGTACATTCGCCGCGTCGAGATGGCTCCCGGCGTCACCGTTGTCAACTCCACAGCCCAAAAGGACGAGCTCATCGTTGAGGGTAACGACATTGAGGCTGTCTCCGGATCAGCGGCTCTTATCCAGCAGTCGACCACCGTGAAAAACAAGGATATCCGTAAATTCTTGGACGGTCTGTACGTGTCGGAGAAGACTACCGTTGTAAAGGCAGAAGCTTAGTGTCATACATTGTGCTTCTTCGATTAAAAGTTTTAATAATAAATGAAAACGCTGGTAAAAACTTTAAAACACAAAAACAATTTCGTTGTGCGTTTCTGTGCTGGTATTTCTGCAAAATTGAAACAGTGTGTTCTTAAATAATGTAAATATTTTTAGACAAGAAAATTGTTTAACTCCAACTATAGACTTCTGATAATTATATTTATATATAAAGAAGTGTTTTTGAATTAAGTTAATCTTTGATTTTCCCTTATCCTCGAAGAGAATCCACTTCTGAAGTTAGCTCAGAATTTCAATTTCATCCTATCTTTTATTTCCGCCCAAAAGTATACAACATATTTTGCACAAAGTTTAGAAAAACTTTTTTGTAACAGAAAATAAATCGTTTATTCAGTTCAATTAGGTCAGTTTTAAACAAACTTATTTTGCCTCAAATTACTATTTTTAAGTCGTTCAATAGTAAAATCTTCATTGGGGCAAAGAAAAATAAGATTATCGAGTTCAATTCGTCAATACATAAGTACTTATGTAAAACTATTCTAAGCTATATGAGAAAATAGTCAAAGAATTCCAAACACTTAAAGCTAAGTTACAAAAAGTACAGCTGGTTTTCCAGGCCAGATGAGGGAGCACGATGGATGCTTTCGGCTATCAAGAAAGCCAACTTGTGAGCATATTGACAAACAGCCGGGACTCTTAGGGTACCAGACCAATTGTAATACAAATGAGTCATCTTGTAGGCCAATAGCTGTATCTTGTCGGCGTTTAGGCCCATGTTGTCGTGTATAACGTTGTAGTGCGTGGGCGAAACAGTTCCCTGACTGACTGCCTGCGAAACCAAAAAGAAATCATAGTTTTCCGGCAAAGTGATAATGTCATCGACCACAGTTCCGGGTTCGGGGTTACACTTATTAACAAAATAGCGAGTATTGATGCGCTTTGTAACTACGACGAAGGCCAGGCGACAACCATCTGCGATACCAGCTGATTTATAAATACTATCCATTTGATTCTTGAGAAGTTTGACCTCAGTGTTGAAGACTTGATGGAGCTGTCCCTCACCTACGCCGTCACGGAAGAACAGAATGCGCTCTGGCAATGTTCCATGATGATCACGATAAGCCTTTAAGGCATACTTCATGTTTAAGGACATCTGTTCCGACAGCTCCTGTCCCTTCATGTGCTCTGTTACTGAAGAATAGTAACGTGTTGATGTCTTAATATCCATTGTAGCCACCAGAGCACCATATGATTTATTTTTGTTTTTAGACGAGTGACACACATCAAAGCCCACAGTCATCAATCCACGCAAGGGCAACTCGATCATCCACGGAGCACCCATTAGCTTGGCATTCATTTGGATCAGCACTTTGGTCGCAACGGAAAGCAAGAATCCGGGCTTTTGCTGACGTGGAGCAATTGTGCGAAGAGTTACAACTTGGGATGGAACAGGACGATCCACGCAAGTGCGTTTTTTAATGCAGCTATACCTGAATAATCCCAATAAAAAATAAATGAATACGGGGGCTGTATAAAAGGAACATGGATTCGAGCTCACCCGGCCGTTATATAAACTATGTTAATTAGTCAATAAAAAATATAAAAGAATTCTATACCCTACAATCGGCACAGTTGTTAAGTTTAAAGAAACTCATGCTTAATTTAAGTTTTGTTTTTCTATTAAGTGCTCCTAACTAGAATCGATTTTACTTATATATTTCTTACTTTTCCTCATTTTGAGTCTTCATTACGATCATCATCATCTGCGGATCCTTGGCAGCGGCGTTATCAACCGCCTGCGAGTAATTCGGACTACGATCGTCATTTAATTCATCACTAGATAAAAAATAGATTTAATTATTTATTACATATGTCTGTAAATAATTTTGAACACCTACTATCTTGGCTCAGCGACATGCATGTTCATATTGTTAGCTGCCTTGATGATGTGTTTTACAAACTCCTGTGCCTCCCGAACACTTCGACGTGGTGTGATGACGTACCAACGTTTAATGTCAATTTGTTTAAACATTGAATTCTTGTGGAACTCAGTGGTCCAATTAGCACGGTTACCGCACAGATACCGCCTTTGATTACCAAACACAATGTTCTCCGGTGGCAGAACACGTGCGGGAATCTCAACTAGAGCCGTATCCAATTGCAAGTTCCACGATTTCAGGAGTTCAACACTTTCGGCAGATTTCTGCAAGCGATTGTTAAAGACACGCAAACGATCGATGCGGCGATCAGGAGTCATTCTTGTATGCTCGCTCATAGCTTTCATCAGTCTAAAATAAATAAATCATTACTTTAAGAAGTATTGTAAATCAATTGTGATACATTACTGGAAATTAGCTCGCATATCGTTGGTTAATCCGGTTGGGCGTGCCAATTCCGGAATCAATTTGATGAATTGGTCGACACCGGCACGAATATTCTTCTCGGTAGGATGGGAAACCAGCAAAGGTTGTTTAAAGTCACGTATGGTAATGTTATAGCGCTTGAATACAATTTTTAAATAGTAAATGCAAAAATAAAATGTGTTAAAGATTCAATGCACTTTACCTTTTTGTAATATTCAATAAAAGAAATTTGACCATCTTTGGTGTCAAACTTGGTCATTGGGGATGATGCAAAGTCAACTTCGTCAATACGATAAGTTTTATTATTGTAGTCCGTTAGTACAATCATACCTTTATTATAGGTAGGGTTTATAGGAATTAGACATAAACTTAAATAAAAAACAGTTTAATAATACAACCTAAGACTTTATGCTTAAAGTCATCTTGATAGTTGTCGCTTTCTCTAATACTTTGAGATAAAATATGATAGACAGTATCTGTTCTCATCACCTTATGAGCTATCTCAGCGCATAAAAGCAAATCCGATTCGTGCTGACGGATGGATGTGGCATATCCAGGCCATAGTTCGATCCTAAAGCTGTCCAAGTTAATCTAAATAATTGTTTTAATTAAATTGGGTAAACAGCAGGGAGTTAAACCCATTCATACCTTTGCTTGTGGATCGAAGTAGTTTCGAGAGACCAATTGCAGTTTCAAGCTCTCCATTGCACGGCGCAGAATCAAGTTGAGCACCTGCAACTGCTGAGCATCGGCAATGTCTACGATTCCAACACTTTTAACCATTACTCTTATATTTTCCCCCGAACGACTCTTAGTTACTAAATCCAGGACATAGGGACTGTTGGGAATATCGTTGAACTTGGTGGTACAGTACATAACAGTACCATCGAATATGTAGCCTCCCAGCAAATTTCTGTGTTCACTCAAAAGGCCCCGACGCAGACGGGTGTTGTCTATATCAGGCTGGTAGTCAACCCTATACACAAAAAGTGTCCAGTTGGGACGCTTCACCAATTTAAAATAGTTTGACTGAACTGTTATTTTCCTTCCCGATGTTCCGCATTTTGTAATCAGATTACTTGGACGCGACTGTACAATATTTGTAATCAACCTACGTCCTCGTGTCGAGCCCCTCGGATCACCTAAAGGAAATAGAAGTTGCATTACTTACACTACAGTTGAGTTTCCCATTTGCGGTACAGATACATTTCTAATTTGTTGAAACACGTTTCGACACTGGTACATTTAAGGGTACCAAAATTCGTACCCATGTTTAATGTACCAAATATTTAAATGATTTGGCAGCCCTGTCGAAAAAAACGAATTCTCTTTCTTCCAAAACGATAAGGAAATGCTGAGCGTCGATATTTTCCAACTTTATTTGAAACATTTACCTTCTGCGCCTTCAGCTGGACCAACATTCCTTGGAACACTTGGATTCATAGCTGCTGCTTCGCCATCAGAAGAGGTTCCAGTTGATGCAGCATGTGTCCGTTTCGCTGATTGTCCCTAAAATCAAAGCAATAACATAACATAATGCATTGTATGTATACTATTTTTTTTTTATAAGTTCTATAAAATTCTTTTGCTGAAATATATAAATACATATGTACATATACGAAAACGCATACATGTAAACAAATTAAGATTGGCTAGTCTTTTTTAACCGCTGAACTTCAAGGCTGATCTCGGGCATGCGACACATTCTTCCGTTAGTTTACTTTGTTCTCTCACTCTCTCTCTATTCTACACACATACACACACGAGACCAGACACACAATTTTATTCTTTTATAAGTTTTCCTCATTGTGCATCTTTGGTCTTAATATTCTTATACTCACAAACACATTAAAAGTAAAGGGTCTAGAAATTGAATTATACACAAATTATCAAAGAAACCGATTTGCAATTTTAAAAGTTAAAAGGAACACTAATGAAGCTGGTCTCTACTCTTTTGTAGTCTTCACATTCTTCCGTTATTTTGTAGGCTTTTTTTGCATTAGCATTTCACACATGCAAGTTAAAGCGTGCACATTGCAGATTTTTGTCCTCTCTTTTCATTTCTATTCGTGCAGACATTAACAATGTTTGTGACACCAAAGAAAATAGATTTCACAGGAATTTTTATGTGGATCGTTTCACATTTAAATTTGCCTTTAAGATTTTGTATTAACTCTTAAATCTTGTTTTAAATACATACCAATTGAGGACCTTGTCCACGATTTGATTCTTCATTGGGTTTTTTAGCGCGGCCTCGGCCTCTAGAATGGCCAGAATTTGAAGGCAAATTATTCATTTAAAAATTTTATTTTTATGACCAGCACTTTAAGGAAGCAGTTGAACAACTGAGCGAAGCCTCGTTGAGAATTTTACTTGAAATGAATTATTCTCAGGGATGGGGCATAACAAATGTTTATATCGATTAATTGGCGATAACACAATTAATGTCTCACTTCGGAGTTTCGGAGTGCCTCTAATGTATTTTTAATAGTGTGTTTTTAATAGTCTTCCTTAAGCAAGTAAGAATCATTAAAGTCTTTTTAAACCAATATAAATAATAACACTATTATGGATCATTTAACAGGTTTCTATAACAAATTTTTATTTTGCGCACATTCAAATTTGGATCCTAGTTAATATTACATAAAATTTACTTAGTTTTCGAACACATTGAATACGCTTGGAGCCTTAAAAGTAGACTTAATGAAAATTTGATTGAATAGACCGACATCGGTGTATGACAAGTTATTTCTGCGTGTCAGCAATTAATAAATGATCCATTATGTTCAGTCTTTCATATAACAAGATGAACAATGAGTGAATCTATAAGTAAATATAATGAATTATTAATAAATATTAATCATATAACTTATATTAATAATCTTACCTTAAGTTACTTCATACCAATTTTGCGACTCAATAAAATTCCTTCGAATTTTCTGTGATTACTTTAACATGAATTGGAACGATGTTTTATGTATTTGAATCTTCATTGTGTTCACTACTTTCTGACTTCGTGATTATGTTCTCATCGGGGCTAACGTTCAAGTCCTATATTTTAGAAGTTTAATTAGTAAAAATATGTATGTTGATAATGATTAGGAAAAGAGTAACATGAATGGGTGGCAGAGCGGATAAAACAGAACGGAACAAAATTGGTTTCAAAATACATGTAAATTTGTCAAATTTTACCTTACACACATAGTCCGTTTATACGAAGTTCCTTATTGGTAATTTTAATTTTTCAAATGTAAAAATCTGCTTATTATATGGATGCGGTCATCCTTTAAATTAAGAAAGCGGTATTATATGTATACAAATATAATTACATATTTTCAGTAATTTGCTATGCAGATTTAATCATTTCAAAAATCTTTAATCAGTACAAGCGTTTGTTCACACAAATTTTTTAATATATATAAAGTCCATATATTTGAATGTAATTAATAAAATTTCACAAATTTGTATGAGAGGTATTGTGGTGATTAATAATATAAATATATATAAAATGAAAAATGTAATAAAAATTAGTAGCTATCCTTAAGATTTTTTATTATTAAAATAATTGATGTTTGTTTAAGGATTCAGAAAGAAATTACATTATTTTTTTTTATAAACAATAAAAGGTCTGAGTGAACTCACGCGTATACTGATTGTAATTTATAAACGTATTAATTATGTACTTGTAGATATGTTGGCAAATAGGCTAATAAGTATATAGATGATATCGTACAATCGATATAAACATTGTACTTATTTAAGTATTTATGTATTCTACTTTTAGTAAAATTGCATGGCACTGGAATCTTCAATTATTAATTACACAATATAATTAGATAACTATACGTTTGCACAAGATTTGTAAAATACATATATTTTTTAAAAGTTTTTCTTTTGATTTGTAGTTATTTCTTTGCATATTGAACTTTAACACTAACAGCCAAATTAATCATATTTTTGACCTTCCGATCTTTTAATTTACAGAATAAAACTTTGATCTAGTCTGTGGAACCGGACTATGCGTTAAATCTAATGTATGGTTACTACAAGTTATAAATAAAATGATCTATGTACTTTATATATATATATTTTTTTTTTCAAATCCCTGTTTATAACCAAAAGGCGAAATACAATTTCAATTTTATATATTTCCTTATGTTACATTTCATAAATTACGAATTTAAAACTTTAGTCTAATCTATAACGGTATAAGAACTTGATTAAATGGTCGTTTTTCAGTTATTATTATTAATATATATTTTTAAGGGATTTTATAGGTTACTACATTTGAAAAAAGATAGCTATTAGTAAGTACATCACAATTTTTTCCAACATGATAAACAACAAAACAGTTTATAGTCATGTCTCTACTAATATTAATTGAAAACAGAAAAGATTAACATGTGAAAATTCTATGGTTCTGTAAATTGGTATTGAAAGTTATAGAATATATATAGAATTCAAATATCAAGATTAATAATATATCTACAAGAAGAGACCCTCAGAGAAATCACAGGCTCGCTTATTTGAACAACAAATTTACATACATACACTTATATTTATATATGAATATAGATGTATGTACCGTAAGTTTTTAATAACGGGATATGCGTACTTATAAAACGAATCAACAGTAAACTAAACCCTAACTAGATCTTTTGATTTTGGCTCTCTTTAAATCTAATTATAATGGTATATAAATAAAAATATGTAAATACTTATGCTTTAAATACATTTGAATACTGTCTTAAATCACTAGATGGGGTGTGAGTGTGTGTTTGTGTTTGTGTGTGTGTTTATGTATGTATGTACAAAAGAGTATGTATTTGTACACGTGCGTGCATTTAAATGTAAATCAATTACTAATTAACTACTAAAAGACTAATATAAATACGATAGCAGCGGTTATCACTTTAAAATCCATCTCATTAATTTGATGAAGTAATCCTGCAATTTTACAATTACAAAACATTGATTGTTGTAAATCGATTGGAATTGCTTGATTTGTTAACGTGGTAAAGTGTAAACAAAAATTTATCTTATGTACATACAACAAAATAAATGGCTACAAAAACAATTTTATCTCAAATAATGAATACCTTAAGAATTTATTCTGAATATGTGTGTCAGTGTGAAAAATCGAAAATATGAGAAGCAAAAAGAGGAAGTTAGTTACTGTTTTCAAGAATATTAAAATCATTTGATTAATTTGTAAACCAAGATATAAAACAAAGCTATACTTATATGTGGAGTAAAATTAAAACTTTATATTATTATATAAATATAAAAACAACTACTTAAAAAATTTAAAAAATATGCTAAATTTATATAAAACTCATTTTTACATGTGGCTTTTGTGTTTACATCCCGATTACGACCATGAACCAAGTGTTATCAGTGTATCGTCCCACAATTACTGTGATTTATTTATTATCATCGAGCGATTTATTTATCATTTAAAGCAAAAACTTAAAATACTTACTAGCTAACTTGTTAATACTTGTTATTAACTGCTCCTAAACGCTACTTATAAACATAGGGAACATAACAATATCAGCAAATAACTACACTTTAAGTGTATTGTTTAATAATTGGTTCAAGTGTTTAAATACTTTAAAGCTTGTTGCCAATCAAATACTTAACCAACAATTTAAAAAAATAACTTTCTTTTAAGAATTACTTACTTTAAATATTTAGATTTACTTTTACTTTGACCTATACACAAAATTTAACGACTAACAATAGTGCTATGGTCGAGAATACTCGACCAGTTGATACCCTGTACCCGTTTACGATTACGATAACATTCAGAGGCACAAAGTATATAAATAAAAAAAATATTTATTATAATAAGAATTTATTTACTGCTGATTTGAAACAAACTATGGTAGTATGGTAGTTACTTGGTAATACTTGAAATCATCATCCGCATATAACAAACAAACCTATATTGTTATGTACTTAAGCACAATATACGTGTAAGACTTATATATAAGATTATATATTTGTTAGATTATTGCTCTACATACATTAATTGCAATAGTTAATACTTAATAAAAACACAGACATTATTATTATGCTACCTAAACGTAGTTATAGTTATATATATGTATACTCATATGTAGGTTTTCTTGCATAACTTTTTCAAACTGTTTCGAGCCTACGAAGTTTATCTATGGGGAGTCAACAGATAGAACTTACGACAATAAAGAGCTCGACAGCGCCAATAAAATGATTGTATAGCTCGCCAACAGCCCTCAAAATTTAATAGTAATAATAATAGTAAAGTTAGGAACGTATTGTATTATTTTTTGTTAATTGAGCTAGCAGTATCGGATGGGTCGTGTTATTGTGGTCCACATATTTGTATAACCCCCCCCAGGGGCTAGTAAAGATAAAACATTTCGTGTGCGGGTTTGTATTGGGTGTGTTGAATGAATGTTGCGATACTATAACAATGTATAGTGTATACATATAACATTTGTATGGACACTTACCTTCTTGGCAGGTGGCACTGGAACTTGTAAATGATATTTGGATTGACAGTAATCACGGAGAAGAGCAATACCTTCAGTACGATTATTGGCATAACGTGACTCCCATGCATCTAGCAGACGATTATAATAACGTGGAGTATCATTGTACTTCAAATATTTATAAGTCTGATCCGTGGGAAAGATACGCTCAAGTGGCGCACATCGTGCCAACTCATCCTCGGCTATAATAAGGCAGCGCACATCATCAGGTGTTAATTTATCCAATATGGCATTGATATACTTAAAATAAATTCAATTTATTTAGTTCTTTTTGTTATAAAATTATTGCAAGCTTTTTACCTCATCGCGATTTTCCATAGTTTTGCGTGTAAAATTATTGTGTTTGGTTTTCTCGTCGCGTGACAAATAGTTGATATAAAGACGCTTGTCGTAGCACATTTGTGTGCCAGGTGGAAATGAGAATTCGGCAGCAAGCTCCTTTTGTTTATCCTGAGTCAGTTTTGGTGGTATCTGCAAATTGGAACATATTTGTTAAGGTAGTGGAAAACTAGTTAAGAGCACAAGTTTGTGGCTTTTACATTATACAAGGCTGTATTGAGTACACCTTGGACCAGAGGTGCTTTAACGTGCGCATCCAGCGGCAGTTCCGAGTGTAAACTTGGCGATATGTTGACCTCCAATAGCCATGGCACAAGATCCGAGTCCAAGATAACATCAAAACCAAATAGTTCAAAGCAACTATACTTGGATTCAACATTTGCTCGAATCATGCTATTTATGCCATTTTCACCAGCCAATATTGTGCGTAAAACTAGACTTCTCAAGGCCTCCCAGAGGCCATCGGTGCGTACACCACGATTAGCCAAATATGTCCACAGTGATTTGATGGTCCACTTGTGGCCATGACAGGCATTGACGTCTTCGTTCTTGGAATAGTTTGAAGAAAACTTATTGATGCTGTAGTTGGTTAAATGCATGCAGCGATCGTTCAATGTATCAATTTTAGCGCTGTACTTAACTGTAAAGATATGAATATATTAGCTATTGAGTTATTTTAGAGCTGTAATCTATGGTGAGCAAACCTGAAGCGAATCTAGCCAAACCATTGTGGTACATGAACACTCTCAGGGGGTTGACAGATGTTACAAGCACATACAAACGCAGATCGAATTTGCTTCCGTTAATTAGCAGCGGTCTCTCGATATATCTGTTTAAGAATACAATAGATTAACATAGATCTATTGCTTGGAGTTGGTATAGATTGTCAACATACTTTTGAACAATCAATGGTCTCCTTTTGGGTATTTGACCCCAACGATTTACCACACGAATTCCGGCGCCACGAGCACTTGCCGGTGGCTTTATAATCCATTTGGTATTACGTTGAGCATATTTAGGCCAACGTTTTCTTAGAGCACACAAATCATTTGGTATGACATAGGTGCGTGGCATAAAACCAAATTCCCTATTACTATGCTTACGCATCTGCCTCTGAAGATTCTTCCAGCAGGAATCTTTGCGTCCAATGCGAAAAGATCCAGGTAAATGGTTAATTTTCTGATACGAACGAATTGTTTTAAAACAAGGCGATTTTAAATGCTTTCCCCAAACGCCCATCCAATCGTTGGTTTCTGTAAATGAAAAATGATCAAACACAGTTTCGATTAACAGAGAAATCAACTCACTTTTGAGCATACGCATGCCACTATTGGCCAGTATAAGACGCACAACCTTGGGCATGATGCTGGTCACACGCCATTTGAGTACACGATGAAGTTCCGCGGGAACTTCGGGACCTTTTTGGGTATTCGAGGAGAATGATAGATATGGCGGTACATAGGGAAATAAGCTCGGTACCAATACCGATTCCGGATTACGTAGATCCTCATCGGATGTCTGCGACAATAGTAGTGTCGATGAGTTTTTCGGTGACGATGATAAACGATCTGACAAATGTGTCATTTTATAGGCATGTGCTCGATATCCATCCTCGGTATCCGAACTAACGCTGACCGTATCGCTTTCATCAAAATTTGATACTATAATTGAAGAGAGTATTACTTTAATATTTTCGTAAAAAGTGTAATAATATAAAGCAACTTACTGTTGTCCAGATCATCATCATTATCGAAGTCGACATCACGGTAATCGTTGTCCTTAACATCAGGATCTTCGAGTATATATTTAACTACTGGATTATCGCCTGTACTTTGGGCTTGATTCTGACCTTTAGGATGTTGAGATTTTACGTGTTGACTGCGTGAACTACTAGTTTGATGCTTACGTGCCAGTCGAGGACTTTGACTATTATATAACAAAACTCTATGCACTGTGGGCAGTATTTTCTTGGCCGTCGTCTGTCCACCCCGATTTCTTTTCGGTGTCAATGGTAAACGGGACATCTGCTGATTATGATGTGGAGATTCGGTGGCTTTTTGAATCTTCTTCGATTGATTCACATTGTTGTTATTGACTATCACGGTTTCACCAGGTGTGTTCAGTTCATTGATATCGCTTTGTTGGACGAATCGACGATGGGATAGTATACTTGGATCGAATTGTTCATCATTAATCACTTCCTTTGAGCTGTAGACATCGCTTATTGTAATATAATCATTTCCCTTTGTTAATAACTTCTCAGTTTGTTCATTCTCAGGTATATCATTCCAATCGCTATCGTTGTAACCAAAGGGCATCTCATTATTCTCTTTCAATATATAATTATCATATTCTATATTTTGATTACTATCATTGGATATTGTTCGCCGATTTACGTTAGACGAGCGTTTACTCGGCGATTCTTGAAATAAGCTCATTTGAGGTTTGTAATTGCACACCAAATTCGTGGTGTGCTTCGGCAATTGCTCTTTGCCGCGATTGTAAAAATACGAAAAATAATGCTCGTAGTGCTGATCGGTTGATTGGAAGCGTGAAGGGCGTTGAGAGCTATAATGGAGTAAAATAACAGGAGTATGTTAAGTAACATACATATATATATATATATATATATACGTGTGTGACATTGCATAAATTGTAAATGTTAACTTGCAACTGTTATTTGAATGCTTGTTTTTTGGGCTGTAAATGTTGATTATGTGTATAGTTTGGGGTACCACAAAAATGAAAACAAATCATACTAAATAAAATCTTAAGCAAGCTGGAATGTAGCAGACTGTGTGGGGTGGAGAGAAATTTTATTAATTACATAACAGAAGTCCACGAGGCATCCATTGTGGGTTGTCTGCGATTGTGCGAATACATCGAACTGCCATCCAAATATTCTGATGTACTTCGGGCTCTTATCTGTCGCTTAAGCAGCTCCTTTTCCAGCGATGCCGGAGAATATTTGGTCATCTCCTGTGTGGCTGGAGCACTGTTGCTATGTGCATATTGTTGCCGCCCTTTGTGGTGTTGACCAGGACCTGCACCTGGACCTGTACCTGGACCAGGTCCTGCACCCGGACTATTATAGTATTCGACTTGTCGCATCTGCTGATATCCATGATGCTGATTGTTGTTGCCACCGGATGTAGTAGCCGATACCTTACGCGGCGCATACGATTTAACATATGCATCTGGATATGATGTTGTAGATACTGAATAGTTTGCTCGGGATATTTGTCTCTGTGTCACATTATTTTTTGCTGGACATGGATTGGATGAACGGCTTGGACTCTTTTGACTCCAGTTCGATCCGATTTTACAATAATTGAATGCATTATCAACATTGCAAAAGGGAATATTGTTATGTTGTTCATTGTGATTGTTGTTATTACTGGTTAAACTTTTTGTCTGAATATTATGGCGCATTTCTGGATCTTTACCATACACCTCGGATGCGTTATACATAAACATATTATTATTATGTTTAGGTATTTCCGCATATGCAACATGTGACGTTATAGGAACATATACACATGTACCTGATGGGATAGAGGAAATATATGATTACATTACATAAATACCCAGTTCTGTATTGGATTCGATATCGATTCCATTAACTAGCTAACCCAAATTTTAGAGGAAATAACAAAAACAGAATTTATAATATAAATTTTAATTTATACAAGTAAATTATAGTTAACATACTAACTCGTTTTGACACTTTTTATATTGACAAATAAAGCTCTGATTATTTTAAAACTCGTTAAAAAATAATTTATAAATATACACAAAAAACATTCAACATTAATGGGCTCAAATTATATTTATATGTGGCAAAAGCCTTAACCAATTTTAAAACTTGAGTAAATTTAGTGAGTATAAATAAATTAAAAATACTTTTAAATTAAGAGTGCTTAAATATAAAAAAAAAAAATACTTTCCACAGCAGCTACAAATTATTGTAACCTGAGTTATATATTTTGGTTTATACATTTGCGTCAAAAGGATTTAAATTGCAAACTGCAATTATAAATCTGGTACCAACTTAGTTTAAATAAAGAAATTAAAATACACATAATAACAAGCATGTATTAATATTGAGATAAAAACAAACAATAAATAAATGTACATACCGCGTTGAAATTCGGTGACCTTCAGGAGGTTTAATGTTATGGCTTGTGCTAGTTTTCAAAAGTAGGGTATCAGCTGTGTGATTGTGGTGGTAGTTTAAATGTAGGTCACCAACATAACATACTTCTCAGCGAGGTGTAAGAAAAACTTCTCCTTTGCCCACTTGGGATTAATCGAAAAGAAAACGATTTGAATTAGCTTTTAATTGTAGTTAAACAGCGCAAATTCTTGATTTCACGAATATCGAAAAAATGCAATCAAAACTAAACTCAACCCAGATTTAATAATTCACTTTGGTCCGTAATTACTTTTTGTTTGAAACGATGATGTACATGTGTAAAATTTTATACGTTGGCTTTTGTGTGTGTAGAGTGTGTGTGTTGCTGTGTACTTCTTTAACTATGAAAAATATTATTTATAATTTTGATGTAAATATCAATGTGTAATACACACACAATCACACATTTTGTTGTAACAACACAGAACACATGGCAGCAGCCCCGTTTGCTGCTTGCTCAAGCCAAAACACACAACACACTAGTGTTGGGTTGCTCATGAGTGAGTGAACAAAAAAGAGTTGTTCACTGAAGTGAGCAACTGAACATGTTCCTTCCAAGTTGTTCAGTTTTGCTCACTTGTTCAGTTTTGCTCACTTGTTCAGTTTTGCTCACATGTTCAGTTTTGCTCACTTGTTCAGTTTTGCTCACTTGTTCAGTTTTGCTCACTTGCTCAGTTTTGCTCACATGTTCAGTTTTGCTCACTTGCTCAGTTTTGCTCACTTGCTCAGATTTGCTCACTTGATCACTCTCTTGCTCATTTTTGCGCATTGAGGGCATTCTGCGCAATAATACATCGGTTAAACCGTTAATGCTCATGTTAAGACGCAAACGTCGCTCGCTTTTAATATCATCAACAGTTGAAAATTTAATATTTTTGCATAACAACATGTAAATTTGAAGTGAGTACAACCTAATTTCTAAAAAGTTTGCTTGTTTAAACATTTTTATAGCGCTTAAAAGAAGAAAACATAATGTTTAAGAAGTCCTATGTAATAACTATTCCTATGAAAAGAACATTGTTATTTTTTTTTTGTTATATAAATTTGTTTATTTAAAAATATTTGTTTACAATTGAAATGTAACGTATTTTATATTTGTCAAAATATGTGGTGCTTAGGGATCTGAGCATGAACAGTGAACAAGTGAGTTGGTGAGCAACTGAGCAATCTAAGTGAGTTGGTGAGCAACTGAGCAATCTAAGTGAACAAGTGAGCAACTGAGCAATAAGAGTGAGTTGACTCTTTCAATAAAAAAGAACAAGTGAACATGTTCACTAAACTGAGCAATGTTTACACAACACTAATTACCAAGACCCGGTTTTATTCTAATTGGCGCCCAACGGCATTAAACTCCGCGAGTAATTGTTCGTGTTAAAACAATCAAATAAACTAAAACGTGAAGTAATTGTTCGCGTTAAAACGAAAAAATAAACTAAACCAAAAACAAAAAATCGGAGTGTAAACTTCAACAAACTAGTAAAAGTGAATAATTTTTACACGCCACAAACAGAGTCTTACTATAAATAGTAAAGTGAAAAAAAAATACAAAATCAAAACTTTTTAAGAAAATAATAAACAAAAAATAAAAACCCCAACCAAAGGTTGAGCGAGTTAAAAATCATCGATACAACTTCAACAACAGAAGCTGCGACTCTAAGGAATCACCGAGACTTTCACACCACACCCACGTTCAAAATCGTGCAGGAATAATGAAACTTATGTAAGTGGAGTGCTGAATTATTTTTTCCTTAATTTAAATAAATAAATAAAAAAAAAACATCAACGAATATCAATACCAGGCTGATCGGTATAATTAAACTAAATTTTAAAACAAGTCAAGTGTTTTTATTTTCTGTTTCTTGAACTTTATTAAATCGGACGTTAAACTAATTTGACAAACTTTTATGTGGAGGTCCGGACTGAAAAAAATTAACGAAGTAGAAGATCTTATCGAATCCTTTAGAGAAACTCGTACAGACAGCAAAATGAGTGACGATTTGGTGAAATTAATGGAGGCAGCCCTCATACATCAGGCTGCAATGATGGAAAAACGTTTCGAGGAAAAAATGTCGGAAATCACAAAGTCCTTCGAGGAAAAAGTCGAAAAATTACAGGCCCCAACAGAAAAAACTAAAGAAAAGAAACGATATAATCGAGTCAGTGTAGTTGAGGGAGTAGGTTGTGACCTGCCATTGGACATGGTTAAATGCGTACCAGAGTTCGATGGCAAACAGGGCGAATATGCCGCATTTCGTGAAGCAGCTATTGCTGCTTACGATGTTTTTAAAAATTTTGACGGCAGTTACAGACATTACCTCGCTGTGGGAATTATTCGCAACAAGGTTAAGGGCGCGGCAAGTGCTACGTTGACGTCCTATAACACAACACTCAACTTTGAGGCCATCATTGACAGACTAGACTTTGTCTATGCTGACAGAACACCAACACGCGTTCTTTTACAAAAGCTTGGCACGCTACGACAGGGGGAGATGCCTTTGCTTGAGTATTATGACTTGGTTGAGAAGACATTAACCCTTCTCACAAATAAAACAGTTATGACACATAGCCCTGAAGAAGCCGATATTTTGAACGAACAGTTTAGGGAAGACGCCTTACATTCATTTGTATCAGGCCTCAAGAAATCTCTCAAATTGGCGGTATTCCCAGACAAGCCTGAGGACTTACCTACAGCTTTGGCAATTGCACTAGAAGCAGAGGTCAGCAATGACTACGCTCAGTTCGCAGCAAGCTTCGCAAAGACTACTGAGGAAAGGCAGGGTCAAAAATTTTCAGAACAGCGTCCACGCTACCAACGTAGCGAAGGCACAAGCCAAACAAAACTCCCACAGTTGAAAAGCAATTTTGGGAATAACAGGGACAAGGCTGGCCCGTCTGGGGCTCAGCCACAACCAAATCCACAGCCCAGTAGCTCGAAACAGCGTTTTCAACGTGAGCAACAGGCTCAGGTCGAACCTATGGACGTCGATCCGTCCATTTCAAGATTTCGACAACCAACAAATTTCAGGAAACCTGGTTCAACTCAGAGCCGACAGAGAATAAACCATACAGTGCAGGAACAGAGTGCTGATGATATTGATTATCAGTCCGCTGCAGAAGAGGGTGTCAAATTATTCGAAGACGACGTTTCCGTTGAAGACTCTTTGAATTTTTTAGGACTAGGTCCTACCTCCCGTACATCTCACGAGATGTAGCGGGACGGTCTATCAAATTATTAATCGATACAGGAGCTTCAAAAAACTATATTAAACCATTACCTGAACTAAAAAATATCGTCGACGTTGAAAGGCCTTTCCAGGTCAAATCCATCCATGGAGGCACACAAATTGACAAAAAATGTATAATAAACATATTTAACGTAAATGCGTCTTTTTTTATTCTATCAACTTTGAACGACTTCGACGCCATTATAGGTCTTGACCTACTTATGGACATCGACGCAAACATTGATTTGACAAATAATGAAATTAAATTCAATGGTGGCACTGAGCCACTCCAATTCAGGAAATAATAAAAATAAAAAGTTGATGATGCAGACGTGCCCCCTGCAATGAAAGAATCTTTTAATAAAATGATTAAACTACGATCAAAAGCATTCGCGGATCCGAACGAATCCCTACCTTATAATATCAACACTATAGCCACCATCAGAACAGATGATGAGCCAGTGTATTCCAAATTATACCCATACCCAATGGGTGTTGCCGACTTCGTGAACTCAGAAGTTCAACAACTTCTACAGAACGGTATTATCAGACCGTCCAAGTCTCCATACAACAACCCCATTTGGGTTGTTGACAAAAAAGGTGTCGACGAGCTCGGCCATAAGAAAAAAAGAATGGTAATTGACTTCAGGAAACTGAATCAAAAAACCGTCAGTGACAAATACCCAATACCCTCGATTTCGACAATACTGTCAAACATGGGTAAGGCCCAATATTACACAACGTTGGACCTGAAATCGGGATTCCACCAAATAGAATTAGCAGAAAGGGACAGGGAAAAGACCGCCTTTTCGGTTAACAACGGGAAGTACGAATTCTGTCGACTTCCTTTTGGTCTGAAAAATGCGCCAAGCATATTTCAAAGGGCAATAGACGACGTTCTTAGGGAACAAATTGGGAAAACATGTTACGTCTACGTTGATGACGTAATCATATTTTCCGAAAGTAAAGAGGAACACGTCAAACACATTGACTGGGTCTTAAAAAGTCTTTACGATGCTGGCATGAGGGTATCTCAAGAAAAGTCCACCTTTTTTAAGAAAAGTGTGGAATATTTGGGATTTGTAGTCGCCAGGGGCGGAATAAAGACGTCTCCCGACAAGGTACAGGCTATCTTAAATTTCAAGCCACCCTCTAACCTCTTTGACCTTAGGTCATTCCTAGGTCTATCCAGCTATTACAGGTGTTTCATCAAGAATTATGCCACCTTAGCGAAACCTCTTACCGAATTGCTAAAAGGAGACAACGGTAAAGTAGGTGCTAATCAGTCAAGGAAAGTTCCAATTGAACTAACGGCTAAACAGCTGGAAACCTTTGACAGATTAAAGAAAATCCTTATATCCGAAGACGTGATGTTAAGGTATCCTGACTTTAAAAAAAGCTTCGAATTGACTACTAACGCCTCAGCACATGGTCTGGGAGCTGTATTGTCACAGGAAGGTCGCCCGATTACAATGATTTCAAGAACATTGCGGGATAAGGAAGCAAATTTCGCGACGAACGAGCGAGAGCTGTTGGCAATCGTTTGGGCTCTTAAAAATCTCCGGAATTACCTGTACGGAGTTAGAGAACTTAACATCTTTACTGATCACCAGCCCCTGACCTTCGCCTTATCAGATCGCAACCCAAATGCAAAGATAAAACGCTGGAAAGCTTTTATTGACGAGCATAATGCGAACTTGATTTACAAACCTGGCAAAGAGAATTATGTGGCCGACGCACTTTCGCGTCAAAATGTGAACGCCCTTGATTCAGACTCTCAATGTTCGGACCTCGCCACAATACACAGTGAGGAATCCTTGACCTACACCATTGAGACTACCGACAAGCCAGTCAATTGTTTCAGGAATCAGATCATAATTGAAGAATCTGATTCCTCATCAGTCAGAACTTTCCTACTCTTTCAAAATAAAACAAGGCACATCATTCAAGTCTCAGACCGCAGCACACTGCTACAGACACTGCAAGACGTAGTGAATGTAGGGGTTGTAAACGCAATACGTTGCGAGCTGCCAACCCTTGCTTTTATTCAACACAGGCTCATTGAGCTTTTCCCGTCAACTACATTCAGGTATTCTAAATACCTAGTTGCGGACATCACGGACAGGACAGAACAAAGGGAAATAGTGACGGCTGAGCATAACAGAGCTCACCGAGCAGCGCAAGAGAACGTTAAACAAATTTTGCGCGACTATTTCTTTCCCAACATGAACAGACTGGCAACAGAAATCGTTGCCAACTGCAGAGTCTGTTCACTGGCTAAATACGACCGGCATCCGAAAAAACAGATGCTGGGCGAAACGCCAATCCCTTCCTATGTTGGAGAATTTTTGCATGTAGATGTATTTTCCACCGATCAAAAATACTTTCTCACATGCGTTGATAAATTTTCCAAGTTTGCTGTGGTTCAGCCGATTTCTTCAAGAGCAATTGTTGACGTCAAAGATCCATTACTCCAGCTCGTGAATATCTTTCCTAACATAAAAACTATTTACTGTGACAATGAAAGGTCACTTAATTCAGAAACAATCAAAACAACACTTCTAAAATTCAACATTCAAATTGCAAATGCGACCCCTTCACACAGTATTTCCAATGGTCAGGTCGAGCGATTTCATAGCACATTGGCGGAGATCGCGCGGTGCATGAAAATCGACAAACAAATAAGTGAAACTGTCGATCTGATCCTGCTTTCAACAATAGAATACAATAGGACTATTCATTCAGTTACAAACATGAAGCCTATTGAAATAATCCACTCAAATTCCATAGAACTCGCATTTCAGGTCAAAGACAGAATCGAAAAAGCTCAAATCAAGAAAATAGAACAAGAAAACAAAAAAAGGGAAGACAAGGAGTACCAGGTGGGCGAAAGAGTTTGGATAAAATCAAATAGACGTTTAGGAAACAAGTTGACCCCACTATGCACTGAAGGCATAGTAGAAGCAGATCTTGGAACGACAGTTTTAATTAAAGGGAGGGTGGTCCACAAGGACAATATTAGAAAATAAGAAAACATTTTTATATTATTTCTAGTTTTAAAACTTATTTTCCGCTACCCCAGATTAACATCGTTGCTTACAACTCTCATGACGACTTTCACGACCAGCACTATGAAACTGACAAACTACACTACGTCGGACTACATACCAATATCGGACGGAGACGTGACTATTTGGGAAGAGTACGGTTACTTGGGACACACTACGAACCTGACATCGTACGAGACTTACGTGGACGAGACCAGTCGGACATTGGACTTATTTGACAAAGACCACGAAAGGAGAGTAATAGCAGCTGATCTTCGACATATTGAAACGTTAGTAGAAACACTTAAAATTAACCACAGACATTCACGCAGTATAAATATGTTAGGTACAGTTCTCAAGGTAGTGGCTGGGACTCCCGATTTTGACGATTGGGAGCAGATCAAATTTAAACAGACACAATTAATAGATGCAGAAACTAAACAGATAGAAATAAACACAAAAATTCAAACAAGACTCAACGAACTGACCATGACGCTAAATTCAATACGTGACACTGACGGAAAAGACATGGGACATATCTACGAGACTATTTTAGCAAAAAACAGAATAATAATTACAGACCTTCAGAATTTAATACTTGCTCTAACGTTAGCAAAAATCGACCTGATCAGCCCGGTAATATTGGATAATGACGATATTAAGGAATTAATACTTCAACATTTCACCAATGTTAGCGTAGCGGATATTTTAGAAGTAGCTAGAATTAAGGCTTTCCAATACAAAGACATTTTGTACTTTTTGTACCCTATTCCGAAATTAGTTTGTAAAAAAATTAACATTTTTCCCGTGAGTCACGGAAACATAATTTCAAATTTCGAAAACATAAGCACTGTTGCCGACTGCGCACAAACATCTTGGCCATCGACGGGTGTGGTGTGGCTGTCAGTTCAACATTCTGCAGACAGCTGAAGACATCAAACTGCGCACAACAACTGGTTGCAGGAATCCTTGCGCAATGTAGCACGCGACCCGGCCACCTCAACGGATTGACTCTGGTAGACGACGGTGCAGTAATTATCAATAATGCAGCCGCAAATATAACCGACAACGCCGGCTCTCAACAATTGGTTGCCGGAACGTATCTCTTGACGTTCGATGACAAGGTCTGGATAAATGGTACGCTATTCGTCAACAACTATGGTGTCTTCAAGAGGAAACCAGTGGTACAGGCTGTTGCCCAAATCAACATAACCGAGCACCGAGAACACCTCAGCCTGCCCTATCTGCACGAACTAAGTCTGGCAAATCTTCAACACATCAGCCAGCTACGATCCAGTCTCATGTCAAGTCCGGCTATGAGCAGCAGCATCACCTTGGCCCTCGTCGTCATTTGCCTGGTTGTCGCCCACAAGATCCGCCAGCGAAGAAAACACCAAAGACGTTCCGCCAGATTAGCAGACCTACAAGCAAGCATGAGTAAGCCCGGGGACGCGCTTAACTTAGCTGAGGGAGGAGTTAACACCAGCTAGGTTCAGTGGGGCAACCGGATGCCGTCGCGACATTGTTGCGACGCTCTGCCGCAGAAACGCTGATCGTGCATTGCCGACTCTGCATTGCCGGCCGGTCAACGGCCAGCTGAGTGGAGTAACACGATCCCTCTGGGATCTGGCCACGCCAAGTGGCCGCTGAAGAACGGCACGAGGCGCTGTGTCAGCGATCTGTCGACGTCACTGCGGGGCAGTTTATGTTTAATGTTAACTTTAAGAATAATTTGTAAATCAGTTTAAAAAGAACCCCGGAACTATCCAGTCGGTACAATAAAGAATTACCAAGACCCGGTTTTATTCTAATTTATATGTCAGGTTCCTGGTTGTTTGATAGATTATTAAATTTACGGGGTCAAATTACTATAGCTAAGCTCTATGGTGCTAAACTTGTGCAATAAGAAGCAATATGAATGTTCTAAAGTATTATTTTATTTCTTAATTTTTAAAAGCTTTTTGGAGTTTGCGATAAGTTTCACCTACCTACACACCTCCTTCACGTTTTAAAAAAGAATCTTAGAAACTTTCTTTGCCGATTTTAAGAATGCAACTGAAGCCACAAAAGTTTGACCAAACATGTTTAAGTTTAAATTGATTTATTATATAATTTTAGATTTAAAATTAACTACTATATATTAAAAAGTTTTTCATCTTTGAATATGTAATTTGTGGCCCTGAAAAGGGCCTTTTGTTCTAGGTGGCATGGTGTACCAATGTGAATCAAGCAAAATTTACTTAGAGCTTGTATATTTGGTGACAGCCTTGGTTCCTTCACTGACAGCGTGCTTGGCCAATTCTCCGGGCAACAAAAGACGGACAGCGGTTTGGATTTCCCGACTGGTGATGGTTGATCGCTTATTGTAGTGGGCCAAACGGGAAGCCTCGGCAGCAATGCGCTCGAAAATGTCGTTTACAAAGCTGTTCATGATGCTCATTGCCTTGGATGAGATGCCAGTATCGGGATGGACCTGCTTCAGCACTTTGTAAATATAGATGGCGTAGCTTTCCTTCCTCTTGCGCTTCTTCTTCTTATCATTCTTGGTGATGTTCTTCTGAGCTTTGCCAGCCTTCTTGGCTGCCTTTCCACTGGTTTTAGGAGGCATGTTCACAATTCACAAATAGTCTTCACTTTAAATTCACTTCACAAATGTGTTTACCTGACACTACTGAACGCTTCAAATTTATACTTTCTGAGTAGCATCGCTTTCATGTTAAAACCTTTCACAGCTGTCATCCCTTAACTGAACAAGTAGGTAGCTGAAAAAAATATAAATATAATGCCCTTACTGTTGACTGGCAGCATCATTCGATATTTGTGTGTTAATAGTGAAACAGTGAAATAAATACTAAATAAAAATGTCTGGTCGTGGTAAAGGTGGTAAAGTGAAGGGAAAGGCAAAGTCGCGTTCCAACCGCGCTGGTCTTCAGTTCCCCGTTGGCCGTATTCACCGTCTGCTTCGCAAAGGCAACTATGCTGAGCGTGTTGGTGCCGGCGCTCCAGTTTACTTGGCTGCAGTTATGGAGTACTTGGCCGCTGAAGTATTGGAGTTGGCTGGTAACGCAGCTCGTGATAACAAGAAAACTAGGATCATCCCACGTCACTTGCAACTGGCCATTCGCAACGATGAGGAGTTGAACAAACTTCTTTCAGGCGTCACCATTGCCCAGGGCGGTGTTTTGCCCAATATCCAGGCTGTGCTTTTGCCCAAGAAGACCGAGAAGAAGGCATAAACAATACAACAACTCGCATCGTATATAAAATTATAACAAAAACCAAACGTCCTTTTCAGGACGACCATATTTTCTTTAAAGAGATGTTTTAATTCAATATTGAATTATTCTGTAACCAACAAAACTATGTACCGTTTTTGACACAAAATTAAAATATATGCCTTCAACATTAAATGTTACCTACCAAAAAGTACAGTTGTGCATTTTGGTTCATTTGACGAGCCTCACCATTCTCATAATGGCTTCTGTTCCCTCTGAACGGGTGTTCTCAGCGGCTGCAATTAAGACTTTTGTCACAAACGTAACAGTCGCATATTGTTTTTGCAAAGCTTTAACAATATTAATTTATTTATGTTGAATACTGTAATGATTTCATACATTTTTCGTTTTTTTAAACAAATGGGAAAATTTTAAAACATAGGTCGGCCATTGATCCACTAGGTACAGTTGTGTCAAGATAAAATATTGTAATAGCAATAGCAATTGCTCAAAATGCCGCGTGTCACCTTCTTGTTCAGTCATTTTATTTTTATTACATATATTTAATTAGTATAAATAGTAAATAGAATTGAAATAATTTCGACTCTTTTAATGAATTTTGTGGTGGTCCTGAAAAGGACCGATTGATATGGGCTGTTTTGTTGATTTTGTGTTATAATATTTAACCGCCAAAACCGTAGAGAGTGCGGCCTTGCCTCTTCAGAGCGTAGACAACATCCATGGCTGTGACTGTCTTCCTCTTGGCGTGTTCGGTGTATGTGACAGCATCACGGATAACATTTTCCAAGAAAACCTTTAGCACACCACGGGTCTCCTCATAAATAAGACCAGAGATTCGCTTAACGCCGCCACGACGAGCTAAACGACGGATAGCTGGCTTCGTGATGCCCTGGATGTTATCACGCAACACTTTGCGATGACGCTTGGCTCCGCCTTTACCCAATCCTTTTCCACCTTTACCACGACCAGTCATTTTTCACTTGTAGTTTTTGGTTAACACTGCACGAAAGTCACAAATATACTAATAGATGGTTCGCGTCAAGCGCTTGCATTTATACGAAAATGTCTAAATGAAAGAGGGAGCTCGCGATACTTACATCCTGCTCACACCCTACCCTCGTTTCATTTCGTTTCGTCTTGTATACCAGAGTATATGTCGCTCTCTTTCTAACACACCACCATTTTTCTATATAAAACAGGCACCAAACCGCTCGTCCGTTTATTGTGTTTTCAACAGTGACTGTGTAAAGTAAAAATTGTGAAAAGAAAATGGCTCGTACAAAGCAGACCGCTCGTAAATCGACCGGAGGCAAGGCGCCTCGCAAGCAGCTGGCTACTAAGGCGGCACGTAAAAGTGCTCCGGCCACTGGTGGAGTTAAAAAACCTCATCGTTATCGCCCCGGAACTGTTGCCCTGCGTGAAATTCGTCGCTACCAGAAGAGCACTGAGTTGCTCATTCGCAAGCTGCCATTCCAGCGACTAGTTCGTGAAATTGCTCAGGATTTCAAGACTGATTTGCGTTTCCAAAGTTCAGCTGTAATGGCTCTGCAGGAAGCAAGCGAAGCCTACCTGGTTGGCCTCTTCGAAGATACAAACTTGTGTGCCATCCATGCTAAGCGTGTCACAATCATGCCAAAAGACATCCAATTGGCCAGACGTATTCGTGGCGAACGTGCTTAAATTGTGCTTTGCTAAAGCAATATATAAAAAAAAACAACAAATCGGTCCTTTTCAGGACCACATGTTTCTTTATCAAAGATTTTTATATTTTCATTTTTAAATTTAAACAAAGTCTTTTTAAGTACCATAGTATACATATATAAAAAATCATGAGATTGAGTCCTCTAAAACAAACCAAAATAACTTGTTTTCATTCAGCTATTGTATTTTGTTAAAAATTTCAATGAAAGCGTTAAAAAAAAAGATGGCAAATGCCAACAACACGCGGTGTTCCCAAGCGGTCCCCCATCTAAGTACTAACCGCGCCCGACGCTGCTTAATTTCGGTGATCGGACGAGAACCGATGTATTCAGCGTGGTATGGTCGTTGGCGAAAGCAATGCGGCTTAGCGTTTGTTTTGTTTCGCTTTTTGTATAATCAAATTTTTTTTTAACTAAATTTGTTTTTATTTATTCTTCTGCAGTACGCCTTTTTGGTATCGGCTTCATAGCGGGTTATCCACTGCTTAAAATCTGTCAGCTGATGTCAGCAATCACGAAATTTTTGTTTGTAAGCGTATTTTATAACATTTCTTATTTTGAACTTTAGATTAGTTTTGTTCAGTTGTTCTGCAAATTTAATTAATAGAATTCTGTTGCATCTAAAACCGATCAACTGGGAAACAACCAACCGACTGGGAATATATAAACACAATTAGCATTCAGAAAAAGTGCAGAATTCCGTGTAGGGGATATTTGATTTATTTTCTGGACGAAGTTCCTAAAAACAGTGTTTTAAAACGGAAAACTAAAAGAGCCAACAGGACATTATTCTAATAGTCTACTTACTTATTTGAGTTAAAACAAAATACGGTCTCTATTATTATGTATTTATTTTAGTTAATAAGACTGTTGAGTAATCGATAGACGAAAATGAGTCAATCAAATATACAAATATTTGCAATTAGAGCATTTAAATTATTTATTTTGTTCAATACAGCAAATAATTATGTGAATTGACCAAAAATTCTAGATTGTATTTGAACAATTTATATTGAAAAGTTTGGAAAGCAACCTAAGGTTCATAAAATGTTCAGAAAAAAAACGCATACCAAACAGTGTCATATCTGTGCTAAATAAAATAGAAGAATAATATAGAAACTTAATGCCAACAATCAATTCAAAATAATCATAATTATAAAAGACACCAGTTTCACTTCATATTTTACAGTGCGATCTCAATCGTTATTTTGCGCTTGTACGTACGAAACGTCCACTCTAATGGTAGTTTATTAATATGTTATTTCAATCAAACTAATTAAAAAATTACATATACTTAACATAAAAATTGTTTTATTTCAAAATTTTACAAAATAATTAAAGTTTTATTATAATTTATATTTTTTCGATCCGTTTTTCTGTTGCTACTCGCATTCAAAGTACGCCCAATCTAAATAGTAGATAGTCAAGTTTAAAACACGTTTAAAAATAATAATCATTGGTTAAATTTAAATTGACCACTATTTTTTGATAAAGAATTGTTCAGGAAATATAATAAACAATAAATTAACTAATGTTTTAATCGAATAATATTTAAAAAATATGTTATTATCTGATAATTTGTTTTGTGATGACTCAAAGTAACTTTTCAGGTGGCTGTACGAAAACCATAAATTGTGGTACCGATACTAAATAAATAAAATATATTTGTTCAAATATTTAACAATATGTTAAAGTATGCAAGCATTAAGATTTCGAAGTCTATTTTATTTAAAAAGCCGTATAAACAAAAGGTTATTGGCTAACTTATTCGACCCAAACGTTCACTGCTAAAATCATTGTCGTATCGCTCCTCTACTCGATTCTCACTAGTTTTCTTGTTATCACGAGCTGCGTTACCAGCCAACTCCAATACTTCAGCGGCCAAGTACTCCATAACTGCAGCCAAGTAAACTGGAGCGCCGGCACCAACACGCTCAGCATAGTTGCCTTTGCGAAGCAGACGGTGAATACGGCCAACGGGGAACTGAAGACCAGCGCGGTTGGAACGCGACTTTGCCTTTCCCTTCACTTTACCACCTTTACCACGACCAGACATTTTTATTTAGTATTTATTTCACTGTTTCACTATTAACACACAAATATCGAATGATGCTGCCAGTCAACAGTAAGGGCATTATATTTATATTTTTTTCAGCTACCTACTTGTTCAGTTAAGGGATGACAGCTGTGAAAGGTTTTAACATGAAAGCGTTGCTACTCTGAAAGTATAAATTTGAAGCGTTCAGTAGTGTCAGGTAAACACATTTGTGAAGTGAATTTAAAGTGAAGACTATTTGTGAATTGTGAACATGCCTCCTAAAACCAGTGGAAAGGCAGCCAAGAAGGCTCAGCCTTCAAGGCTGGCAAAGCTCAGAAGAACATCACCAAGAATGATAAGAAGAAGAAGCGCAAGAGGAAGGAAAGCTACGCCATCTATATTTACAAAGTGCTGAAGCAAGTCCATCCCGATACTGGCATCTCATCCAAGGCAATGAGCATCATGAACAGCTTTGTAAACGACATTTTCGAGCGCATTGCTGCCGAGGCTTCCCGTTTGGCCCACTACAATAAGCGATCAACCATCACCAGTCGGGAAATCCAAACCGCTGTCCGTCTTTTGTTGCCCGGAGAATTGGCCAAGCACGCTGTCAGTGAAGGAACCAAGGCTGTCACCAAATATACAAGCTCTAAGTAAATTTTGCTTGATTCACATTGGTACACCATGCCACCTAGAACAAAAGGCCCTTTTCAGGGCCACAAATTACATATTCAAAGATGAAAAACTTTTTAATATATAGTAGTTAATTTTAAATCTAAAATTATATAATAAATCAATTTAAACTTAAACATGTTTGGTCAAACTTTTGTGGCTTCAGTTGCATTCTTAAAATCGGCAAAGAAAGTTTCTAAGATTCTTTTTTAAAACGTGAAGGAGGTGTGTAGGTAGGTGAAACTTATCGCAAACTCCAAAAACCTTTTAAAAATTAAGAAATAAAATAATACTTTAGAACATTCATATTGCTTCTTATTGCACAAGTTTAGCACCATAGAGCTTAGCTATAGTAATTTGACCCCGTAAATTTAATAATCTATCAAACAACCAGGAACCTGACATATATTTTATGTGTGGCTTTTTTCTAACGCCTAGTGTAATGAAACTTTGAAAATTATTTCTCTTTTAAAATAAATTTTGTAGCCCTGAAAAGGGCTTTGTTAAAAACCAAATTCCATAGTTTTGAAATTTGTGCACTGTTGCGTTGTTAACAACTGTGACCTTATTTCTTGGCTGCAGATGCAGTCTTTGCTTTCGGCTTCTTGGCAGCAGGAGCTGCTTTCTTTGGCGATGATGCCGACGCTGCCTTTTTGGGCTTAGCATTTGTGGTCTTGGGCTTTGATGCTTTTGCCTTTGCTGCGCTTGATTTGGCCACCTTTGCTGCTGTAGGCTTAGCCTTTACGGTACCAGTTTTCTTTGCATCCTTAGCCTTGGCCTTCTCTGCTTTCTTTTTCTCGGCGGTCTTTTTGGTTGCTACAGCTTTCGATGTTTTTTTGTCAGCTGATCCAGTGGCCTTCTTAGCGCTTGGGGCTTTCTTCTTTTTAGCTGCTGCGGCTGCGGTTGCGGCCACTTTCTTTGTTTTCTTCTCCACAGAGGTAACTTTTGGCTTGGGCTCCTTTTTGGCAGAAGCAGACAATTTAAATGAACCAGATGCCCCCTTGCCTTTGGCTTGGATCAGTTTTCCGTTTGCTACCGCACTCTTCAAGTACTTTTTGATGAATGGAGCTAATTTCTGTGCATCACATTTATAAGTGGCACTGATATATTTCTTGATTGCCATGAGCGATGAACCACCGCGTTCCTTCAAGTTTAGAATCGAGGCGTCCACCATTTGCTGAGTTGGAGGATGCGATGGTGGAGCTGTCGTCTTCTTTGCCTTCGATGCAGGGGCTGCTGCCTTTTTTGCAGCCACCTTCTTCTCTGCTGCGGCTGGTGGAGCTGCCACTGGGGATGCGGATGTTGCAACTGCTGAGTCAGACATCTTTCACAATAAAATTACACTTTTTTACTTAAAAATTGTTTGCGGCGCCTTAAAATTTGGTCACCCGATTGAGTGAGAATCGAGTAGAGGAGCGATACGACAATGATTTTAGCAGTGAACGTTTGCGTCGAATAAGTTAGCCAATAACCTTTTGTTTATACGGCTTTTTAAATAAAATAGACTTCGAAATCTAAATGCTTGCATACTTTAACATATTGTTAAATATTTGAACAAATATATTTTATTTATTTAGTATCGGTACCACAATTTATGGTTTTCGTACAGCCACCTGAAAAGTTACTTTGAGTCATCACAAAACAAATTATCAGATAAAAACATATTTTTTAAATATTATTCGATTTAAACATTAGTTAATTTATTGTTTATTATATTTCCTGAACAATTCTTTATCAAAAAATAGTGGTCAATTAAAATTTAACCAATGATTATTATTTTTAAATGTGTTTTAAACTTGACTATCTACTGTTTGGATTGGGCGTACTTTGAATGCGAGTAGCAACAGAAAAACGGATCGAAAAAATATAAATTATAATAAAACTTTAATTATTTTGTAAAATTTTGAAATAAAACAATTTTTATGTTAAGTATATGTAATTTTTTAATTAGTTTGATTGAAATAACATATTAATAAACTACCATTAGAGTGGACGTTTCGTACGTACAAGCGCAAAATAACGATTGAGATCGCACTGTAAAATATGAAGTGAAACTGGTGTCTTTTATAATTATGATTATTTTGAATTGATTGTTGGCATTAAGTTTCTATATTATTCTTCTATTTTATTTAGCACAGATATGACACTGTTTGGTATGCGTTTTTTTTCTAAACATTTTATGAACCTTAGGTTGCTTTCCAAACTTTTCAATATAAATTGTTCAAATACAATCTAGAATTTTTGGTCAATTCACATAATTATTTGCTGTATTGAACAAAATAAATAATTTAAATGCTCTAATTGCAAATATTTGTATATTTGATTGACTCATTTTCGTCTATCGATTACTCAACAGTCTTATTAACTAAAATAAATACATAATAATAGAGACCGTATTTTGTTTTAACTCAAATAAGTAAGTAGACTATTAGAATAATGTCCTGTTGGCTCTTTTAGTTTTCCGTTTTAAAACACTGTTTTTAGGAACTTCGTCCAGAAAATAAATCAAATATCCCCTACACGGAATTCTGCACTTTTTCTGAATGCTAATTGTGTTTATATATTCCCAGTCGGTTGGTTGTTTCCCAGTTGATCGGTTTTAGATGCAACAGAATTCTATTAATTAAATTTGCAGAACAACTGAACAAAACTAATCTAAAGTTCAAAATAAGAAATGTTATAAAATACGCTTACAAACAAAAATTTCGTGATTGCTGACATCAGCTGACAGATTTTAAGCAGTGGATAACCCGCTATGAAGCCGATACCAAAAAGGCGTACTGCAGAAGAATAAATAAAAACAAATTTAGTTAAAAAAAAAATTTGATTATACAAAAAGCGAAACAAAACAAACGCTAAGCCGCATTGCTTTCGCCAACGACCATACCACGCTGAATACATCGGTTCTCGTCCGATCACCGAAATTAAGCAGCGTCGGGCGCGGTTAGTACTTAGATGGGGGACCGCTTGGGAACACCGCGTGTTGTTGGCATTTGCCATCTTTTTTTTTAACGCTTTCATTGAAATTTTTAACAAAATACAATAGCTGAATGAAAACAAGTTATTTTGGTTTGTTTTAGAGGACTCAATCTCATGATTTTTTATATATGTATACTATGGTACTTAAAAAGACTTTGTTTAAATTTAAAAATGAAAATATAAAAATCTTTGATAAAGAAACATGTGGTCCTGAAAAGGACCGATTTGTTGTTTTTTTTTATATATTGCTTTAGCAAAGCACAATTTAAGCACGTTCGCCACGAATACGTCTGGCCAATTGGATGTCTTTTGGCATGATTGTGACACGCTTAGCATGGATGGCACACAAGTTTGTATCTTCGAAGAGGCCAACCAGGTAGGCTTCGCTTGCTTCCTGCAGAGCCATTACAGCTGAACTTTGGAAACGCAAATCAGTCTTGAAATCCTGAGCAATTTCACGAACTAGTCGCTGGAATGGCAGCTTGCGAATGAGCAACTCAGTGCTCTTCTGGTAGCGACGAATTTCACGCAGGGCAACAGTTCCGGGGCGATAACGATGAGGTTTTTTAACTCCACCAGTGGCCGGAGCACTTTTACGTGCCGCCTTAGTAGCCAGCTGCTTGCGAGGCGCCTTGCCTCCGGTCGATTTACGAGCGGTCTGCTTTGTACGAGCCATTTTCTTTTCACAATTTTTACTTTACACAGTCACTGTTGAAAACACAATAAACGGACGAGCGGTTTGGTGCCTGTTTTATATAGAAAAATGGTGGTGTGTTAGAAAGAGAGCGACATATACTCTGGTATACAAGACGAAACGAAATGAAACGAGGGTAGGGTGTGAGCAGGATGTAAGTATCGCGAGCTCCCTCTTTCATTTAGACATTTTCGTATAAATGCAAGCGCTTGACGCGAACCATCTATTAGTATATTTGTGACTTTCGTGCAGTGTTAACCAAAAACTACAAGTGAAAAATGACTGGTCGTGGTAAAGGTGGAAAAGGATTGGGTAAAGGCGGAGCCAAGCGTCATCGCAAAGTGTTGCGTGATAACATCCAGGGCATCACGAAGCCAGCTATCCGTCGTTTAGCTCGTCGTGGCGGCGTTAAGCGAATCTCTGGTCTTATTTATGAGGAGACCCGTGGTGTGCTAAAGGTTTTCTTGGAAAATGTTATCCGTGATGCTGTCACATACACCGAACACGCCAAGAGGAAGACAGTCACAGCCATGGATGTTGTCTACGCTCTGAAGAGGCAAGGCCGCACTCTCTACGGTTTTGGCGGTTAAATATTATAACACAAAATCAACAAAACAGCCCATATCAATCGGTCCTTTTCAGGACCACCACAAAATTCATTAAAAGAGTCGAAATTATTTCAATTCTATTTACTATTTATACTAATTAAATATATGTAATAAAAATAAAATGACTGAACAAGAAGGTGACACGCGGCATTTTGAGCAATTGCTATTGCTATTACAATATTTTATCTTGACACAACTGTACCTAGTGGATCAATGGCCGACCTATGTTTTAAAATTTTCCCATTTGTTTAAAAAAACGAAAAATGTATGAAATCATTACAGTATTCAACATAAATAAATTAATATTGTTAAAGCTTTGCAAAAACAATATGCGACTGTTACGTTTGTGACAAAAGTCTTAATTGCAGCCGCTGAGAACACCCGTTCAGAGGGAACAGAAGCCATTATGAGAATGGTGAGGCTCGTCAAATGAACCAAAATGCACAACTGTACTTTTTGGTAGGTAACATTTAATGTTGAAGGCATATATTTTAATTTTGTGTCAAAAACGGTACATAGTTTTGTTGGTTACAGAATAATTCAATATTGAATTAAAACATCTCTTTAAAGAAAATATGGTCGTCCTGAAAAGGACGTTTGGTTTTTGTTATAATTTTATATACGATGCGAGTTGTTGTATTGTTTATGCCTTCTTCTCGGTCTTCTTGGGCAAAAGCACAGCCTGGATATTGGGCAAAACACCGCCCTGGGCAATGGTGACGCCTGAAAGAAGTTTGTTCAACTCCTCATCGTTGCGAATGGCCAGTTGCAAGTGACGTGGGATGATCCTAGTTTTCTTGTTATCACGAGCTGCGTTACCAGCCAACTCCAATACTTCAGCGGCCAAGTACTCCATAACTGCAGCCAAGTAAACTGGAGCGCCGGCACCAACACGCTCAGCATAGTTGCCTTTGCGAAGCAGACGGTGAATACGGCCAACGGGGAACTGAAGACCAGCGCGGTTGGAACGCGACTTTGCCTTTCCCTTCACTTTACCACCTTTACCACGACCAGACATTTTTATTTAGTATTTATTTCACTGTTTCACTATTAACACACAAATATCGAATGATGCTGCCAGTCAACAGTAAGGGCATTATATTTATATTTTTTTCAGCTACCTACTTGTTCAGTTAAGGGATGACAGCTGTGAAAGGTTTTAACATGAAAGCGATGCTACTCAGAAAGTATAAATTTGAAGCGTTCAGTAGTGTCAGGTAAACACATTTGTGAAGTGAATTTAAAGTGAAGACTATTTGTGAATTGTGAACATGCCTCCTAAAACCAGTGGAAAGGCAGCCAAGAAGGCTGGCAAAGCTCAGAAGAACATCACCAAGAATGATAAGAAGAAGAAGCGCAAGAGGAAGGAAAGCTACGCCATCTATATTTACAAAGTGCTGAAGCAGGTCCATCCCGATACTGGCATCTCATCCAAGGCAATGAGCATCATGAACAGCTTTGTAAACGACATTTTCGAGCGCATTGCTGCCGAGGCTTCCCGTTTGGCCCACTACAATAAGCGATCAACCATCACCAGTCGGGAAATCCAAACCGCTGTCCGTCTTTTGTTGCCCGGAGAATTGGCCAAGCACGCTGTCAGTGAAGGAACCAAGGCTGTCACCAAATATACAAGCTCTAAGTAAATTTTGCTTGATTCACATTGGTACACCATGCCACCTAGAACAAAAGGCCCTTTTCAGGGCCACAAATTACATATTCAAAGATGAAAAACTTTTTAATATATAGTAGTTAATTTTAAATCTAAAATTATATAATAAATCAATTTAAACTTAAACATGTTTGGTCAAACTTTTGTGGCTTCAGTTGCATTCTTAAAATCGGCAAAGAAAGTTTCTAAGATTCTTTTTTAAAACGTGAAGGAGGTGTGTAGGTAGGTGAAACTTATCGCAAACTCCAAAAAGCTTTTAAAAATTAAGAAATAAAATAATACTTTAGAACATTCATATTGCTTCTTATTGCACAAGTTTAGCACCATAGAGCTTAGCTATAGTAATTTGACCCCGTAAATTTAATAATCTATCAAACAACCAGGAACCTGACATATAAATTAGAATAAAACCGGGTCTTGGTAATTCTTTATTGTACCGACTGGATAGTTCCGGGGTTCTTTTTAAACTGATTTACAAATTATTCTTAAAGTTAACATTAAACATAAACTGCCCCGCAGTGACGTCGACAGATCGCTGACACAGCGCCTCGTGCCGTTCTTCAGCGGCCACTTGGCGTGGCCAGATCCCAGAGGGATCGTGTTACTCCACTCAGCTGGCCGTTGACCGGCCGGCAATGCAGAGTCGGCAATGCACGATCAGCGTTTCTGCGGCAGAGCGTCGCAACAATGTCGCGACGGCATCCGGTTGCCCCACTGAACCTAGCTGGTGTTAACTCCTCCCTCAGCTAAGTTAAGCGCGTCCCCGGGCTTACTCATGCTTGCTTGTAGGTCTGCTAATCTGGCGGAACGTCTTTGGTGTTTTCTTCGCTGGCGGATCTTGTGGGCGACAACCAGGCAAATGACGACGAGGGCCAAGGTGATGCTGCTGCTCATAGCCGGACTTGACATGAGACTGGATCGTAGCTGGCTGATGTGTTGAAGATTTGCCAGACTTAGTTCGTGCAGATAGGGCAGGCTGAGGTGTTCTCGGTGCTCGGTTATGTTGATTTGGGCAACAGCCTGTACCACTGGTTTCCTCTTGAAGACACCATAGTTGTTGACGAATAGCGTACCATTTATCCAGACCTTGTCATCGAACGTCAAGAGATACGTTCCGGCAACCAATTGTTGAGAGCCGGCGTTGTCGGTTATATTTGCGGCTGCATTATTGATAATTACTGCACCGTCGTCTACCAGAGTCAATCCGTTGAGGTGGCCGGGTCGCGTGCTACATTGCGCAAGGATTCCTGCAACCAGTTGTTGTGCGCAGTTTGATGTCTTCAGCTGTCTGCAGAATGTTGAACTGACAGCCACACCACACCCGTCGATGGCCAAGATGTTTGTGCGCAGTCGGCAACAGTGCTTATGTTTTCGAAATTTGAAATTATGTTTCCGTGACTCACGGGAAAAATGTTAATTTTTTTACAAACTAATTTCGGAATAGGGTACAAAAAGTACAAAATGTCTTTGTATTGGAAAGCCTTAATTCTAGCTACTTCTAAAATATCCGCTACGCTAACATTGGTGAAATGTTGAAGTATTAATTCCTTAATATCGTCATTATCCAATATTACCGGGCTGATCAGGTCGATTTTTGCTAACGTTAGAGCAAGTATTAAATTCTGAAGGTCTGTAATTATTATTCTGTTTTTTGCTAAAATAGTCTCGTAGATATGTCCCATGTCTTTTCCGTCAGTGTCACGTATTGAATTTAGCGTCATGGTCAGTTCGTTGAGTCTTGTTTGAATTTTTGTGTTTATTTCTATCTGTTTAGTTTCTGCATCTATTAATTGTGTCTGTTTAAATTTGATCTGCTCCCAATCGTCAAAATCGGGAGTCCCAGCCACTACCTTGAGAACTGTACCTAACATATTTATACTGCGTGAATGTCTGTGGTTAATTTTAAGTGTTTCTACTAACGTTTCAATATGTCGAAGATCAGCTGCTATTACTCTCCTTTCGTGGTCTTTGTCAAATAAGTCCAATGTCCGACTGGTCTCGTCCACGTAAGTCTCGTACGATGTCAGGTTCGTAGTGTGTCCCAAGTAACCGTACTCTTCCCAAATAGTCACGTCTCCGTCCGATATTGGTATGTAGTCCGACGTAGTGTAGTTTGTCAGTTTCATAGTGCTGGTCGTGAAAGTCGTCATGAGAGTTGTAAGCAACGATGTTAATCTGGGGTAGCGGAAAATAAGTTTTAAAACTAGAAATAATATAAAAATGTTTTCTTATTTTCTAATATTGTCCTTGTGGACCACCCTCCCTTTAATTAAAACTGTCGTTCCAAGATCTGCTTCTACTATGCCTTCAGTGCATAGTGGGGTCAACTTGTTTCCTAAACGTCTATTTGATTTTATCCAAACTCTTTCGCCCACCTGGTACTCCTTGTCTTCCCTTTTTTTGTTTTCTTGTTCTATTTTCTTGATTTGAGCTTTTTCGATTCTGTCTTTGACCTGAAATGCGAGTTCTATGGAATTTGAGTGGATTATTTCAATAGGCTTCATGTTTGTAACTGAATGAATAGTCCTATTGTATTCTATTGTTGAAAGCAGGATCAGATCGACAGTTTCACTTATTTGTTTGTCGATTTTCATGCACCGCGCGATCTCCGCCAATGTGCTATGAAATCGCTCGACCTGACCATTGGAAATACTGTGTGAAGGGGTCGCATTTGCAATTTGAATGTTGAATTTTAGAAGTGTTGTTTTGATTGTTTCTGAATTAAGTGACCTTTCATTGTCACAGTAAATAGTTTTTATGTTAGGAAAGATATTCACGAGCTGGAGTAATGGATCTTTGACGTCAACAATTGCTCTTGAAGAAATCGGCTGAACCACAGCAAACTTGGAAAATTTATCAACGCATGTGAGAAAGTATTTTTGATCGGTGGAAAATACATCTACATGCAAAAATTCTCCAACATAGGAAGGGATTGGCGTTTCGCCCAGCATCTGTTTTTTCGGATGCCGGTCGTATTTAGCCAGTGAACAGACTCTGCAGTTGGCAACGATTTCTGTTGCCAGTCTGTTCATGTTGGGAAAGAAATAGTCGCGCAAAATTTGTTTAACGTTCTCTTGCGCTGCTCGGTGAGCTCTGTTATGCTCAGCCGTCACTATTTCCCTTTGTTCTGTCCTGTCCGTGATGTCCGCAACTAGGTATTTAGAATACCTGAATGTAGTTGACGGGAAAAGCTCAATGAGCCTGTGTTGAATAAAAGCAAGGGTTGGCAGCTCGCAACGTATTGCGTTTACAACCCCTACATTCACTACGTCTTGCAGTGTCTGTAGCAGTGTGCTGCGGTCTGAGACTTGAATGATGTGCCTTGTTTTATTTTGAAAGAGTAGGAAAGTTCTGACTGATGAGGAATCAGATTCTTCAATTATGATCTGATTCCTGAAACAATTGACTGGCTTGTCGGTAGTCTCAATGGTGTAGGTCAAGGATTCCTCACTGTGTATTGTGGCGAGGTCCGAACATTGAGAGTCTGAATCAAGGGCGTTCACATTTTGACGCGAAAGTGCGTCGGCCACATAATTCTCTTTGCCAGGTTTGTAAATCAAGTTCGCATTATGCTCGTCAATAAAAGCTTTCCAGCGTTTTATCTTTGCATTTGGGTTGCGATCTGATAAGGCGAAGGTCAGGGGCTGGTGATCAGTAAAGATGTTAAGTTCTCTAACTCCGTACAGGTAATTCCGGAGATTTTTAAGAGCCCAAACGATTGCCAACAGCTCTCGCTCGTTCGTCGCGAAATTTGCTTCCTTATCCCGCAATGTTCTTGAAATCATTGTAATCGGGCGACCTTCCTGTGACAATACAGCTCCCAGACCATGTGCTGAGGCGTTAGTAGTCAATTCGAAGCTTTTTTTAAAGTCAGGATACCTTAACATCACGTCTTCGGATATAAGGATTTTCTTTAATCTGTCAAAGGTTTCCAGCTGTTTAGCCGTTAGTTCAATTGGAACTTTCCTTGACTGATTAGCACCTACTTTACCGTTGTCTCCTTTTAGCAATTCGGTAAGAGGTTTCGCTAAGGTGGCATAATTCTTGATGAAACACCTGTAATAGCTGGATAGACCTAGGAATGACCTAAGGTCAAAGAGGTTAGAGGGTGGCTTGAAATTTAAGATAGCCTGTACCTTGTCGGGAGACGTCTTTATTCCGCCCCTGGCGACTACAAATCCCAAATATTCCACACTTTTCTTAAAAAAGGTGGACTTTTCTTGAGATACCCTCATGCCAGCATCGTAAAGACTTTTTAAGACCCAGTCAATGTGTTTGACGTGTTCCTCTTTACTTTCGGAAAATATGATTACGTCATCAACGTAGACGTAACATGTTTTCCCAATTTGTTCCCTAAGAACGTCGTCTATTGCCCTTTGAAATATGCTTGGCGCATTTTTCAGACCAAAAGGAAGTCGACAGAATTCGTACTTCCCGTTGTTAACCGAAAAGGCGGTCTTTTCCCTGTCCCTTTCTGCTAATTCTATTTGGTGGAATCCCGATTTCAGGTCCAACGTTGTGTAATATTGGGCCTTACCCATGTTTGACAGTATTGTCGAAATCGAGGGTATTGGGTATTTGTCACTGACGGTTTTTTGATTCAGTTTCCTGAAGTCAATTACCATTCTTTTTTTCTTATGGCCGAGCTCGTCGACACCTTTTTTGTCAACAACCCAAATGGGGTTGTTGTATGGAGACTTGGACGGTCTGATAATACCGTTCTGTAGAAGTTGTTGAACTTCTGAGTTCACGAAGTCGGCAACACCCATTGGGTATGGGTATAATTTGGAATACACTGGCTCATCATCTGTTCTGATGGTGGCTATAGTGTTGATATTATAAGGTAGGGATTCGTTCGGATCCGCGAATGCTTTTGATCGTAGTTTAATCATTTTATTAAAAGATTCTTTCATTGCAGGGGGCACGTCTGCATCATCAACTTTTATAAAATTGACGTTATAGCATTTCCTGAATTGGAGTGGCTCAGTGCCACCATTGAATTTAATTTCATTATTTGTCAAATCAATGTTTGCGTCGATGTCCATAAGTAGGTCAAGACCTATAATGGCGTCGAAGTCGTTCAAAGTTGATAGAATAAAAAAAGACGCATTTACGTTAAATATGTTTATTATACATTTTTTGTCAATTTGTGTGCCTCCATGGATGGATTTGACCTGGAAAGGCCTTTCAACGTCGACGATATTTTTTAGTTCAGGTAATGGTTTAATATAGTTTTTTGAAGCTCCTGTATCGATTAATAATTTGATAGACCGTCCCGCTACATCTCGTGAGATGTACGGGAGGTAGGACCTAGTCCTAAAAAATTCAAAGAGTCTTCAACGGAAACGTCGTCTTCGAATAATTTGACACCCTCTTCTGCAGCGGACTGATAATCAATATCATCAGCACTCTGTTCCTGCACTGTATGGTTTATTCTCTGTCGGCTCTGAGTTGAACCAGGTTTCCTGAAATTTGTTGGTTGTCGAAATCTTGAAATGGACGGATCGACGTCCATAGGTTCGACCTGAGCCTGTTGCTCACGTTGAAAACGCTGTTTCGAGCTACTGGGCTGTGGATTTGGTTGTGGCTGAGCCCCAGACGGGCCAGCCTTGTCCCTGTTATTCCCAAAATTGCTTTTCAACTGTGGGAGTTTTGTTTGGCTTGTGCCTTCGCTACGTTGGTAGCGTGGACGCTGTTCTGAAAATTTTTGACCCTGCCTTTCCTCAGTAGTCTTTGCGAAGCTTGCTGCGAACTGAGCGTAGTCATTGCTGACCTCTGCTTCTAGTGCAATTGCCAAAGCTGTAGGTAAGTCCTCAGGCTTGGCTGGGAATACCGCCAATTTGAGAGATTTCTTGAGGCCTGATACAAATGAATGTAAGGCGTCTTCCCTAAACTGTTCGTTCAAAATATCGGCTTCTTCAGGGCTATGTGTCATAACTGTTTTATTTGTGAGAAGGGTTAATGTCTTCTCAACCAAGTCATAATACTCAAGCAAAGGCATCTCCCCCTGTCGTAGCGTGCCAAGCTTTTGTAAAAGAACGCGTGTTGGTGTTCTGTCAGCATAGACAAAGTCTAGTCTGTCAATGATGGCCTCAAAGTTGAGTGTTGTGTTATAGGACGTCAACGTAGCACTTGCCGCGCCCTTAACCTTGTTGCGAATAATTCCCACAGCGAGGTAATGTCTGTAACTGCCGTCAAAATTTTTAAAAACATCGTAAGCAGCAATAGCTGCTTCACGAAATGCGGCATATTCGCCCTGTTTGCCATCGAACTCTGGTACGCATTTAACCATGTCCAATGGCAGGTCACAACCTACTCCCTCAACTACACTGACTCGATTATATCGTTTCTTTTCTTTAGTTTTTTCTGTTGGGGCCTGTAATTTTTCGACTTTTTCCTCGAAGGACTTTGTGATTTCCGACATTTTTTCCTCGAAACGTTTTTCCATCATTGCAGCCTGATGTATGAGGGCTGCCTCCATTAATTTCACCAAATCGTCACTCATTTTGCTGTCTGTACGAGTTTCTCTAAAGGATTCGATAAGATCTTCTACTTCGTTAATTTTTTTCAGTCCGGACCTCCACATAAAAGTTTGTCAAATTAGTTTAACGTCCGATTTAATAAAGTTCAAGAAACAGAAAATAAAAACACTTGACTTGTTTTAAAATTTAGTTTAATTATACCGATCAGCCTGGTATTGATATTCGTTGATGTTTTTTTTTTATTTATTTATTTAAATTAAGGAAAAAATAATTCAGCACTCCACTTACATAAGTTTCATTATTCCTGCACGATTTTGAACGTGGGTGTGGTGTGAAAGTCTCGGTGATTCCTTAGAGTCGCAGCTTCTGTTGTTGAAGTTGTATCGATGATTTTTAACTCGCTCAACCTTTGGTTGGGGTTTTTTATTTTTTGTTTATTATTTTCTTAAAAAGTTTTGATTTTGTATTTTTTTTTCACTTTACTATTTATAGTAAGACTCTGTTTGTGGCGTGTAAAAATTATTCACTTTTACTAGTTTGTTGAAGTTTACACTCCGATTTTTTGTTTTTGGTTTAGTTTATTTTTTCGTTTTAACGCGAACAATTACTTCACGTTTTAGTTTATTTGATTGTTTTAACACGAACAATTACTCGCGGAGTTTAATGCCGTTGGGCGCCAATTAGAATAAAACCGGGTCTTGGTAATTCTTTATTGTACCGACTGGATAGTTCCAGGGTTCTTTTTAAACTGATTTACAAATTATTCTTAAAGTTAACATTAAACATAAACTGCCCCGCAGTGACGTCGACAGATCGCTGACACAGCGCCTCGTGCCGTTCTTCAGCGGCCACTTGGCGTGGCCAGATCCCAGAGGGATCGTGTTACTCCACTCAGCTGGCCGTTGACCGGCCGGCAATGCAGAGTCGGCAATGCACGATCAGCGTTTCTGCGGCAGAGCGTCGCAACAATGTCGCGACGGCATCCGGTTGCCCCACTGAACCTAGCTGGTGTTAACTTATATTTTATGTGTGGCTTTTTTCTAACGCCTAGTGTAATGAAACTTTGAAAATTATTTCTCTTTTAAAATAAATTTTGTAGCCCTGAAAAGGGCTTTGTTAAAAACCAAATTCCATAGTTTTGAAATTTGTGCACTGTTGCGTTGTTAACAACTGTGACCCTATTTCTTGGCTGCAGATGCAGTCTTTGCTTTCGGCTTCTTGGCAGCAGGAGCTGCTTTCTTTGGCGATGATGCCGACGCTGCCTTTTTGGGCTTAGCATTTGTGGTCTTGGGCTTTGGTGCTTTTGCCTTTGCTGCGCTTGATTTGGCCACCTTTGCTGCTGTAGGCTTAGCCTTTACGGTACCAGTTTTCTTTGCATCCTTAGCCTTGGCCTTCTCTGCTTTCTTCTTCTCGGCGGTCTTTTTGGTTGCTACAGCTTTCGATGTTTTTTTGTCAGCTGATCCAGTGGCCTTCTTGGCGCTTGGGGCTTTCTTCTTTTTAGCTGCTGCGGCTGCGGTTGCGGTTGCGGCCACTTTCTTTGTTTTCTTCTCCACAGAGGTAACTTTTGGCTTGGGCTCCTTTTTGGCAGAAGCAGACAATTTAAATGAACCAGATGCCCCCTTGCCTTTGGCTTGGATCAGTTTTCCGTTTGCTACCGCACTCTTCAAGTACTTTTTGATGAATGGAGCTAATTTCTGTGCATCACATTTATAAGTGGCACTGATATATTTCTTGATTGCCATGAGCGATGAACCACCGCGTTCCTTCAAGTTTAGAATCGAGGCGTCCACCATTTGCTGAGTTGGAGGATGCGATGGTGGAGCTGTCGTCTTCTTTGCCTTCGATGCAGGGGCTGCTGCCTTTTTTGCAGCCACCTTCTTCTCTGCTGCGGCTGGTGGAGCTGCCACTGGGGATGCGGATGTTGCAACTGCTGAGTCAGACATCTTTCACAATAAAATTACACTTTTTTACTTAAAAATTGTTTGCGGCGCCTTAAAATTTGGTCACCCGATTGAGTGAGAATCGAGTAGAGGAGCGATACGACAATGATTTTAGCAGTGAACGTTTGCGTCGAATAAGTTAGCCAATAACCTTTTGTTTATACGGCTTTTTAAATAAAATAGACTTCGAAATCTAAATGCTTGCATACTTTAACATATTGTTAAATATTTGAACAAATATATTTTATTTATTTAGTATCGGTACCACAATTTATGGTTTTCGTACAGCCACCTGAAAAGTTACTTTGAGTCATCACAAAACAAATTATCAGATAATAACATATTTTTTAAATATTATTCGATTAAAACATTAGTTAATTTATTGTTTATTATATTTCCTGAACAATTCTTTATCAAAAAATAGTGGTCAATTTAAATTTAACCAATGATTATTATTTTTAAACGTGTTTTAAACTTGACTATCTACTATTTAGATTGGGCGTACTTTGAATGCGAGTAGCAACAGAAAAACGGATCGAAAAAATATAAATTATAATAAAACTTTAATTATTTTGTAAAATTTTGAAATAAAACAATTTTTATGTTAAGTATATGTAATTTTTTAATTAGTTTGATTGAAATAACATATTAATAAACTACCATTAGAGTGGACGTTTCGTACGTACAAGCGCAAAATAACGATTGAGATCGCACTGTAAAATATGAAGTGAAACTGGTGTCTTTTATAATTATGATTATTTTGAATTGATTGTTGGCATTAAGTTTCTATATTATTCTTCTATTTTATTTAGCACAGATATGACACTGTTTGGTATGCGTTTTTTTTCTAAACATTTTATGAACCTTAGGTTGCTTTCCAAACTTTTCAATATAAATTGTTCAAATACAATCTAGAATTTTTTGTCAATTCTCATAATTATTTGCTGTATTGAACAAAATAAATAATTTAAATGCTCTAATTGCAAATATTTGTATATTTGATTGACTCATTTTCGTCTTTCAATTACTCAACAGTCTTATTAACTAAAATAAATACATAATAATAGAGACCGTATTTTGTTTTAACTCAAATAAGTAAGTAGACTATTAGAATTATGTCCTGTTGGCTCTTTTAGTTTTCCGTTTTAAAACACTGTTTTTAGGAACTTCGTCCAGAAAATAAATCAAATATCCCCTACACGGAATTCTGCACTTTTTCTGAATGCTAATTGTGTTTATATATTCCCAGTCGGTTGGTTGTTTCCCAGTTGATCGGTTTTAGATGCAACAGAATTCTATTAATTAAATTTGCAGAACAACTGAACAAAACTAATCTAAAGTTCAAAATAAGAAATGTTATAAAATACGCTTACAAACAAAAATTTCGTGATTGCTGACATCAGCTGACAGATTTTAAGCAGTGGATAACCCGCTATGAAGCCGATACCAAAAAGGCGTACTGCAGAAGAATAAATAAAAACAAATTTAGTTAAAAAAAAAATTTGATTATACAAAAAGCGAAACAAAACAAACGCTAAGCCGCATTGCTTTCGCCAACGACCATACCACGCTGAATACATCGGTTCTCGTCCGATCACCGAAATTAAGCAGCGTCGGGCGCGGTTAGTACTTAGATGGGGGACCGCTTGGGAACACCGCGTGTTGTTGGCATTTGCCATCATTTTTTTTAACGCTTTCATTGAAATTTTTAACAAAATACAATAGCTGAATGAAAACAAGTTATTTTGGTTTGTTTTAGAGGACTCAATCTCATGATTTTTTATATATGTATACTATGGTACTTAAAAAGACTTTGTTTAAATTTAAAAATGAAAATATAAAAATCTTTGATAAAGAAACATGTGGTCCTGAAAAGGACCGATTTGTTGTTTTTTTTTATATATTGCTTTAGCAAAGCACAATTTAAGCACGTTCGCCACGAATACGTCTGGCCAATTGGATGTCTTTTGGCATGATTGTGACACGCTTAGCATGGATGGCACACAAGTTTGTATCTTCGAAGAGGCCAACCAGGTAGGCTTCGCTTGCTTCCTGCAGAGCCATTACAGCTGAACTTTGGAAACGCAAATCAGTCTTGAAATCCTGAGCAATTTCACGAACTAGTCGCTGGAATGGCAGCTTGCGAATGAGCAACTCAGTGCTCTTCTGGTAGCGACGAATTTCACGCAGGGCAACAGTTCCGGGGCGATAACGATGAGGTTTTTTAACTCCACCAGTGGCCGGAGCACTTTTACGTGCCGCCTTAGTAGCCAGCTGCTTGCGAGGCGCCTTGCCTCCGGTCGATTTACGAGCGGTCTGCTTTGTACGAGCCATTTTCTTTTCACAATTTTTACTTTACACAGTCACTGTTGAAAACACAATAATCGGACGAGCGGTTTGGTGCCTGTTTTATATAGAAAAATGGTGGTGTGTTAGAAAGAGAGCGACATATACTCTGGTATACAAGACGAAACGAAATGAAACGAGGGTAGGGTGTGAGCAGGGTGTAAGTATCGCGAGCTCACTCTTTCATTTAGACATTTTCGTATAAATGCAAGCGCTTGACGCGAACCATCTATTAGTATATTTGTGACTTTCGTGCAGTGTTAACCAAAAACTAAAAGTGAAAAATGACTGGTCGTGGTAAAGGTGGAAAAGGATTGGGTAAAGGCGGAGCCAAGCGTCATCGCAAAGTGTTGCGTGATAACATCCAGGGCATCACGAAGCCAGCTATCCGTCGTTTAGCTCGTCGTGGCGGCGTTAAGCGAATCTCTGGTCTCATTTATGAGGAGACCCGTGGTGTGCTAAAGGTTTTCTTGGAAAATGTTATCCGTGATGCTGTCACATACACCGAACACGCCAAGAGGAAGACAGTCACAGCCATGGATGTTGTCTACGCTCTGAAGAGGCAAGGCCGCACTCTCTACGGTTTTGGCGGTTAAATATTATAACACAAAATCAACCAAACAGCCCATATCAATCGGTCCTTTTCAGGACCACCACAAAATTCATTAAAAGAGTCGAAATTATTTAAATTTATTTACTATTTATACTAATTTAATATATGAAATACATGTGATGTGTGTCAAATTAAAATAAAATGACAACAGAAATGTGGCAAATGCCAGCAACACGCGGTGTTCCCAAGCGGTCCACATCTAAGTTTTTACATGATTAAAAAAAATATATACATGAAATAACCAAATCCACAGCTTATTTTAACGCAGCTGTACCACATAAATGTACAACTGGCTTTTTTTTAAACTCTGCTAGCCTTTTACATGTTATGCCTTTTTCTTGGTGTGGGGGTTTTACACAACAGATTTCCCTGTGCAATTTTTTTATCTTAAGTTTATATATTAAACGGAACAGTTGTAAAGCTACCCGTGAAGGAAACATTTATTAATCAGCTCCAACAAAAGAATCGTAATTAAAACCTAAAAATCGCTTATTGTTTTCATTTTTAAAATGCATACATTTAACGCCATATTGAAGGTATTAACAGCTGTTCGTGTTGAATAAAAGCAGAAAAAAGTGTTGTAAAATATTTTGAGTTTTCAGTCTGATGTGTGTGTATTAAGAAACAATAAAATTTCTCATCACTAGAACGAAAAAATTCTAAAATAAAGTTTCAATAATGAAGGACATTCAAGTATTTCAACGATTTTTAAGCGATGTTAAATATGTCAATGAATTACGAGAACTACAGCATATGAATGGCAGCACCTGCAAACAAAATAAAATAATAGTTAATAAAGTAAAACGGAGGCGAGCACGGTTTCATCCATTGGAGCAAATGAATGAAGTTGAGTTTCGTAAAAAATATCGGTACACTAAAGAAAATATGCGTCGAATAATTGAAATTGTTCGAGACGACATCGAAGTTGACTATTATCAATCAATGAAAAGGAATCAGGTGCCCATCGATTTACAAATATTAACAGCAATACGGTTTTTTGGTGGAACTGAGGTAACTAACTCCCTTTCTCCAATATACAGTTTTATTAAAAAATCCTTCTCAACTGGTTGCAGCATCCACAATTGACGGCAATGGCGCATGGCATAAGTTTATACACAATGGCCAAGATAACACGTCGAGTTGCATCCGTGTTATCATCGAAAGCATCTCGTTACATTCGAATGCCGGCCACTTTATCCGAGAAGGAACGAATGATGCGTTCATTTCAAGCGCTATCGAATATGCCGCAGGTGATTGGTGCCCTAGTTCAAGCCACTGTGCGTCTGCAAATGGAAGCTTCGCGCAACAAAAGTGTACACAGTGAAACAGACTCGCCAATGTCAACGGAAGAACTTGTGCATCTTCAGTTGGTTTCAGATGCAGAGCATAAAATAAGAGATCTGGACATACATCTATCAGAGGAACTTGATCTTAATACTGCCCCGGAACTCTTCTCGTTGTCAAGGATCAAGGAACGCTTTGAACAAAACGAGTTTCGTGGACGTATTCTCTTGGGCAATGATTCACTTTCATGTTCATCTAGTTTGTTCACTCCCGTCCAATATCCCTGGAATAAATCGGAAGAGCTCTATAATCAAGCTCATGCTGTAACCTTTGCGCCGGCTTTAAAATGTTTAAACATTTGGTTTCGCCGATTTGGAGTTCTAACCAGTGAACTTTTGGGTACATTTGGATCTGCCAAACAGACAATTACTGCGCTGGCTTTGCTTCACAACATGGCTATGGATTGGAATGACCCCAGCGTAGGTAAGTCTAGGCAATATGTATGTGGTTTTTCAAAATGCATTAATAAATCTACATTTTCAGATAATGAGGGCAATGCATCTATATTTAGACAAAGCTTCCTTACTTCATCTCACGTTATGGGAGAACACAGAAATAGAAAGGACTTTATTAAGTCTCACTTTGCGGGCAATTAAAATGAGATTAGAAGAATAGTTTTATTGTATGCATTTTATTAAACTCGATAAAGTTTAAATATGTGGCATAATCTAACTAAAATATTTGGATTATTTCATTTAATAGAAATACAAAATAGTGTGACCTTATATAATTTATAAACTCGCGGTCTGGCAGCTCTGTAGTTCAATTGGACGACCTGCTCAAAACAACTAGTTCACGGCTGAACTACACGTGTTGAGGTGTACGTTTTGCATTGTTTTGGTAAAACAGATGTGTGTGCAGCGTTTTAAAATATACTAAAATAACTGAAAAATTTCATAAGAATAAAGCATACAGCTGACAATGCCAAAAAAAGAGTGCCAAGAACGATTTTGTTTCAGGAACAACAATAATTGCGACTCTTACAACGGCTGTGTTAACTAACAGTGCGCACATAAAAGACTCCGTTAGCGGTCATTCGCTTTTGTAATAATTCCGCCTTAAATATTCCGAACTTAGTTTACTAAATCTTTCCAAATCACCGTTATCATCTTTGAATTTAAATAATTACTTAATCACTTAAACATGTATCGAAATATGTTAAAACGAAAACTCCACTCAATAACAGCATAACGGCAGATAGCTGGAAAAAATGTACTTGGTTTGTTATTAACAGAATAGGAAAATGTAAGCACTTGTTATCTTTCTGTGGCTGTGTGTGTTGTAGTGTTGTGTAAACATTGCTCAGTTTAGTGAACATATTCACTTGTTCTTTTTTATTGAAAGAGTCAACTCACTCTTATTGCTCAGTTGCTCACTTGTTCACTTAGATTGCTCAGTTGCTCACCAACTCACTTAGATTGCTCAGTTGCTCACCAACTCACTTGTTCACTGTTCATGCTCAGATCCCTAAGCACCACATATTTTGACAAATATAAAATACGTTACATTTCAATTGTAAACAAATATTTTTAAATAAACAAATTTATATAACAAAAAAAAAATAACAATGTTCTTTTCATAAGAATTGTTATTACATTTCTTTCTTTCATAGGACTTCTTAAACATTATGTTTTCTTCTTTTAAGCGCTATAAAAATGTTTAAACAAGCAAACTTTTTAGAAATTAGGTTGTACTTACTTCAAATTTACATGTTGTTATGCAAAAATATTAAATTTTCAACTGTTGATTTTAAAAGCGAGCGCCGTTTGCGTCTTAACATGAGCATTAACGGTTTAAGCGATAAATTATTGCGCAAAATGCCCTCGATGCGCAAAAATGAGCAAGGGAGTGATCAAGTGAGCAAATCTGAGCAAGTGAGCAAAACTGAACAAGTGAGCAAATCTGAGCAAGTGAGCAAAACTGAGCAAGTGAGCAAAACTGAACATGTGAGCAAAACTGAGCAAGTGAGCAAAACTGAACAAGTGAGCAAAACTGAACAACTTGGAAGGAACATGTTCAGTTGCTCACTTCAGTGAACAACTCTTTTTTGTTCACTCACTCATGAGCAACCCAACACTA